>VZTJ01004488.1:570267-675830 GCA_013397795.1 Orthonyx spaldingii
TTTTTTGGGTTTTGGGTTTTTTTTTTTTTTTTTTTTTTTGAGGGGTCTTGTTTTGTTTAATTTCGTTTAGTTTTGTTTTTAAAAGGCTGTCCTACATAGGAACTGTAAGATTTTTATTAATTTTAATTTATCATTGGGATCTATTTATTGCCATAAACTTTCTTTATTCATAGACTAAATAAAGGTCGTGTTTGACAAAGTAATTTCCTGTATCCCTTACACAGTTAGTTCTAAACAATTTTTGAGATATAATGACTGACTGGGTGCCATTTAAAGCCTCAGTCATGTAAAAAATTCTATAAACATAGATATGAACGATTATCCACGATGGGCTAACTCAGCATCTTGCAGGAACCAGAAATGGAAGCTTATATCAGAGCACACAGAATAAAATGTCTGTACAAGCGTAAGAAATGTCTGTGGCATGAAATGGCAAACATGAGTGACATTTGAGAATGGCCTTCAATACTGATACAAATGAATTCATAGAGGTCCTACTGTTCCTGGAAACATAATATAGAACTATAGCTTTTCCCCTCTCATGTGTGGGTCACAGTGTTTATGTCAGCCGTGTCCTCAGCCTCATGTTGCTGTTCTTGCCCTTGCCCTCACAGTTTATAACAGCTTGGTACACTGCTGTATGAGGACCCACCAAGTTAACTGAAAACATTGTAGGAGAAAACCAATTTCATTTTTATCTGGTATTTAACGTACTTATCTTGTATTTAGTCTTGCAGATCAGTGTTTGGGTTGCAAGCAATGATATACTAACATTTCTCTGATTTTTTTTTCATTTAAAAAGGGATCGTTTCTTTTAAAAGTTTCCTATTGGTAAATATTTGTCATGATAAAAAACATGCATGTCTGTGTATATTATTAACAAAAGTAAACAGATTTTTGATTAATTTTCAAGTTTTGGTCAAAGCTTTTTTCATCCCTGCTGGGATCGTGACTTTATTTTTCATGCTGGGACAATGCTGTATGAATTTCTAAAGTTAGCACAAACAGTTTTAGTTTGCAGGGTGTGATGGGCAATAACCATTTTATCAACCATTTATCTATTTTTTCCCTTCGTAAAGGTGGTGGGCCTTTGAGAAAGTGACTGTTGTTTCCTTCATCTGGAATAGATGGAGCTTGTTGAGAGAGGATATGCTCCTTGAAAACTTTTGCAGAAAAGAAGCAGAACAGAAAGAAGCAGATATATGAAAATGCAATGAGCAGGAAGATGGAGCACACAAGAGTCTGGGAGACTTTGGAGAAGATCATGATATATATCTGCAGACAGGATGGAAAGAGGCTTTCTGGAGCCTTTAGAGAAGCTGTATGAAGTTTGTTTTAACACAGAAAGCTGTCAAGGTGCTGGTCTCAGGTCAAGCCTCGTGGAAGAGCTCACCTGCAAGAAAGAAGTGGATAAGGAAGTTCCATCAAAACCCCTTTTGGTTGTTTTAGCACAACAGAATAGTGAAAAACACCCCTTAAAACTCCAGCCTGTCCTATGGTCACATCAAGGCTTTTTCAGGTGAATTAATGTAAGTTTGTGCTTACAAGTAAAATAAATATTAACTATTGCATTTATTTGTTTATTTATTATGGATTTGTGCTTTCAAATTAATATCAGCAAGTGTCACCCCATCACAAGAATTAATGATGCAAGTGTGATTCCCAGAGAGTGGTTAAAAGAGCACTGTGAACATGGCACAGGCTTTTGCAGGGAAAATAGGATGTTACAACCCATGTGTATGCATTTTGGTGCTGTGGGCTCTAAGACAGTTTTGGATCTGAGATCTGACTTTCAGTTGTAGCAACAAGAGGCCATAGTTTAACTGGCATTTCCAGGTTCAGGTCCTGCAGGTGATTACTTACTTAAGTAATACCAAGCCTGGAGAAATTGTGCTGTTGGGATATACTTACTAAATGTACCATTATTATAATGATTTGTAATTAGACACTAATCACTGCATAAAATGCTAATAGAATAAATGTACTTGATATTTTTTCATGCTCCTGGCAAAAGTCCTTTACAAGTGCCATTTTCTCAAGGGTGCGATTAGCAAAATCTGACTGAATTAAAGAGTTGGGCAGGGCACACAACAGCACACAGGGCTACTGTTTCTCTGTTGAAAGAGAATTTTTGGTGGTTTGAGGAACATTTTAAACTGATGAAAGCATTAGGTGCTATGCTATCCCCAGTCTCTGCCCATGTGTCCTGCTGTGTTCCCTGTGTCTGCAGTAGCAATTAGCTATGTGACTCTGGCTTTGCTTGTCAAGAAAATGATCCAGGTGGAAATTAATACTATTTTGTTATTGTCAGATTACATTTTAGTCTCTTTGGTCTTCCCTTGTGGCAGGAACAAGCATTTAGCATGAGGATTTGGGGAAAGAGAAGGGAAAAGGGCAAGATACTTGTTTTGGCAATGGCCTTTGTCAGCTTATGTTGGTCATATGGTCTTACGTCAGCTTAAGTTAATTGTCAATACTAACTTGACTTAGAAGGCAATAGCAGAGCAACCGAAAACCTTCTGCTTATTGTGGTGTGCACGCACCAGGCTCAGTCACAATCTTTTTGTAGGATACAGCGCTCCCTCCACACACTCCTCTGTAATCTGGGAAAGAAGTGGATGTGGGTGCCCTTAGAGCCTTTCTCCACCTTGACTTCATGCACCCATATCCTGCTATGTGCACCTGTGCATTCTCTCTCTCTCCGGCTCACATGGAATTTGTGCAGGACAAGTATACTCAGGGCTAGGTCCCTACACAAATTCCCTCTAAATAAACCATATTTCTTTTCCGTTTCTTATCCCACATTTTGATTTATTCCTTTTGTAAATATGCAGGGAAGCAATCTCCAGGTGTAGAGAAGGTTTGGACAGCTTTGGCTGGTTTCCATGTCAGCACATTGCCGTATGTCTGTCTGTGAGAAGAAGAAGGACTCTGTACCTGATCTAGCCACCCTTTGCCATCTGTGGTTGATGCCATGACAAACTGCCTTATTCAGTATTTACTCTGGCACAGGAGAAGATAGAAGGAACAATATTTATAGGTAAAAGTAATGTCCTTTATTTAATCAGTTGTTATTTATGTTAATTTCTGTTCATGTGCAGCCTTTACTTAAAAAAATCAGTTACTTCTTGTTAGAACAAAACCAGTGTCATAACTGGAACATTTTTATAGGTATGAGAAGAAAGGTAGGAAAAGATAAGCCAAGTGCAGGCATTTTTCCTTTTAAATCCATGCCTAAACTACCACAGCAGCTATTATACCTGGAATATATGGAGGAGTACAAGATCAGTGTCAAATCAGTTAATCTTGTGATAGCAGATATTACTTTTAATCTTTCTGAATTCTTGTCCTTAGATTATTATTTGATTCTTTCATGGCTCTGAAAATATACAAGGAGAAAAACCTTGCCATATGTCCTCTGTATTGGTTTTCTGAATCTCAACATATTTAAATCGCTATAAATGATTTGAAAGTGATAGAATTGAAAACTGGTCTGAATATTATAAAGGATTTGGTTATATTCCATGTAAGATTGAACGTCTTCTAGTATTCCCAGATCTGTATCAACTCATCTTGGGTGTACTAGGAAAAACATGTCAACAGTATAACTTGCTATGTAGTGACATCACTTTTTTGCTTATAGGAAAAGTAAGGTTACTGTAAATCATCTACAGAAAAAAGTGAAACTTAGATTAAGTAATAGCAACAAGGGAAGGTCAGTGTTTGTTCACCTTTGCTTTTCTCTGTATTACTAATAACTAGTGATTTGCATGATGTGCATGTCACTAATGTCTATTACTGGCTTGTGGGGGTTCTGCTCAATGGTTTTAGTGGTAACAGCAGATGCTGTGGCACACTGCAGGTAGAATGAAGTTTTAAAGAGATAGCATTCCTTGGCACATAGAAACTTCTTAACTCGAGTAATTTTCCCTTATTTTTTAACTTGGTGTAGATGAAGGCTCAGATAAAGGGCTGGGGTCTGCAGCTCTTAACATTCAGTCATTTTGTCCTCATTTGAAACTCAGATTTTTCCACTGTGTCCCTGAACAAGAAATTTAGAAAACTGGGCTCCTAAAAATGAGTGCCCAAATACCAGCAAGTCACCTAAGAGTTATACTGGACAGATGAAATTCACGGTCTAAAACTCCCTGGGGCCTGCATGCCTTAGGAAGACATCTTTACCCGGGATCCGTAACTTGGAGTCCTTTTCCAGCCTCCCTCCTTGGGAGGTGTGACTTTTGAGTGCTCACAGGCAGTGGGAAGGCTCAAAACATGCTCTCCTGATTTTTGCATGAGTTCTCAAGTTGTTGGTGGACTATTCTGTTAAATGGGACACTAGCTGTTGCCAATACCAACACTATTTCAGATTAAGTATTGGCTAATGTGTTTTGCATGCAACCTGATTCAACTAGATCAAGGTGAGACATTGCAATGATGTCAGTGCTTGGGATTGTGTGAAAAAGCATAGAAACAAATCTTTTCCTTCCTTAGGCATGTGTGTACTTATGATATCTTCAGGGTTAGGCAAAAGGGATACCGAGGCTCAGTTTTAGATGAGTTTACCTCTGCTCTTTCTCTTTTTATTTTTTTTTTTCAATTTTATCTTCAATCTCAGTTTTCCTTTGGAGTGATAGCAGTGATAATATTAACTGTTTGAAAAACGTGTTGTTCTGTGACCATATTTTCTTGCAAGCAATAAACTAGAAAAATAAGGTTGTTACACCCACCTGGTTTAAAAAAGAAAATAATCATTATTACAAACTGACATAGTAACGGTGTTTCTCATTGAGTTATTATGATGTTTAACTACTGTATTTGAAATAACAGCAGTTGTTATGAGGTTTTCAGATACACGAGGAGCAACATGCAAATGGCTAGAGTTTCAAACTACAGTAAAATATGCAAGAGCTAAATATTTGTTACTGGATTCATTCAGCTGAAGAGATTTATGACCTGACTTATGAAGGCAAAAATAGATCCAGTTAGGCACAAGTTATAGCTAATTTTGCTCTCTATATGTGGAGTTAACAAATGGACAGTTAAATAAAAAGAATCTAAATGCTATATATTCTTTTTGCTACCTTTTACCTTTGGCTGCATGAATTTGCAGAGAGTTTTTTGAGTTATATTTTACACCCACGGAAGACAAAGTCAGACTTTCCGTTCACTTTAAAGGTAGGAGGACTTGTTTATTAGTCATTTTAGCAAAACCCAGTGATTTTCCTGTCAGCTGCGGAGTGCTAGTGATCCTAGACTGCTCAAAGAGACATTTCAAAGGTATAAAATGTTGGAACATGTTTGAAAGATGTAAAATGTATGTTGCAAATTCTTAAAAAGCTATTTATGAAATCATGACTTTTTATAAATAGGCAAGAAACTACGGAGTTACTTATAGAGAGAATATGGTGTAATTTCTGAACCACTGCTTTCACTGCCAATGAAGCAGACTAGTAAGATAATAGATTTAGAAGTAGCAATAATATCTATCAGTAAAACAGATTTCAGAAATCTGTAACCTCCAGATGATTCACGTGTGCTGTAAGATTGCTTGGAGGTGAGACCACTTCTCTGTTGTGATTTTGAAGTGCTTCAGCACAATGCTGGCACTCACCGGTGCCTGAAACTTTACGCCATTTTACAGTATAATTACTAGTGGCAATACCTATTAATTGTTCTTCTAAAAGAAAAACTATGGGCAGAACAAAAATTCTCCATCCCATCTGAAATGGATTGAGGCAGTATAAAGACATCTGTATCAGCATGGTTATATACCCAGTAAAAACAAAAAGAGAGAAACTGTTATCAGAGTTTTACAAGAGTTTTAAAGCTTTTACTTGTTATGACATCAGATGACCTGTCAGCCTTTAAATATATTTTCTTACATATGTAAATATGTGATAGGTTGTGCCCACTGAGGTTAAACTCTTCTTGAAGCTTTGGAATGAATCAAGTGTGGTTTGCAGAGTTATAATCTAACGGACTGAAATACGACATCCAGCCATCTATAGGGTTTCGCTTTTTTCTGCCAATAAGTCAGGAAACATGGATTAACACAATGTAAAAAAAAAAAAGAAAAAAAAATCAGGATGATTTAAATGTACTGATGTAATGTTTTTTTTCTAATGTGCAGTTAAAGGAGGGGTTATGTCATGATGTACAAGCCGCTGACACTATCACATGGAAAATTACCTTCTGATCACTTGCTTCCAGATCAGATATTAGAGGATTACACTAACTTCTGGATTGTCTCAGTGGCATCTCTTTCAGATGTAGATCTTCAGATGCCTTAATTTCAGTCACTGTTTCTACTGGGTACAGCAGTTGAACAGTTACACTGTGGATTAATTTGCTGTGTGGCTTTAAAATGGATTTCTTGCTCCATCAGAAAGCATCTGATCATCCTAGTTCTTGTTATTATTGGTAAACCAAGATGGCATGGGCGTGTTTGTTAGAATTAGAACTAAGGAGGACAAATTAATATGCCTTGAGTGGTGAACATGGTTATACTGTTAATGATATTCAGGTTGAGTAGCAAGCATTAAAAAGTATCTTGAGAGGTTTATCAACCCACACTTTGATTTGGTACAGTGACCCTTTTTATGATACACCATTGTTCAGATTCTTCATTTTATCATCTAGCAGCTGTATTGCATTAGCCAGGAAGATGTGACAATAAAGGCTGAGCAAGTCTGTGCTTAGGAAGTAATATCTTTGATTAAACAGAAGGAGAAGGAAGGGAAAATATGATCAATGCAATAAGAATAGCAGCCATGGTTTCACTTTCTGAGTCCTGATTCTAGAACAGTCAATGTAAAAAGGGACAAGAATGAGCTTTCTGAATTCTTGCTTATACTGAGAATTTGACACATAGGTTCCACCTGATTCTCAGTCAGCAGCCAGAACATCTGTTTGCTGTCCCTGTCTTGTTTTGCACATGGAACACTGGTTGGACTGGATGCCTTGAACTAGGTACCTACACCATAGTTCAGTCTACCTTGCTCTGAGGAAGGATGTGGGGGAACTTTATCTTTTTTCATAACAGCATAAAGAGTGAAATCTTTCTCAGAAAAGAGAAGGGATTCTCCTGCCCCACTCTTTCCTCCCAGCAGTTTGAGCACACAGTTGATGAGCACTGCTCTCGTGTTTAGGTTCATATTCCCAGGACTGTACGAAAGTGGAACCTGTTATGGTGTAGTACTCAATGCCCATATGTATTGCAAGGAGTGAGATCTGAAACACCACTTGTAGCAAACATTTTCCTGGTCTGCCTTAGAACTCATCACTAGATGGTATTCCCTCTTCAACAGCAAGGGTAGCCACAGAGTAGATCTGGGGCTCGGGCACTCTTCTGTAACTCTTCTTAGGCTGAGTGGAGGAGATCAATGAGCCCAAAGCTTCTGTTTCTCTGTCAAATCAGCAAAGCCAGTTATAGAAGACAGTGACTAACAGGAGTGAACAAAAATCCCCAGAACCCACACTTTTCCTTTTGCAAAGGGTCACAGTTACCTGTGTGGTGGTCTAGGTTCTGGCAGGATGGAAGTGCTCAGTGTTGTTTGTTGGTTCCTTAGACTTTCGTCAAAGGCAGAGCCTCATTTAGGTGTCCTTACAGTGCCCTCCGGAGGTGCTCAGAGCCACCTACAAGTGGCGTTTTTACGGAACTTGTGCCCACAGAGTTGTCCTCAAACTGGTGGAGCTCAGTGTAAACTCTGATGGCCCACCCACTATAAATCATAGTGACTAAGGACTTTTGGTTAAAGCCATATGGAGTCAGTAATATTCAAAGGAAAAAGAAGAAGGATAGCTGTAAAAAGGCAAAGAGAAAACTCCTCTCCCAAATCTGAGTATTGGAAGTAGAAGAGTGGTGGAGTGATGAGGAGAATGGAGATAAGTGAAAATTGAAGTAGAAGGAGATGAAAGAAGAGGAATGAATGATATAGTGGTGCATACTGGTGAAGAATGAGCAGTGGGAAGCAGGGATTGGAAGAGAATCTTCCTCATTAGTCACATTCAACCAGGTCTTTAACATACTCTGTTCTACAGGTACACGGACAATTGCTGATGAATGTTTTCAGTATAAATCAGTAGCTTGATTTACTCTACAGATGTCTTGGATTTTTCAATTTGTTAATGTTTAGCTATATTAAATAGTTCACTGTCTTCTCTTGTAAGGTAAAACTAATTCTTAATAAAAGCAACAGGTCTAATTAAATGGTCTGTCCTAGGATTTACCACTGTTGTAATTCATTTCTCCACGGTGATCAATCTTAGTAGCCAACTCAAACAAACAAGAAAAAATAGTAAGTCTTAGGTTGAAATTACTTGGAATTTAATCACTGCATAATGTTTCCCAGATGAGATTGTACACTTTCTCATAAATGTCTGCAGTTTGTTTGTTAACCATGGCACAGTTTGTCCATCTTTCTTAAAGTGAAAGGATAACATTTTTCATGCAGGCAAAACCATCTAACAAAAGCAACGGAAAAGCCACTCAGCTTATCCAGACCAGGATAGGGATCTGATTGTTTCTTCACTCTAATCAAGCTCATATCAGATTTGTCACAGGGAAACTGAAGAACTAAGAAATAATTCAGGGTGAAAAGAAAATCTAAGTCTGGTGATGATTCCCAATAAAATACATGGAAGCTAGGACACCATCTGCACTGAAGATGATGAGATTTATGTGCCTAACTCCCTTTTCAGTTTTTGAAAGCCTTTGTCTAAACCCCTGTTCTTTTGTTGTCTTTCCAAAGAAGGTTTATCAAACAATATGAAAAATTAGTTGCATTTTAAAGTAGTCAAGTTGGTGCCATTCTGCAGATTACAAAAGGTATTTGGTAATTTTTGCCTCTATGATGATCTTGAGTTTTTTTAAATGTACTTTTGCTAGCAGTGGTGGGATGTATGTGTGGGTGTTAGGACTTTTTTGTTGTTTGGTTGCTGGGATTTTTTGCATTAGGAAGCCTGTTTTAATGCTTCATATATCTAACAGCTGCCTTAAAAACAAAGGACAGATTTTGTTCTTAACTCCACTGGTCTAAATCTAGAGTAATAGCCAAAATGATTGATTCATTTAAATTGTAAATTCAGAACGTTTGGTAATCTACTTAGCTGAGTGAGGCACTAATGCTGTCATTTTTCCTGCTACATGTAAAATTTCTACAAGCTCCTCCACCACAGCACACAGTTGCCTGTGATTTCTTTTTTCTCATTTTGGCATCGTTTCATAACTCTTCAGTAAAGTGAGTTTCAGCTTACACCAGAAGGAAGCAAAAGGAAGGCCCCTTCCAGTATCCTTAGGGAAGGTGAAGTGTATTTGCAGAGAAAATACATGGAGTAACAGGAGCAATAATGTGTTTACTTTGCTGTCTTCTCACAAACACTTTCATAAACGCATTTGAGGAGGAAAGGATTGCTATGGGCAAATAAACTTCTATCAAGTTCAAGTGTCTGAAAAAGTTTATGCTTTTTCCTTGAACTGTCTATTTTGTGAGCTTTCATAGCACAGAGTAGAGCAAACATAAGCTTCAAGATGCTAAAAAGAGAGAGCATGAAACTGCAGAAGTTTCAACAGAGAAATTCATTGGAAATGCCTGCCCCTAACTATCATTCAAAGAGAAGGGAAGTGTGGCTTAGACTCACTTATGCTCCTAGGGGAAAGAAGTCATTGCTGGAAAGCAAAGTTCAACAACAGATGAACTCACACAAATGAAGGAAATTGCTGTCTTCTGCCTCCCTGGCTGTTCCTGCTAAGGGAAAACATACATTTCCCATAATAGAACTCTCAAGTTTTTCTATATCTTGATAAAGATGTTTGTCCATCTTCTTCCTATTAGTAGTTTCTTAGACCATTGCTTTTCTTTTTTGTCAGTCCATTCTGAGACTGAGAAAACTATTTCTGTAGCAGCTGCTGGAATTGTTTGGATTGAAAAGTAATATCCTGAATAATAATCAGGTATTTTAGCTGCCTTTTAATAGGATTTAGAAGGTGAAACCAGGAAAGCTACCATCATGTGAACCAACACATGCTGTGCAGGCTAGGGACAGCCTCTGGATTGCAGCATGTGACCTCTTCACCTAAAGGGTTTTTTGGGGGGGAATGGGAATCAAAGGGTTGTGGAGCCATTTTGGCAGAGCCTTTGGAATGGCTGGTGGACAGGCACGCACCTCAAGGAAGAACACAGAAGCTTTCTTTGTTAGCTGCTAGGAAGGCTGTAACTGTGTCTTCTAAAAGCAGTTTTGGAAGATGTAGCCCAGCTGCTGATGTAGAAGAGAGGGTGGAGAAGGCTGAATCATGGCCACCTCTCTTCCCTCCTCTCACAGGGGGACAGAGCTGTGATTTTGCCTGATCCCCAACAGGCCCCCCTGAAAGAAGGAGAAAGCATTTTCTGCCTTTGCCACCACTTCTGTAGAACAGCCACTGAAAAACACACAAATATAAAACAGAGAGAAAAGACCATTATGTATTTTCTAGTATGTTCTACATACTGAATTCAGTGAGGATCCTTTGGAAAAAAAATAAACAACTCAACATATGAATAATATACATCACAGAGCTAGGGAAAGAATATAATATTTCTCTTTTTTTCATCACAATGTTGAAGCTTATTTTTATTTCAGTTTCAAGCAAAGTACAAAATATTATTCCTGAAATAGACGTCTAATAAATTTGTTGCAGATATACATGGCATTTCAATTCTGTAAGACTGAAATGTCCCTACTTTAAATTCAAAGGGGAAAAAAACTGTATATTTGAATAAGAATTTGTTTCTAAGTTGAATAATCAGATGCTTTGATATTAGTGGGCTTTTTTTTTTTTTTTTTTTTGAGAAGAAAGTGTAGACAAAAGTGATTGGATTTTTAAAGTATTTTGATTTTGACTGAATTGTATTTTCTGTTAGAGAACTTCTTAGCTGAAGTTATTCTGGCAGCCTGGAATGATGTCATTTGCATAGAGTTCACTGACTAAACTACTCACTGGAGTAAATAGACTACTGCTATTAGTAGGTAGTTCTTCCCTCTAGAGGAAAAAATCTTTCATTACATTTTCAGTGGTCCAGGTATTTTACATTAGTGGAAGGACAAGAATGTTCAGAGTACCAAGATCCAGAGAAAACTATGCCTTGTAGTGACCTATAGGCAGTTTTGCATAGGCAGTTTTGTTCTGGTTCATCTAGTTTCCTGCTCTTCTGTTCTGCTCCAACCTAGTCATGCTTGCCATCCTTATTTGTGTCTATCCATCCCTGTTCCCTACTGCAGCTTTCCTGCTAAGACATGTCACCTATAATCACTCCTTACAGCTCTGAATTTCTAATTAAGCAGTGATGTACTAGCAGACAGTAGCATCCAGTCTCAGTTTCCTTGATGAGAGACACAGGAGAAAGAAGAGCAAACAGTCCATTCGGTCACCAAAGTACAGTCTGCTCTTTGCAGAGAAAACAGTCATTCCCATTTGCTGCTAAATGAACATATTCATGTTTCTTTGGTGTTTGCAAGCTGAAACTTTCGAGGTATCGTGATCTCACCATGTTTTGATCACTTTTCCCAAAGGATGGCAAAAAGTATGTGGTTGCCCACTTATATTTCTCTCTTGGCTGGAAAGCCTGGGCTATTGACAAAAGGGGACTTGCTTAATTTTTGAAAATTACTTAGTTTTTCCCATGTTTCTTCTGAAGAGTGGAGAAAGTGCTCAGAATGGGACAAATATCTGTTTTGGAAAGGTTTGAATGCAAGGACAGAAACTAAAAAAACAAGTGGACACTGTGGCGTTAAATAAAAAGACTGAATCTTTACTAGCTCCACCATTACTCAGTAACTCAAAGTTTTTATGGCCTCACTTTGCAAAGACCACATATAGAAAATCTGCAACCTCCCCCAAGTTCTGCATCGCTGTTGGGGCATTTACTCACTCAGATGACATCATTCAGGTCACAATTAGCCAGTAACAAAACAAGGCTGGGCAAATTATCCTTTATATTGAGTGAAATGCAGATGGGGGAAATAATTAGTCATGTATTTCCGCTTTTGTGAACAGCTTCCTTGAGCTCTGGGAAGGGATGTCACACTGTAAATTAGTCACTTGCAATCTGTCATTTCTGACCCACAATGGTAAAATGACTGTCCTGCTAAACAATTTGCACAAGGCTTGAAAACTCTTGTGCTACTATTGACTGTACATGAGTCAGATATGCAACTGATTGCTTAATCAATCTGCAGCTCAGATCCTCTGTGCTGTTCTTTGTGCAGCTTCAGCTTGCACAAAGAAGCTGGGTAGCTCAGCTAAACCTGACATGCATGGCCTTCTGCAGAAAATGATTTCTTGAAGTTTCTAACCTCTAATCATCCCCTTCAATACAGGAAAGCAAAAAGACCTATCTGCCTGTTTTGTGATATACTTCTATACTTGTACTGGAATCTTCTTCCACTTAAATGCCAATAGGTCCTTTTCTGAGCAGTGTGTCTCACCAGAAAAGGGCTTAGTGCACCAAAAGACATTTCTTAAAGGATATCTGTGGAATTTCAAGTTGTGAAATAATTTAGACTCATATTAAATAATACTAAATTATTCTGTCTTCATAAGTAGCTGGGCCTGTCCTTTGTACAACACCTAAACTTGATTCTTCTCTAGAAGTAATTTAGCAAGAATTTAATCCTAAATATGATTATAAATAAAAATAAATAATAAATGTCTTTTGCACTAAGAACAGGTCACTGGGTGTGCATTGGTGACAAACCACTATAGGTCAAAAGAAAGAAATCAACAGTTTTGAAATAATGAACTTCTGCAGTGAAAATTTGCTGCAGGATATCCCATTTTGGGCAATGCTGCAAATGAAGGAATTCTGTCATTCAGCAAGGACTTCCAACAAATCCTTCCCGAGGGAAAAGCTTGGGAGCTGACCACAGATGGTTTTAGACAATTTATCTGTTCCCATTACAGGGTCATTTCACTACCCTGGTCTTAGATTGCAGGAATGCTTGTGAGCAAAGAATATGTACTACTAAGGTTATCACGTTGTAACAAAGCACATGGGTACTTTAAACACATGAGAAAACAGCTGTGCCTCCTCTTGTGGAGGGAAGCAGGCAGGTGTAGAGTATTAGTTGATGTTTTAAATAGATTCATCCCAGTAGGAGAGGAGATGGGCTCTGCTGGAAGAAATTGAAGAAGTGTAGGAAGTAGGATTGTTTTACTGAAAACCAGCACCTTCTAACCTGATGCCTGTTAATTTTGGAGATAAGACGTGCAGCTTTCTGAAATGTCAGTTTAAAATGACTTAGTTCGGCTAGTCGTGTAGCTATCTTGCTTATCCCACATTCCCCTTAAAAATCTTGTATTAAATCTTACTAATAAATTAGAAAAAAAAAAAAAATGAACAGTCATGAATCTGTTAGTGAAAGAGAAAGAAGGGAAAAATTCTCTGCTGAAGAGTAAGTCCGTGCTTAAGGGGTTGGGATGCTTCGTTCTACTTCTGCCGCCAGTGAAGCTGCTCGTGGAGCCTGCCGAGCCGAGGCCGGAGCCGGGGTAGGGCCGGGGCCGGGCCGGGGCCGGGATCGGGACCGAGGCCGAGGCGGTCCCGCAGCGCTCCCGGCCGCGCCAGCCGCGGTTGTGCCCTGACACCTCGCGGTGCTGCGGGGAATCGGGAGCTGCTGCCGCCGCACACGGGCTCTCGAACAGGGCTGCATGGCTGCATCCCCGCAGCTGAAACACCGCTCTCCCTCACGGTGTAGGGCAGGCTGGTTTTCCTCTTAACAGGTCTATTGCTTCAGTGCAGTCACGGATCGTAGACTCCCCAGACAGGAGAGATCTCTAGTCCAGTCTGCTATAGTACACCTGCACAGGAAAGCAGAAACTTTCTGCACAGGAAAGCAGAAACTGAAGTAGTGGAGTGATCGTTTGATAAGCAAGGGAAGTGCAAAGGAAGACAGAGTTAAATTAAACTCTGACTATAAGACTAATGGGCCTTGGGCAGGACGGGATGGATGTTTCAGCAGTGCATATTCTGAATTGCTGGCGGAGGCCAGTGGCAGACCTCGGGCATAATGAGGAGAAAGACAAAGGTTATAATTTTCATCAGTCCTTTGCTTTACATCATACAAGTTGCCTGGCTCGTGTTTGCTACCACTTTGCAACCTATGATATAAAAATTCCTACCATTTGGCTTATGGCACTAAATTAAGAAATGGAATAAATGAGATAAACAGTATCAAACAATAAAGATCTATTCTCATGTGAAGAAGTTGCTCCTTTGTCACAGTGGCACTGGCTTTGTTCTTCTGTGTTTCTTGGGTTGAATCTAACTGGAAAGAGGTTAGGAATGCCTATTAGAAATACCTTGGCAGCTTCTAAATACTTTCTTAATCCTTGCCACATTAGTGTGACAGTGGATATCACAACATTTAGAAACATATTGAACGTTAGAAACATTTAGAAACAAATGCAACAGATAAATGAATGAATGTACATTGTAAGATGAGGTAACTGTGCAAAACTGTAGGGATATAATATTGCTTGCTTATTATCTTCAGGTCACACCCGTTTAACTCTGTTTTATGATATTTTAAGTTATGGTTGCTGTTCTACATAGCCTTTGTATAAACTGGGTACGTTTTCATGTAGAACAGAAATTGATGCATAAAGTCACTTGACAGAGTTGACAGAACTTCTAGTTTGGATTACAGAATGTAGAGAAGATAAACTTCTTTGTTTCCACCTTCATTTTCTGAATGTGGTATGTGGAAAGGGAAAGTAGAGGTGTTGACTTTGCCACCCCTAAAAATGGGAAAAGAGGCGAGGTTAAGGGAGTCTTCTGAGAGGATCCACAACAAAGAAGGGAACAGTGAGAGGGGAAAGCTGCTGTTCCTCAGCCTGGTCTTTTATCCTTACTAGGCAGTGCTCTCTCTTGCCTTGAATCTGCCATTAGAGAATTATCTGGGCTGGCAAAGTTGAAATAAGTTTTTAAAGTGGGATGAACTATTGATATTTCATCGGAGGAAAAAAAGTCCTTCATTTTACTGGCAATTAACAGACTGTGATCATGTTCTGTCACTTGTACCTGCCAGAACTAATTCAGGCCATTGGCTGAGATTTTCCAAAGGTGTAAGAAACTTAGAAGCAATGTCTTTAGACTCCATTCATAATGATTGCCAGCAGTAGTCGCAGTACCATGTGCTGTTGTCAGAGTTGCAAAATTGAGGAAACTTCATTTCAGTTTGCACTATGAAATTGTAGCACAATTTCAGTGATATTGGCGTGCATCCTGGAAAGACAGAAGGACAAGAAGTAGTATATCAATCACACAGACCAAATCAACACCTAAGTCCTAGCACTTTTCCAGGTTTATGTATTCTCCTTATTAATATCCTAAACAATGGGAGCACTAGAGAAGACATGGCCTTAAAAGGAACGGACTTTCTTCGAAATATATCTTCACTGGTGCTCAGCTTGCTCTCTTCTGAGAGTTGTTTGTGTCTTGGGCTCATCTCTCCTCATGGGCCACATGGATTTTGATCATGTTTGTCCTTATGATTGATTTTCTTTAAAATAAACTTTATTTTTCCTCTCCTTCTCTAATTTCCTGAGAAACCTTCCCAAGAAACTTGTTATCCATACAAAGACAAACAAGGCAGTGGTCTAAGTGGTCATCAAGATGAAAAAATTTAGTCCTGCAAGAGGCAGAAAATGGTTGGAGAATATGAAAAAAAGAGAGATCTAGCTTGCTAAAACTTTGTGGAAAGGTCAAAAGAAGTAATAATATAGAAGTACTCAGGCTATCATTTGAAAATTGTGTAAGAAAGGACAGGAGATGTAGGAATGACAGGAATGTTAGAGAAAGGAACAAAGCATTTTTGGAAGACAAATTGTAGGTAAGATGAGTACCCTATGGAGATGTAAAGAAGTCTGCTGATGATTAATGTCAAAGCTGACTTTAGCCGATAAAAACCGAATAGTTTTTGGTTTTGGTTTTAAAAACCAAGAAACCAACAGTTCTTTCTAGGATTCTTCCTGCTAACCACTATTCTGAGCTTACATCACTAACTCCAAAAATCAAGATTTGACATAATGAAGTCTGTTCATGCAATCACAGCTCTGACCTTTGTGGTGTGATTTATTGTAATATTTTGAAAAGAAATACATTCTAACTTTTAACATACATTCCAATGTGAACATAAACCTTTCAGGGACAAGGAAAGTCTTAGTTTGGCTTCCAATGCTCTGGAAATGATTATGATCCAACTTGTATAGAGCAGAGCAAAGGAGCATAACACTGACAGAACAATACTCGTAATGTTAGTCTCCAGCATTTTGTATTCTGTCTCATTTGATCCATAAGTATTAACATGACTGCAAGACATTGTTTTGATTCAGGAACAAGTCTCATGACTCCTTACCAGATAGGTTTATATACAGTATTTTCATTATCAAAGTATTTTGAACTTAAGTGAATCCATAGTAAACATCTATTGCCATATTATGCACGTTTATTCCATGGGAATGGAACAGTCACAAAAGCCTAATGACAGCTCTTGTGTCTTCTTTACTGCAAAGGATTTTAAGGGAATTTGTTAAATAAACCTCTGGTCTCTATTTCCACAAACACAGAGTGTATTTCTCTAATACTAAAAGTTGTCCAAACACCTTTCTCCTTGAGTTCAATAGTTTCTATTTTGACTACAGTGGGAATAATTAGTTTAATATGAAATAGTGCTTTATTTTAATAATGGAATTCATAAATATATATACAATCTGTGATAATATGAATTATAAGTATACCAAAAATATTACCAAATTTATCTTGAGGAACTGGCTTGGGCCTGTAAAGTAAGGGGAACATGTAAAGATATCTACAACAAGGGAGCATGTGGAGGAATTGTTTTGTTAAACTACCAATGAATCATAGAGGAATTAATTCTGATAAAGGATTCTAATCATAATTCCAAGGAGTTAACATTTGTCTACACTTCAAGGTCAGATTTGACTTTTGGCGGCCTTCTGGGTTAGAAAAATTAATGACAGAGGTTGTTGGAACGATGTGCAGATTGTTCTGCCAACTCTTGATTCCCAGAGCAATCCATGCTCAGGTAAAGAGGGTCACTGCATCAATAATTAGCTTGAACTTTCCAGGAAGAAAAAGTAACGTACAAGTTGTCAGGTCTAAATATGCAATGGGAACAAAATTCTGCAGTTATGCCAAGACTAACAAGTGATGGAAATGGAGATCTATTTTTAAGACAAATAAGATTGTTTAGTACCTTTGTTCAACACATGATCCTATTTATCTTTTGGTAAGTTATTTTTTTCATTGAACTTACACATGGTTTTAATTTTCTCTCATATTAATCATAACTCTTACTTCTGTCTTTTTTTAACTCTTTTTCCAGTGTGTTGCATATACTTTTTAAATACATTCTTCTGCCCTTGCTTTCTCCTTGTTAAACTGGATGCAGCTTTATTGTATTTCATGCAAATAGATTACAGATACAATAATATGAAGAAAACAGAAGAAAGTGAGGTTTAGTATTCTCTTTGCATTTTGTTTCAATGAGGTAGCAGCACTTAAAGTGAAAATTACATCTGAATTTCTTTTGTTACTCCCAGTTGGTTTTTTCTGGGTACGCACTGAATTTGCTACAGCAAAATCTCTACTGAAGATGGTTGAAAAAGTTGAAAAGCGAAGGCTCCTGACCGCAGAGCAATTCTTTTTTTTATCCCTATTCACCTTTGCAAACCTTAATTCAATTCCTCAGTCAACCGTTCAGTGTAATGAGACCTGGGCTGGAACTTTTCATATTGATTTGTGCAAAGCCTCTTTCTCTTGGGACTTATTTATTCTACCTCCTCCTACTTTACTCTCTCTTTCTATTGTTTCCCTGATTTTTATGTCTCGCTGTTTTTTGTACTGTAATATTTTTTCCCTGCTGCTCATTGTGATAAGAACTAAGGCCTTACTTTTTTCCCCTGAACTGTCTGTGTAAAATATCTCTCTTCTATTCAAATGTTAACTTCATGCTTAAATAACTTTACATTAGAGTAAATTTAAAAGGAAAAAGTAGATGATATTTCTGTATTATGAGGAAGACAATGAATATTTCAAATATTTTTATGCTGGATCAGAGAATTCTATAACAAATGTTTAAAAATACCTGTGTTTTTTATGCCTGTCCCTACCAGTATGAGATTACTCAATTTCTACATACCTACTTCATGTGAAATCTGAACTATTTTCAGGCAGTTTTTTATTCCTCCAAAATATGTAAGCTTTTTTTTTCTTAAATGTATATAATATCTTACATTTATGAGAGCTCACTTAAAACAAAATTGACTTTTTCATGACGTAGTTTATTATTTTGAAAGTGAAATACCACAATAAATACTTCTTTTTTTTGACATTACAATGTGGTTATGACATTTGTAAATGTTTTCAAACCTGTCAGTCTCACAAAGGACCAGAATCATCAAGTAGATCTAGTTTGTATTCAACCTTACCTTCTGTTCCTTTGCTTTTCCCACTTCTGTGATATATACTAAAATTTTAGACAAATTATATATGTACATATTAATAAACAGACTATTCTCAAATCTCTGCATTTTGGAAATTGAATTCTCTTGACAGTTACTGTTACTAGTTGTTGCTATGATGGTGCAGAAGATTTGGTTGTGTAATAAAAACTAATAGTGATAGAAATACTTCAAATATACCATAAAGACATATATTCTTTTTGTTCTAAAATTTTATAGCCTGACCATCATCCTGGTGCAGCACTAGACACTCTTATTATTTAATATCCTATTTCTGGTGGATTGTAATCTGGGTGTCTCATAAATATTGGCTGTTGTTCTAACTGACAGCCACACAGAGATGATGTCCCTGCTTTTATGTTGGGTACTGATTCACCATGAACCAGCAAGGAATGAAAGCAGAACAAGGCCTTAAATTGTGAAGGAAGGGGAGCAGGAGAACAAGTTATTAAGGAGCAGTCAAGAGGAATTACATTTTCTGAGGTTTAAAGAACAGACCTGTGAACAGATCTAGGAGTTAATCATGGATTAACACTGCCAGGATTGAGGGAGTCAGCTAAGAGTCAGTGAAGCTTGTGCTGGGTAATGTTTAAAGGCATTATCTCACAAAAGATGGGCATTGCCATGGAAAGTGTAAGCAAGGACTGCAATTATTTGCATTAGAGCAGCATGACTAATCTGCTGGTTTTGCTTTATCTGAACAGGCAAGTTTCTGAAGGATTTAAGAGTCTCCCAACTTCTGCATTTTTTATATATGTCTAGAGCGGTGGCTTCCAGCATACCTGGTTAACAGAAGAATTTTTATTGGCTCTGAGGAGCTGGTGCTACATTTAAAGTACTATTGTAGGAAACAGTAGAGATAAAAGATAGGAAAATCTTCTGTCTTAGGAAAATCTTCTGTCTTAGCAAAGACATCTATCAGTTGTCTCACTTGGGGCTAGCTGAGCTTCATCCCCTTCAGAAACACTTCCTGAGAGTGATTCATCTCAATATAAGATAGATAAATTAAACAGTTCCAAAGTTAGCCAAATCCCATGCTGAATAAAGATATTAGTTACTTGTTATTCAGATCCCAATATGTACTGTACCAGGAATGGCTAAAATAACTCTCTTCCCTTTCCTCTCCACCCCCTCTGTTCTCAGTATGCATTTACTGAGAAAAGGCACAAGGACTCCATTTGAATGTCAGCCTTGTTCCGCTTTTGGCCTTGACAATTGTCAGTGTCTGAATGGCTATAGACCATTTTGAGTACTTCTGGTGGGGATATTTGGTGTTTTGTGGTCTACATGGCAGAATTTGGCCTATACAGGGTTTTAAGAGTTACTTGTTTGGAAGTTCGTTTTTCTTTCTATGCAGCACTGAGTGAAAAGGCTATTTTGTCAAACAGAAGTAGTCATATGACATATTCTTATCCAGGATCCATATTCCCACTGTACTCTCTCTGTACGGGTTTTTAGCTTTGCATAAAGAAACCACTTCTGGATGTATCCCCTTTGAGGTATTAAATGTTAGATATGAATACATTTCCTAAAATAAATATGTATGCAGTGATTAACAGGACATATTTCAAGATACATGTTCTATTCTCTGGTTTGCCATGAAGTTAGGGAAAGAAAAGCTTTAAGGTTAATGGTCCGAGAGGCAACATGGTCCTACTTTGGAGATGTCACCTTTCACAGAAGGGAGACACTGAAGATCAGGTAGTTGTCTCCTGCAAAGCAGGGTCTCCTGGTTGCCAGTGGGAGCCAGGACACCACTGATACCTCTGTGTCAGAAGAAGGTGCCTGTCACCTCTGGAAGAGTCTCCCACTGCTGTCAGCAGCTGTAGTCCCCACATAAAGCCAAACGTGGAAGAAGCAGTGTCACTTCCAAACTGCAGGCATGTACACCAATGGACATTCTTTGAGTGTTGCTCCTATCACCTCTGTGACTGGGTCACACATGAGGTGACGCTTGTTTGGTGGAGTTCTGCTATTTAATATGCATTGGAATGGTTTGCTGAACAGTCTAATTGGTTTGCTGTTGTAATTTTCAAATTAGTAAGGGAAGTCTAGACTCAGTAGTATGTTTTATTTTTGTTCATAGTGTGTGAATTTTTACAGTACTGTCTTATTATCTAAGGATTGAGGCACAGAAGAATTGGTGTAAAAATCATAGAAAATAGAAAAAAAATCAAGATTTCGATCAGATATAACACTGAGAACATGTTTATTGCACTGTCCTCATCACCACAGCTATATGAACTCTCACATAGCAACCTGAAGTTTATGACCTTCATAATGAATTAGAGAAAACAAGAGGGGAGATTGTAAAATAATGCATAGGAATTCTTCAGCGTTGCCCCAGAAGGAATTTTTCTGAATGTATTTTGTTCTTCACTTCTTCTCATCCCTATCTGCTTCAGTTTCCTGGGGAAGGGATTCTTTCTCCTCACAGCAGCTGCTCTGATTGGGCAAGGAGGATTCCTCACTTCCAAACAAAGGGGAACAGAAGCAGAGCTGGAGCCTCCCATCAGCATTGCAGGAGCCTCCAGCTGTCAGTCATTCTCATTTGTTCAGTCACTGGGCTCAGCAGAATTACTGGGGTGCTTAAAGTTACACAAAAATGCAAATGTTTGCAAGGTCAAGACCCACGAGGCTTTCAAAAGCAGAGACTGTTACATGCTATTGCCAGGACAGAATAATTTGGGGCACCTACTCTCAACAAGAGAAGTAGAGTCATCATTGTCCCCAGTAGTATAAGTAGTAATAATAATCAGAAAAATTTGTTAGTTCAAGGAAACTACAAAACCACAACCTGAAAGACCCAGGCTTTGTTCTTCACTTTGTAGGTTAGTACTTTATCAAGATGTTAAATTCACATTTGTTTGCATTATTCCACCTAGAAGGTCATCAAATAGAGTCTGGGCTCCAGAGAGGTGTTGATCTCCAGAACTGTTGATCTTCAGCCACTTAATGATATTTCAAGTCCTGGAGAGATCTGTTCCCTCTAAGTTCTTAGCTGTTTTTAAGTCCTTGTTGGACTAGTTCTGTATTCTTTTATGATGAAGGAACTGTTATTTGTGCTGTTTAATGTTGATCTTAAAGTACTTTTTTTAAAATTACACAGCTGAATTAATTTCTGGTGAATAATTTTCTTACAGATTTTATAACTAGATGCTAATAAATTCATTCTGTGCTCTCTATATAAACCATTTATTTCCTAAACTAAATCGGGAATGCTAGAATACACTAAAAAAATAACTAAAGGAGATCTGTTAATATAAGAGTACTTATCTGCATACAAATTTTATTACTTTTTTGAGCACTTTCACCTCAGAATTAAATATTGATGTAGTATTCGTGAGAAGAAAATAAAGGGGAAAGTTGAATTCAATCTTTTGTGTTCTGAAATAATGAAAAATGAACTTTGCTCAGTACAACAGAATTAAGAGATATTTAAAATTTTAAAAATCCAGAAGGATTTTAAAATCTTTTGGGCATGTTGTATGTCACTGCCACAAAAATATGAGTTTAAAGTAAAGAAATACAGGAAGAATCCTGAAAAAGAGTAATTCTTCACTGCAAGTATATATGGAATCTTTAGCCAGCTGCTATTCTTTTTATCCAGTTAGTTCAGTAGATGTAGGAATTCTAAGTTTATTGATTTAGATCCCTTCCACATTTATTGTGGTTTAAGGATAGTCCTGCAGTATCTGCAGTAGGCTCACTGAACTCCACCAGTCATAGGTAGCAGTGGATTGGGTCAGTCAGAACATCCTGAACCCATTAAAAGATGGTGCCTGATTTAGAACAGTCTTTATAGTGATATCTCATGAAGTTTTTTCTTTCAAAACTCACAGATACAAGTTAGGCCCTCACTGCCCATGAAAAGGCCTTCCATAATTTTTAGAAAGTCTGAATATGGACAGTCTAAGCGATTGGCCTCTGCATTAAATCAAAATAGTGGTTTCTCCATTCTTATGAGACTTAAAGAAATCACTGTTTCTCAGTTTTGACAGAAATACAGTGATGAGAGTCTTGTCTGGTTTTTTTTTGTGTGTCTGAGGAAGTAAAGGTGAGCTCTTTAGGATGCAGCATGAAGAGATTTTGAACAAGCACACTTACTAACTAGTGGCTGAACTCACATTTTTGCTCAGCAACAGCATTCCCTTTACCTGAAAACTAATGCTAAATTCTACAAGAGAATATTATTTTCAGTATTAAAATGTCCTGTGATAGGGTATGACAACCGTTAAATGATGTTTTTAATCTACAGCCTTTTGTTTAAGAAGTCAATAAAACTGAAAAATTAAGTGCATATACTGAACCTATTTTACTCCTCTGCTTTTCTCCCAGGTTTGGTTTATATATGTCGAATAGGGTTTAGGAGGTGGGAACTACAATTGGATCAGTGCTAGTGCACACTGTATATGTAAAGGTGATACCTACTGGAGGTTTGCACATCTGAAATATAGAACAATAATCTAGTAATGCAAACAAAGAGTGCAGGTAAGCACATGAAATAAAAGTGCCAGTGGTCTCCAGCACCACCAAGGTAATGGAAATTATCAGCATCTCTTCAGAAGGAAGAGCTAATGCTGTTCCTTCCAGGAGCCCCTGGTATGATCAGAGCAGGACCACATTGGTATTTCTAAGAGTAGAAAGTTCCCCTGACAGGGAGCAGGTGATCCTCAGGTTGTCCTGAACTCTGTTGAGGTCAAGATTAAGGCAGAGCTGGCCTTGGATTTATACAGTTTAAACTCTCTTTCAACTCTGACACAAAGAAACACCATGTTCTCAGAAGTGATTAAAATTCAGACTGTATTTCTGACCCTGTTGGTTCTCATTTCCTGGCTAAATTATATCACAAGGAAATATAGTCCAGCCTACCTGCGTTCAGCTGTGGGCACAAGAGGATAAAGTAGCCTTCATTTCTGCCTTAATATACTGCATAGTGCTCCTGGCAATGGGAGATGTCTGCTGCTTTTCAACCTAGAGGAGTCTATATTTCAGCATGAGTGCAGTGATCCGTGTACTGCTATCATCACACCATACAACGCAATCTCTAAAACACCTTGGGGTCCATCTCTGTTGGATGAAAGACATTATAAAATGAAAAGTATGTTCATAACAGTTTGTAGTAGAATATTGCATTAGCCTCATTGGGCTACGGTGATGGATTAAGGGGAACCGTTGCCCTCGAGAAGAAAAAGCCTGAGTGAGTTATGTACTGCATTCAGAATTTATATGTATTAAAAGGTGTTTTGGCATATTCTGGCAGAAAGCTGAAAAAGTCACAGGGGGGTGACCAGCTTTTGATAATAGCTCATTAACATTATCTGTCATACTTATAACTCTCTTTAAAGTACACACAGAGATGGCAATTCAGTGCTGGGAAGAGGGGAAAACAGAAGCAATGTAAGAAAGGAAGCATATTTTTAAATGTAGTTGACTGAATGAAAGCTTCAAGAAAACTAGCCTTCTGAATTATTCATCTGCTTTAGAGATATATTTAAGTGACTTAACGGGAGGTCACAATTTGAGCAAGGGGGACAGACCTAAGAATACAACACTATCTTTAGCCTTACAGCCTATAACTTCATTCCCAGCTGACAGCAGTGAATGTTTTTATGGAATAAAGCTTCCTGTGGGACTATACTAGCTGCAGTAAAACTTTCAGGGGAGAGTTTCCCTAAGAGAAATACATGGAGGGAGGTCTGTTGGTGGGCAGATTGTAGACTTGGGAGGTGGGAGAGTTTGGATGGGTAGTTTTATTCCAATTCAGAAAAAGACACAGTATCCCAGATGAGTTTCAGAAATACTTTGCTCTCTTTATCTCATTAAAAGAAGTCATAATTCTTGGGTTTGCTCCAGCCTGGAGCAGAGGATGTTTTTGTGACCTCTGCATGTTCTCCAGAGCAGGAAAACAAGTTTCCTGTTCTACGTTACTCTTCCCAGGGCTGATCACTCTGGGGTGGGGACACAGTCATATCACATTTATATATATACATATAAAAAATATCAAATACTTCATGGCAGGGTTTGGATTTAATTAATATTAGACTTATTTTATTTGTAGCTGTCTACCAACTTTATTTTTGGGAATAAGAGCAACTGAAATGTGGCTTTGCTGAGGACAGGAGAATGCTTCAGGAGGCATTGAGTTAGCAGCTGGATTGGACTGGTGTTGATCTGTGTCCAGATTCTCTTATCTGGGGAGGAAGTGTCCTTCAGAAAACTCCACGCACATCCCTGGCATAGCTGTGTGCTAAGGTTATAAGCGGAAGAAAGTTGGGATATGACCTTTTCCTCTTCTTTACCTTCCCTGTGGAGGAAGGAAAAGGTCCTTCCCCCACTGTGCATTCTTTGGCACTGGCAGGCGGCAAAGTGGGAGTGAGAAATATTTTAAATCTTCTAACATCCCCATCCGGCCAAGTAGATCAAATCAGAAGTCGGCCTGCCCCAGGGAAAAAAAAAGGCTTAGTGAATTAAATATTGAACAGTGTAATTTGTTCCCCTGATGCATGTCTTTGCAGGTTTAAGTTCAATAATTATCTGTCAGTTGGTTTTTTTTCATTTTCAACATATTCTAGAACTTTCATTTTTTAATCTTAACCCTTAGCCTATCCATCATCCTCCAGATCCATGTGGTATATCCATTGTTTAATTTTCACTTGTTCCTTCTCTTCCTCTACCTTTGACTCATATTGATTTTTGTAACATTCAGTTAATATTTCAGTATATTATTAGTTTGCATGACATTTTACAGTCCATGCAGTTAAATTACTATGGGCTTCTTGAAATTACTGGGCAGGTAAGTCAAATAATTAAATTAACTTTCAAGGGGGAGACTGGCAGAAAAACAACACAGAAGCTTTTGGCTCTATTGAAATAATTACTTTTGAGTCTACAAAATACCAGAAAGAAAAGTGCTGGTTTTGGTTTCAATTTTATTTAAGTAATTTAAGTTCATACATATTCTCAAAGATATCTACTACATGTTAACTGCTTATTTATCTGTCATCATGACTGAAAATTCGTCCTTAATGTATTTATGTCCTGGTAGGAAAGTCATAGATTGTGTTAGTTCACTGATGTAGGATCTCCTCATGCTTGATCAAAGCATTTCCCTCTGGGCTTTGGCCAGCTGACCCTCTGCTGGAAAACCAGTGGATTATTTGTACATCCATGGGGAGGAAGGAACAAGTAGCAGCTAGTGGAGATTTTAATTACAAATTTGGTGTGGCAGAAATAATCATAAGGAACAGCGAAGTTCATCTCTTTTGGGTTTTGTATTGTGATTTAGCAGTTATTAATTAATATTTTTAGACCTGTGGCACAGAAACATGCTATCTGTAACACACTCACCCTTCAATAGATATAAGTATGGGGCATAAACATTCTAGATGTAATATTGAGAAGGTATTTGTTTTAAGGTAAATCCTTCTAAGCATTATATTGAATGCTATGTTTCTCACTTTTGAAGAAATGGACTCAATTTTTATGACATATCTTGCACAAACAACATATAAAACTTTATTATATATCAGTTCTGTACACATGCAAAAAATCGTTATGTATGAATGCTTGAAAGAGAAGGAGTTTTACTCCCAATGAAAACGTTCAGACCAAAAAGCTGGCATTTTCTCCCCTTTGCCAATAGATGGCAATATGTTATAAACGTGTGGAATCACATATCCCAAATTTAAAATCACTCTTTTATCAAGAAGTTTTTTTAAACATTAATCGATCTGCATAGATACCAAATGCGGTAAAACCAAGCCAAAATAACTTTCTTTTTTTGTCTTCTAATTATATCTCTCTGTCGTGGTTAAAGCCCAGCCAGCAACTCAGCCCCACACAGCTGCTCCCTCACTCTCCTCTGGTGGGATGAGGGAGAGAATCGGAAGTGTAGAAGTGAAAAGCTCGAGGGTAGAGATAAAGACAGACTGTTTAATAGGTAAAGCTAAAAGCTGCCTGCACAAGCAAAACAAAACAAGGAATTCAATCACAGCTTCCCATGTTCAGCCATCCCTGGAGAGCAGGGCTCCATGACACGAAACAGTGAAGACAAACCCCATCACTCCAGATGTCCCCCATTCTTCCTCCTGACCTCAGCTCTACATGCTGAGCATGAGGCCACAAGGTCTGGGATATCCCTGGGGTCAGCTGGGGTCATTGTCCCAGCTGTGTCCTCTCTGACTGCTGGTGCACCCCCACCCTCCTCGCTGGTGGGTGGGGTGGGGTGAGGAGCAGAAAAGGCCTCGGCTCTGTGCGAGCCCTGCTCCACAATAACAACGACAGCTCTGTACCATCAACACTGTGCTCAGCACAGATCCAAAACACAGCCCCATACCAGCTACTGTGAAGAAAATCAGCAGTACCCCAGCCAAACCCTGCACATACTCTAATCCAATGGGAATGTATTGCAGGGAAAGGTGAACAAAAGTCTCTCAAGGGTGCAACATTATATATAAATTTTAAGCAAAACAGAATAATTGCTATATAGTTCTTTCTTATGTGAGGTAGTAAAAACCTGCTTATAATCACAAAAAATATTATGGAATTTGTAAGGACATTACATTAAAGTTGATATTGAAATTGAGAGTGAAGAGTGGTGTGAGAAAAGATATAAAATTATGGCTGGGGGATGGAAGAGATGAATAGATGTAGAGGGGTTTTCAGTTCTTAGCAAGATCTTCCCTAATAAAATGAGCAAGATGGTTGAAATCCAAGATGGGTATTAAATGGGCATTTACTGAATGGTTGAATGTGCTGAATATTATGAAGGCAGGTGTGTTTCCCTTATTTTCAGGTGTGACCATTGCCAGTCCTTCAGCTTTGTTCCAGCATGACTTCTATATTTTTTAATGGGCTTCAGGGGAAAATGAGACAAGAGCTTTACACACACTGTGACTTTTCCATGGCACTGGAAATCTGCTAGAGAATGCACAGTTGCTTTTCTGCACCCATGGAGAAATAGCAGTTGCACAAGCTTATTGGAACAGACACTGAGCTGCACCAGGGAACTGAATCCATGAGTATTAAAATAGTGTCTTCTCTGTCTTTGTGGTGTTAGAAAAGATATAAATAGCAGCTTTGTAAATTAAAGGACCAAAATATTCAAAGAACAAAGCTAACATGTCCAGTAGAATATGTAAGTTAGTTAGAAATGCTCTACATTACACCAACATTCATTTTTTTTAAATTTAAGAAACCACAATAAGGTAGAATAAAGGTGGTATTCAGCTAAATAATCAAGTAATATCTTACCTTTTGGAGAAAACAAATGATGAGATGAAAGTAACGCTGGCTTCCCCTGACTTTAGGAATTAACCCCTACACACATGATAATTTGTATTTTTTCGATAAGGTCACTTGTTTTAATTTTAACTCTGGATTTCACAGAATCTGTGTCTGCTTGTGTTTGAAAGGTTTTTGTAGTTGGAAGAGCTTAAAAAAAGATCAATATTTGTGTGCTTATTTGGAAGTATGTGATCTGAAAAGTACAAACTTGACTTAAAAAGTCTACAGTCAGTCGAAAGAATTGATCTTCAACACCTGTTAATTGTTTCTTCTGAATCAAATTTGCTCAGTTTAAGGGTCCAAAAAATGTTTTTTCTAAACTCTCTGCATTGAAAAGAAGATAAAATCTATTGTGTGAAGAGCAAGACTCTGCTCTTTTCACTTTGTAAGCTGTCACTAGAACCAGGGACTACAGAATTGGGATTCAGCTGACAGGTTTGCTAATGGTGCATAACATGATATAAAGGAAAAGGAGGCTCTCTGTAGTTGTAACACAGCAGCTTTACAGAGCAGTCAGCTAGAGGTATTCTGGCAATTTTTGACAGGTCTAGGGTTTTGGAGCAGACTCATTAAAAAAGTCTTAGTATTCAAAGCTGCTTTAAAATTATTGTAAATATTTGGACATGGAAAACTGAAATGGATTCTAGAGTTTGGTGATATATTAGTATATATTTCTATCGTAATTGCTGATTTAAAAATTAATGTCAGAAAATACGAAATATTAAATATTATTAGGAAGAACATATTTTCACTTTTTTTTTTTTACTTCAAAAATGTCCAGATTTTTCATTTTTTACATGTTCAGTTCAAAATGTATTATAATTTGAAAAGATTCTTCAGTATGCATCATTGTAATCTTTAAATCATAGATGGGACCAAGAAAAATTACTTTGAACTCTCCAATTAAAAACAAACCCACATTTTTTATTTATTACATTTTTGAGGAAACTTAGTAATTTTACTGTAAATACATCCATCAGTAATCCCTTCCTCATTTTACAGTTGCACAAAAAGAAAACCTGTTGAGCTGCTTGCCTGTTATTTGGTTTAAAGCTATTACATGTGATTCCTAGTTTACCCTAAATCCACCCATCTGTGATTTTGCTCCCTGAAAGAATACAGCTTTGTACATCACCATAACCTCAAGGGATAGAGATTAGTTTGTTATATGCAGAACACCTGCATTTCTGCCTGTGTTTTTATGAAATTTTTGCAGGTGCTGCACTGAATGCATGAAATGACTGCAACACATCTGAGGAGCACTGAACTGTGTTGTTAAACTGTGTTTATTCCAGGAGGCTGGAAAATAAGTACAATCCAAAAAGGCTTTGGTTTATCTGTTGCTGTTTGTCTTCCTGGGTCCATAAAGCCCAGACATGCTGATTCCTGGGGAAGGTGATTTCCACTCTTCAGATTGCTGGGCTTTGTCATGTTGGCAGAAAGTGACACAGGAGTGTGGAACACAATATGTTTCATCCTGCATCTCAACTTCTTCCTCAGCTGCATGAACTCTGGACCAGTTGTGGAAGGTGGAGAGGAGAAAAAAAAGGAAAAGGGATGTTGAGCCTGTAGATAGTCACAAATTGTGCATTGTGCTCTCTTGGAAAGTTGAGGGACAAACCAGATAGAAGAGATGGGAATTCTTCCAACCTGGAGCTTCATGTATTTTTCAAGTTCGAGTCTTGCAAGGTGCCCTGACTCCAATGAGCAAATCACTTAAACTCATTTCCTTGTGGGAATATTTGCATGCTTAAAGTTAAGCAGTGTTAAATACTGTGCTGCATTAGATAGTGTAGAAGTGAATGAAATTGCTTTCAAAACCTAAATCAATCACAACACATGGTATCTCTGTGATTCTTACAGCAAAAATGCTCTGCACCAGTGGATGTCACTGTGTGCACCAAAGCAGAGTAGATTAATGATGCTGCAGATGAATCCTTGCAGAGGATGCATGGGGAAAAAATATTCATTTGTGATGCAAATAGGTGCACTTGCCATGCATTAACAGATAGGAATATAGTGTTGTTGAGAATCTAACCCCTCTCTATACAGCCCTGCAAAACTAAACAACTACAACAATTTAGCTTGAATGTTTTTCCAGTGTATTTTATCATCCAAAGTCTTGTATCTCCAGTTCTTTTCTATCAAGAACAATCAAAATAAATAACCCACCCCCAAACTTTGTAGCTAAAGCCAGTGATAAATACTGCTCTGTTCCTAAAGTTCCTGGTTGTGTTGTTATAAGTAGGAGAGTTGATAAATTTGGAAATCCCTGAAGCACCATTTCACACCCAGCACAGAAATTTTATTTATGTAGATAAATAGCAGTCTTTTAATGTGTTAAATCTGTTAGAATGAAATCAGTATGGTTTCAGTATTTTTAATGTGAGCATTTCGGAAGCAAAAGTACCAGTTTATGCAAATAGGTCCCAAACTCATCAGTTTTTCCTACCTTATTATTGATATCTATCTTCATTGAAGCTCTGTACTGAGTGCACTTCATTAAGACTGACAAGCCAAAGGCTGCTCCTTCTCCCTGGGAATTGCCATCTTCTTTACAATGCAAAAGCCATTAAATGAGCCTTTTACAGTAAGTCAACTCTCTCTTTTCACCACCAATGGGGGATATATATTTTTTTTATTTTACTCTACAAATCCTGCTTAAAGAGACATGAGACGATTCCCTACAATGAAAAACTTTGCACATTTGTTCTTTCTGAGAGAAATATATTTATTTCCCAGGGTCCTAGCTAAATGTTAAGATACTAATATTGATCTTGTAGTTAAACCCTGTGTGGAAAGTTGTGTATAAACTTTTTTTAATGTCTACTGCAAAAAAAAAAATCTTATTTTCTCTCCATTGCCTCTAAAATTTATTTTTTTCCTACAGTACATTATAATGCATCTGTTATATAGTGATATTTAAAGGTGAAACAAAGCAAAGTTGTTTATATAAAATTTTCTGGCTACAACTGCTGGATGAGGGAGATTTATACTCACTGGCTTGGTGTTTGTCCAAGCTTTGCTAGAGCTTTTTCTTACAGGTTTCTTTCTAGATCATTTAATGTATGGTCACATGTGGCATTTTAAAGGACAGTTCAGTATCGGCCTATCTCAGAAAAGGATTTCCATTGAACTGATATTAAAAAAATACTCTGATGTAGGTGGATAATGCAAACCAGCTTTTGTACAGTAAGCCACTCCTGGTTTGTTATGTGTGTTCTGTACACTGCTCAGAATATATGACTATTTCTGTGGCTGCATAATGACACATCAGCAGAGTTGCAGTAACATATTTGAGCTTGATTTTTTTAACAAGAGTTCTTATAAATACATGGCAAAGTGTTCAGCAACTCTGTTATTTTTAACTCACTGCTCAAGCCCTAGACACAAGCTCTTGCTGTTACTCTTTGGGCTGACTACATTGGAAACACTATAAAGTACTGCGAAGAGTGAATTGGTGGGTTTGATGCAGAACTAAAACTTTGTCTTAATCTATGAGGTGTTTTCAGAAAAGTATCACACCATTATTTGGCTGTCTTGCTGCTATGGTGATTTATGGCCTGCAGCCAGAGAGATCTGTTCAGATATCCCAATGTGCCAGGTGAGCACAGAGGCTGCAGTGCCAATGGCTGAGGAGATTCTGATCTGTTTTCCATGTCCCTTCTTTAGACAGGAATAACCATTCCCAAGGACTTCAAGGGTTTCTCAGACTAGTGAAGAAAAGGGACTTTAGGATTAGGTCCCTGTGGTAGCAGGGAGGAGCACAGAACACAAGATATGAGATTGAGAGTAAAGCGTCTCTTGGATAATATTTTATAGATGTAGACCATGTGCATATTTAGGGCTTATTTCACCTGTTTTCAACCTTTCAAAGGATAGTGCAGCTAATTCTCTCACTCATTATACTTGTAGGAGTTATCTACTGTAATGCCTCAGTTTTCTCTGTTGCTGCTGTTTCCCCTCCACCTCTCAGCAGCAGTTCTACAGATTGTGCTGCCTGTAAGTCTGCAGGTAATGGTCCAAGGGATGGATGCAGGCTCTGGGCACAAAGTGGGACACAGACTTGAGCAAGACAAAACAGCTGCTCTCCACCAGGCTTTTTAATGGTAGATATGAAGTTGGATGTCTTCAACTGTTCTGCAGCCTTAGCAGGAATCTGTCTGCAGGCTTAGGAACTCTCATTGGCGTAGGGCATGTGTTCTCCTTTTCCATTTTATTTTCCAAAACCCTAGGCTTATAGGCTCAGTTTTGTCTAAATTAAAATAAAAATAGACCTATGACTGCTGTGCATGCACATTATAGATCAGTGAGCTGGGATTTGGGAAAACTGATGATCAGGAATTTCACTAGTTTGTCTTGGAAATGGTGGGATGAGGGAAAGCGTCTACAGAAGAGGTGAGGTTTTTCATCATTTATATGAAGTAATCTTTCCCTATCCCTAGCATATGGATGTGTGCAAATCCCAAGAAGGAACTGAACTCAGAACACTGAACTTTGGTATTTTTTTCTCCCAATAACTTCTTTTTTTCATTCTACAAAGTGGCTCAGAGGGGGTGGCCATGGAATTTTGAAAATCCATGAGCTGTCAGTAGAGAGTTTTGCATCAAATTTTGGCTGTCTTTAATAATATTAATAAAACAGTTTTATCTGAATGAAGAAAACCTTTCTATTTCACACTCATGGGTAAATGTGAGCCCAAATATTAAAAAAGCTACATTGGCAGTAGCTTTCATTGGGCTCCCTATGCTGTTGTTCTGAGCAGCTGAATATACAAGAAAACACACATAAGAGTAATTTTATAGCCTCAATGGTAGTCGTTCCTATAAATCAAGTCTAACATACATGGTCTTAAAATTCAAATAGCCTCCAAGGGACTGCCTGATTTCTATTAGGTGGTAGGATTACAAAGGGATTGACTTGGTGAACATTTAATTTTCATAGAATCAGAGAATTAAAAAATGGTTTGAGTTGGAAGGGACCTTTAAAGGTTGTCTAGTCCAATCCGCCTGCCATAATCAGGGACATCTTCAACAAAATCAAGTTCCTCAGAGTCCTGTCTAACTAGACCTTGAGTGTTTCCAGGGATGGGGCATCTACCACCTTCCTTGCCAAACTGCTCCACCCTCATGACAAAAATTTCTTCCTCATATCTGGTCTGAATCTATTCCCTTTTAGTGTAAAGCAATTACCCCTTGTCCTATCAGAACAGATACTGCTAAAAAGTTTGTCTCCATCTTTCTTAGAGGCCCCCTTTAAGTACAGAAAGGCTGCAATTAGGTCTCCTTGGAGCCTTCTTCAGGTTGAAAAACCCTCAGGTTTTCTTCACAGGAGATGTGTCTCATCCCTCTGATCATCTCTGTGGCCTCCTCTGGACTCACTCCAACAGGTCCATGTCCTTCATGTGGTGGGGACCCCAGGGCTGGATGCAGCACTGCAGGTGGGGTCTCACCAGAGCAGAGTAGAGGGGCAGAATCCCCTCCCTCACCTGCTGCCCACGCTGCTTTGGATGCAGCCCAGGACACATTTGGCTTTCTGGGCTACAAGGGCACATGGCTGGGTCATGTCCAGCCTCTCATCCACAGCACCCCCAAGACCTTCTTGGCAACGCTGCTCTGGATCTCTTCATCCCCCAGGCTCTGGATTGCCTCGATCCAGGTGCAGCACTTTGCACTTGGCCTTGTTGAACCTCTTGAGATTCCCTTGCACCCAAATCTCGAGCTTGTCCAGGTCCCTCTGGATGGTACCCCATCCCTCAGGTGTGTCACCACTCAGCTTGGTGTCATTTTCTGAGTCAATGCTGTTGCAATCAGAGTTTTTTTGCTGTCATAATTGAACCTATTTTTGAAGTACCTGTTCTGACCTGAAAGTTGTGTTTGGAAAAACTTTATGAGTTGGGTAATTGTCATTTGGCTGATGTCACTGGTTAGAAGTGATAACACGTATAAAATACGTATGATATATTGTTACTTGGGTACTGCTTAAATTGTAAATACTTCTTACATAAATTTTTTTCATAGATTTCAGTTATAAAAAAATAAAATAAAATCTTACAATTTAAGTATCCATTAAGTAACTAAACCTGCTAATTGTCAGTAGAGGTAAAGTCAACATTTCTGAAGGAACAACGTCAGCCAGGACTTCCTTCTGGTGCTGTCACAATAAGTACAACTTCTGTCATCCCCAAAATTATTTCAAACAAATACATTTTTAGTTTTTAATTTTTCTTATTATGCAAATGGAGCTCCTGTGAGGAAAGACCCTAAATATAAACACAAAAATATTAACCCATTTTTAGCACTTTCTTGAGTTGGAATACAGAAGAGTAACTCTTTAAGTCCTATATAGATGAATGAGAAATGTATAAAAACTTTCTTGGTGGTTAGTAGAATTCAGTTAAATTGCTGCCTGGAGGAGTGTTATCTGTCTTTGAAATTAGAATATTATACATAAGGCCTGTAATTGTCTTAAAGTAAAAAACAACATCCAGTCTAGTCTCCAAATTCATGTTGGACCCTGCATCTGGGGAAAGTCACTGCACTAAATGTGCTATGGCTCCTATACACACACAACAATTTCCTCAAATTGTATTATCACCTAATATCTGGTAGCATAGAATGTGATAATCCCCTCCTGAAAATGCTTTAGATCTTATCAAGGAGTGTGTCTAATCCACTGGCTTTGGAAGTAAATATTACAAGATGTACACGCTGAATGCAGTCTAACCCAAAGAATTTGAATGTAAAAAGACTGGAAGGCTGAAAGACGAATGGTTAAATATAATTAGGTTTTATTGCAGATTGCTGTTCCAGTACCAGTTCAGAACTTGTCCATCATGTCCTGTTACAGACAATAGCCAATATTTAATGAGTTTTTTCAGCCCTTTACCTTCTCTTTCGTAACAGCTGAAACAGCTTCCATTTATCTCAGTAAACTGAAGTTCTATACAAAAGTTCATTCACTTAAATATTGAAAGCAGAAAGAAATCGCTTACCTCATTGATTCAGTGTCCATGCACTGTCTGTAAGTCTATTCCTACTTAAAGAAATAAGGATTAATGTGTTGTATTGCTGAGGAACAGGCATCTGTTTGAGTTACAATATTCCCTAAAGTGATGACAATTTCAGGACACACTGAGAATTTCATTTCATTATTACTATAAGTAATCATAGATATCTTTTTTTTTTTAAGCCAGCTTGGAAAAACTAAAGATGCAAACATCACCACAGTTTTGATAAACAAATGGTAGAATGCTCGAATGCTCCTAAGTTAAACCACTTTTTTGGTTTTGTTTTTTTGTTTTTTTGGCTTTTTTTTTTCCCCCTTTGCATTTGATTTTACAGCTGAGTTTTGAAACACTGTGCAGAGTCAACATGGGGAGAGCACAACAGATCAAAGACACAAGAACTTTGAGAGAAAGTTAGTTTTACTGAAGTCTTTTGTGAAAGCTCTTTGTCCCACTGGGCAGTGTTGGTAACTAATTTCAGTGTTTGTATAATCATTCTGGAGCTATCACTATATTATAAATTACATCATATGGATATTTCTATTACTGAATCCCCACAAAAGCAGAAAAAACCAGAAAGGCATAACAACTTTCAGGAACAAGATAAGAAAAAAGTAACTCTTTTCTTCACCCAGACAGTTAGCATCACTGTCTGGTTTTATTTCTCCTCTTCAGCTGATTCATCCTTTTCCTGAGAAGAAATTTATTTCTTTTCCCTTTCTTATAATGTTTTCATCCCTTCTTTTTCATGACTTCTCAGTTCCATCTATCTCTTGTAATATCTGAATGTTTTTGGACTGTGTGTCATATAAGGAAAGCAACATTCTGCAGCCTTATATTTCTATAGCAAAACTTAATGTAGCTGAAGGCTTTTACTTGCTGAGAGAAAAACTGAGTATAAGGCAGAGCTGAACATTCAGCATAAGAAAGCATACTTCTCCTAGGAAAGATGCATTTGAATTGCATTCTAAACAAAAAAAAAAAAAAAAAAAAAAATTTGGGAGAAATATATAAATTAATCAGAGTGATGAACTATTGCTGTATATGATTTTAAAACATTTTTAACTATTTTGATAACCTCTTTATTAATTAAAAAAAAGAAATTCTCTAATTAACACTGTTCTTTGAGATTCTGCTCTGTATCTTTCTCAAATTTCTGTGACTGATACCATATGATGCTGGCCAGTCCTGAGGACAGAGGAAAACAATTATCCATACCATCTCCTAGCCACACTAATTCTGCTAATTGTTCATTTTAACCTTGCTATTGCTTTTCTCACTGCATATTTCATAGAGAGAGTTTAAAGGCAGAGATCTTTGGGAGAAGAAAAATTCAAATACTGCACAAGGACAGGAACTGCAAATGTCTGCTTGGCTAATACGGAGAAAACTGACAATTAAGTAAAATTATTAGTGAGAGCATCATCAGGTTGGACTAAGCATAAAGAGGGTTAAAAAGGAAAGTATGCAAAGACAGGCAGTATCAGAGAGGAATTGATACATATTTAAAAATATATCTCTTATAACTGTGCTTGATGTGATGTTCAGGTTGGGTAGACACAGACAATGGTTATGGAACTAAAGGAAGCCTTTCAGTGCAGTGATGATTCCGTTGAATAGATCTCAATAATAAGATGAAGCTTTTAACTCCTTACCTAACACTGGTGCTCATGGAAACCATTTTAGGTGACAAAACTTAGATTCCACTATTTTATTATTTTTAAGTCAAAAATAGTCTGAATTACATATACTATTGCAAAACCACGGCCCATCTCATTCTTTGCTTCTCAACAGCGATGCCTCAGTCATCTGACACACACAGAGAAATAAATTGATTCACATATTCTATGTTCCCTCATTAAACTAAAGAAGTGCTGTGCATCTCCACTTAAAATTAACCAATCCATGAGCAACCATTTTATTAGAGAGCTAAAAATTAAGTTATAAGGTTTATGGAGTCTGAGGAGTGCAGTTCAAACTTTTGACTTATCCCAGTCCCTCAAATACTATATAAATAAATGTAAGGTCTTAGATTTCAATGATCAAACATCTAGCTAGTGGCTTTGATGATAACTCAATGAATTATGTATTATTTAATTTTAGAGAGATCATTGATAGGAAGACAGAAGTTTAAGGAATACGGTGTTTAAAATCTTGGCAAATAATTGCCAAGAACTTATATGCAAATTAGCCTTCTAAGAAGATTGCACTAGGGTAATTATTCTTTGAAATGATGTGTTTTTTCTTTTAATAGCAGCTTCTTCATCTGTGTTCTTTCAGTGCTATGAATATATACAAAAAGGTGTGTTTTGTCTAATGATGCTAAGAATTTAATCAATTTTCTGTGAAGGGGTTTCTGAAGATATAGATCTGCATCTATGCAAGGAAAGCAGTGCTCTTCTCATGCACAGATTTCTCCTTTGTTTAAGTTAGCTTGATATCAACTTAAACTTAATATCATGCTTAGAGAAGTAGTAAACATCTAGGTAGTTTTGGTTAGTTTGGTAGTTGCTTTGGTAGTTGCTGCTAGGTAGTAATAAACTAGGTAGTTTTGCACTCATTAGCAAAGATAAAACTTTTATGTTCTAAAAACTCTAAAGGTTGTAGAATACCAAGGAATCGTGTACAGTTTTTTATTATGCAGCTTCTAATTGGCAAAGAAGAGAGGAAATGTTATTCTCTGCTGTTGTACAGGCATATTAACTGCAAAGATGCTTTCTGGATTATGTAGAACAGCCTAGATAGACAATGTGATGCTGGAAAGTTAAAGGGAAGGAAGTGAGGAATAATAAGCACAGTTGTAAAAAGGGAAAACACGCGGAAGGACGCAGTAGCTGAGCACACACTCGTGCTCAGAAGTGGGCTGCACTCCACAGTTAGGTGGGAGCAAGTGAGGTTTTAGAAAGAATGGAATAGAAAATTTTTTATTTACATAAAATGATAAGGGGAGAAATAAAAAGCATGAAGGATCACAAAACAGGTGATTTTTTTTTTTTCAGATGCACAGAGAATCAGATATTCAAAGGGATTTGAACTCTTGTTTCCCTCTAGACGTGTATAAATTCATTCTTTGTTTTCACAGGAATCCTTAAAAGAGTTTTTAGATGAGAGACGTAATATCTTCAATTTAGCAGTCACAAAGCTTTCCAAATACTGTTAAAGGTCTTGAAAAGATATAATAAATCTGTTATTATCTCTGTTTAACCCCTAAAGGATCATCTTAGAGGTGTTCTCTAGGCTGTGCACAGGTAATGATTAGAAGTATTCAAGCTTGCCTTAAAAGGAAAATTTTGGACTAAAGTTTGAATTCCTGGTGTGACAATACAGAACTCAGCACAGGATAATTCAGCCAGGCTCTTCCTGGGATGGGCTTTGGTAGAAGCTGCCAAGGAGAAAAATTATCTACAGTTCTGCATGTAAGACTCCATCATCCCACAGTACCCTGCTGAATTTAATTACTATTTATCATCAGTATAAAACTTACTGAAATCTTTTTCTCCTCATAAATAAATTGGGGACTTTTATTAGAGCCATGTCAGGCTCATGCAATAATTTTCTCTAGACTGCTTGTCCAGACTTCTTTCTGTGGAGAAGATATAGGGAAGGACAGATGAAACCAAGGATGCCCCATGGCCCAGCTATTGCCAGAGGACCTGGAAACAGGTATGCCATGTCTGTGCTTTACATAGAGGAGGACAAGAGCCATTGTGGGAGTTTGTGGTAAGTGTTTCAGAGTAAAAAAGGCAAAGAACACCTGATTTTAAAACTTAGTGAGAAAATGAAGAAATATTTAACATATTAATGTGTTCAAAAAAATTCTCACTACATTTTTTACTATTGGTATTGTTGCGACTACACATATTTATTGTATAGAAATAGAAAAAGCTTGCATTTGTGGGTTATAGTAATATAATTATTATAAATTCTTGAATAAATTGTGCGTAGTTTGTTTTTCGTGTTCTCTAATCTGAATCACTAGCCCTAGACTTACTTGTAGAGATAAAGGACAAATTATCTGGTACCTCTATATGGACTTTGCAGTACTGGTCCATCTCCTTATTTAGATATTTTTCATTATTCCTTTTTATTATTTCTTTCTTGACTACAAGGCTCTGTGGGCCATTATCTTAAAACATTAAACTATTTTTGTAAAGTACCTTTTTTATATTCTCTACAACAATGCTCCAAATAAACTTATTTACAATCCCATTAAATTATAGCTTGATGTGTTGGAAGGCCAGGGTTGGTGTCCATGTATATATCATGTATATAAGCCAACCCCATAAATATAGCACTCACAAAACACTATTCCTTACAGAGATTCTTTAACTGCTTCCCAAATGCCAAAGAACAAAACCTCTCAACACTTTACAGAGGTGTTAATTGTTAATAATTTTTAATCGTGGGAGAAATAAAAAAAAGGATGATTTAGGCAAATTGTTAAATTCTACGGCAAAATTGAGAAAGAAGTGACTGATAAATGCACCTACCCCCTTCAAAGAACACCTTTTCTTTGTTTGTTTTTTTATTCTTATGTGACAGTTCAAAGGTATTATGCATTATTTTTCCTTGGAATCCTAGGTGACAGAGACACATTTTAGTAATAGAAACAAGTAAGCAAACAAACAAACAAAGAGATGTGAAAAATATAATAGAAGTTATTTTGTGAGGAATGGAACTAATGGAATTTATTTCCCTGTGGGCTCTTTGTCATTTCATCACCATAATAGCTCAATTTTCCACCCATTCCCACAATTATATAGTTTGATTTGGACTTTCAGTGGGACAAGCATTCCTTGGGCTGTAGCCAAGTTAAGTGGAAACCACCTGCCACCATGCTGGAAGCATAGGAGCTGAACTATTACCACCTTTTATCAGAGAGAGCACTCTTGAGATCCCAGAGCTGCTGATTTCCGTGAAGCTTATATCCATTCACTATCTTTTTTTTTTGCATTTAACACGTCAGTGAATTTCATTGATATTAACCATGAGGTTACAAATTTTCTATAGAAAGATGGGAAAGAAGGGGTGAGGAATAAGTATAGTTGTAAAGACTACTATCAATAAGAGGCCATACTAGAAATCAAAATATTTATGCATACATAAAGTAGATGACATTTCCTCCTGAACAGACCTGTAATATACTTTAAACATGCTGCCTCCTAGCCACATGCTCAGGGAATCAGAGTCTATTTCCAAATGGGTATGATCTTTTAAACTATCCTTATGATTCTTGTTGCAGGAGTATCTGAAGACTCTCAAACATGCTTGCAGAGGACCATCAATACCTGGAAATCACACTAAGTAATTAAACAGCTAGTAAAGAATTCAGAGTACTGAACATCTTCATCTCACCTACTATTCAGTGCTGACTGGAAAACCTCTGATTTCTTATTTGGCTATACATTGGTTCCTTTCCATTACATTCCCAATGGCATATGCCAGCTCTTTTCAGCCAAAAAGTCATAACAGAAAACAAAGCAGTGCATCCTTCAGAGCCTGCATAATGCAGACATGGAGAACTAAAATATTTTTGTATGTCCTCTCAGGGGAAAACAGTGTGAACAATCAATTTGTGAACAGTTAATTTTTCTGTAATTTTCAACATCTAGATACGTCTGGATCAGGAATGTGTTTCTTATTCCAGGGACAAAATGATAACTTTGCTAAGCCAGCATGGTATGTCACTTTGAATAAATGCATCTGTCATATGGTATTTGAATCATCCATAAAGATTAATTAAATTAATTTGATTTTCCACTGGAAGAAATTGAGGTGCTGAAGGGTCTAATCTCTGCTTTTGATGCATTGTTGACACTGCAAAAAGAGCTTTAACTTTCGCCTGCTCTTTTTTTCCTGCATTTTTTTTTTCTTCCCTTCTGGAGGAAAAAAAACCTACTTTTGCCTTAAATTAAAAAAAAAACAAAACAAAACAAAACAAACCAACAAAAGCACAAAAAACGAAACTCAACCCAAAAATTCCTAAAAAACAAACCTGCGCCCTCTCCAATTCTTTATTCTTCTCCCATTGCTTACTCTGCTACAGATCTGCAATGACATAAGTGCAACTGAATGGTGAATCTTGTGCTTAAAGCTGTACACAGAAATGAGAAAAATAGGTCACTGCTTATCTAAGAAAATATACCTCAATCACAGTTCAATTCTATTATCACACAAGTAGTCAGGATTCAAACTTTACCACAAAAAAAAAAAGAAGTCCTGTTTGACTTATTGAATGAAAGGAAATTCAAGCTATTAGTGCAAATTTGCACTTGTGAGTTGACTACCTAAGTCCGCTCATGCATTGGAATACATTTATGCATTTAAGTAAGGATATTTTCTGTGCTAGTGAAAATTATACAGTGCCTTCTCTAAGAAGTTTAAATAAACCTTGTCAGGATCACAATCTCTTTGTCTAACTATAAACTGGATGATTTGAGCCCCACGAGTTTCTAGAAGTATTGATAACATGCTGAAGGGAAAGGTGGCAGCTCAGTTCCACATAGTTTCCTTTACTGAGAGCTGTTCTACTTCTGTAAATAATACATGTAGCAGCAGTGTGAGACTTGTGTTGAGACATGAGGTTTTGCTCCTGAGGTAAGGGTTAACCCCAATGGACAACTCAATCCCTGACAACTGCTTGCTTGCCTTCCCCTAGTGGGATGTGGGAGAAAATTGGAAGGGTTAAAGAGGCAAAACTTGTGGGTTGAGATAAAGACAATTTAATAGGTAAAGCAAAATCTGTGTGCACAAGCAAAGAAAAACAAGGAATTCGTTCACCACTTCCCCTGGGCAGGGAGGAGTTGATCCACCCCCGGATGAGAGGGGCTTCATCATGCAGACTGGTGACTTGGAAAGACAAACACCATCACTCAATATGTTCCCTGCTTTCTTCTTCTTCCTCCAGCTTCATAGGCTGAGCATGACACCATATGGTATGGGACAGTATTTGGGTCAGCTGGGGACAGCTGTTCTGGCTGTGTCCCCTCCAACTCCTTGTGCACCCCCCACCTGCTCACTGGTGGGATGGGTGAGGGACAGAAAAGCCTTGACCCTGTGTAAGCACTGATCAACAATCAGTAAAAAAATCCTGTGATCTTGTAGTGGTTTGATCTTGGTGCCCACCAAGCTGCTCTATCACTTCCCTTCCCAGTGGGACAAGGGAGAGAGAATAAGATGGAAAACAACTCATAGGTTGAGATAAGGCAGTTTACTAAAGTAAAAAAAAANTTTGCATTAAGCAAAGGGAAAAATTTATCTCTACTTCTCATCAATGAGTGGTGTTCAGACACTTCCTGGGAAGCAGGGCTGCAGCACATGGAGCAGTTGCCCTGGAAGGAAAACCTTGTAGAATAACAAATTCCTCACCCTTTCTCTTCTCTCCCTTAGCTTATATATTTGAGCTGACGTCATACGGTGTGGAATGTCCCTTTGGTTAATTTGGGTCAGCTGGCCTAATTATGTCCCCAGGATCCTGCCCACTCCCAACCCCTTGATGAGGATGGGGGAGAATGTTAGAGAGACAGTGCTGCTCAGTAGTAGCCGAAACACTGATGTGGTATCAACTCCCTTCCAACTACTAATGCAAAGCACAGTGCTGTGAGGGCTGCTAAGGAGAAATGAACTCTACCGTGGACAGACCCGATAGAGGTATCAATGTTGGCTTCATCACAAACCCTAAACTTATCTCTGTACTACTGTGAAGAAAACTAACTCTACCCCAGCTAAAACTGGTGCACATTTATGGACCAAAGGCAGAGTGCATGACAGAGGTTACTGGAATAATTAGACTGAGTGTGCTGAAAAAAAATTTAAAAAATAATTTTGGTCAATTCATTTTCTATTTTAGTAAATGTTCAATATTTAACCAAATATAGACATCAAGGATGGTGTTGTGGTAGCTCCAAGCAACACATATGGTAGAAGAAAACCTTATATTGACATAAAAGGGAGTGACCCCACTGAAGTGAAATAGATACAAACTGATCCAGTGCCATCTGGCAGAGAAGCCAGAGGAGAAGCTATGACGATGAAAAACTAGCACAGTGTTCAGCGGACAAGAAGGAAAATCTCACAGAATGCAGGACACTGGGAATTTATTACTGCCTGATGACACAAAAAGGAACAATAAACTAATCTTACTAGTTTTTCAGGTCTGACACTATATTGTAAAGCAGAATTATTTTCCCACATTTTTCATTTCAAATGTTATAATTTAGATGAACTAATAAGAAGCTATATATTTTGAGCAATGCATGTGGGAAGATCTGTCAGAGTGTTCTGTTCTCTAGCAGCAAAAAGAAGAAAATGAATGTAATCTGCATTACAATACTTTCTTCTTGCAGGAATGACCTTCTGCCTTAATGTTGAAGCACGGAAAGCAGAAATTATTTGCACTGTATTTGTTTTTGTGCTCATCAAACTGCTTCTGCATAGTTACTGTAACATGATAAACTGTGTCCATGTAACCAAACACTTTCATAAAATCACAGAGTAATAGAATGGGTTTGGTTTGAAGAGACCTTAAAAATCACCTATTTCCAACCCCACTGCCATTGGAAGGGACACCTCCCACCAGCTCAGGTTGCTCAGAGCCCCATCTAACCTGGCCTTAAGCACTTCCAGGGAATCCACAACTACTCTGGGCAACCTGTTCCAGTGCCTTACCACTGTCACAGTAAAGAATTTCTTCCTAATATCTAATTAAAACCTACTCTCACTTTAAAACCCTTCTTTGCCGTGTTCTGTCACAACATACCCTTGTGAATAATTTCTCTCCATGTTTCTTGTAGGGTCCCTTCAGGTACTGGAAGGCTGCAGTTAGGTCATCCTGAAGCTTGCTCTTCTCTGGGCTGAACAGTCCCAATTCTCTCAGCCTTTCCTCATAGCTCCGTTCCTCAAATCATCTTGGTGGTCTCCTCTGGACTCGCTGCAACAGGTCGATAGCCTTCTGCTCATGGAGACTCCAGGGCTGGATGCAGCAGTGCGGGTGGGGTCTCACCAGAGCTGGGCAGAAGGGCAGAATCCCCTCCCTCATCTGCTGCCCACACTGCTTTGGATGCAGCCCAGGATACATTTGGCTTTCTGGGCTGCAAGGGCACATGGCTGGGTCATGTCCAGCCTCTCACCCACCGGCACCCTAAATTCCTTCTTGACAGGGCTGCCCTGGATCTGTTCATCCCCCAGTGTGGAGTGATATTGGGGCTTGCCCTGACCCAAGTGCAGCACCAGCACTTGGTCTTGTTAAATCCATGGCCCCCGTTCTTCAGCTTGTCCAGGTCCCTCAGGATGGCATCCCATCCCTCAGGTGTGACAACCCCACCACTCAGTTTGGTGTCATCTGCAAGTTTGCTGAGTGTGAACTCGATCCCTTTGTCTATATCATTAATGAAGATATTAAATAACACTGGTCTGAATACGGACCCTGAAAGACAACACTTGTCATTGATGTCCTTTGGATCTCTGACCTATTGACCACTACCCTCTGGATCTGATCATCCAACTACTTTCTTATCCATATGAAAGTACACAGAGAGAAGAATGTTGTGAAGGACTGTATCAAAGGCTTTATAGAAGCCCGGATAAATAACCTCTGCATCCCTTATCTTATCCGTTCATGTACTCACTCCATCATAGAAGGCCACTGAGTTGATCAGGCAGGTCTTGCCCTCAGTGAATCTGTGCTGGCTGTCCCGAATCACCTCTGTGTCTTCCATGTGCCTTAGCACAACTTCTTGGAGGACCTGTTCCATGATCTTCCCATGCACAGAAGTGAGGCTGACAGGGTCCTCCTTCTTACTCTTTTTAAAGATGGCTAAAATGTTTCCCTTTTTCCTGTCACTGTCATGACTTTTCAAATATCATGGAGAGTGGCTTGGCATTGACATCAGCCAATTTCCTCAGGATCATGGGATGCATAGACTTAATGTACATTCAGGTTCCTCAGGTGGTCAGGAACTTTGTTCCCCCAGTCCCTATCCTGCTGTCCACCCACTCAAGTATGTGGGAAGAGAGGTTGCCATTGAAGACTAAGGCAAAACAGTTGTTGAGTACCTCAGCCTTCTCTGCTGTTACCCATTTTCCAGCACTGCTTATTGGGAAATGGGAGTACCCCTTCTCTGCTCTTCCTTCTCTGGTTAACATACCTGTAGAAGCCCTTCTTTTTAGTCTTTGTGTCCCTTGCCAAGTTCAGTTCCAGCTTCAACTTGGACCACTCTTTCACTTCAGCTAAGACTTCTGAAATAACAGTAAGCAATCAAAAGAGTTAAGTACTCTTCATTAAGGCTAAAATAATGAACAAGTGTCATCCCTAGGATATGAATGGAATAGAAGAGGAAAATGCTATGAAAAAATATTTTTTAACCTATTAGAACTAGTGGTATTTATACAAACACAGGAAGCTGCCAAGACTATATTTGTCTCTTTTTTTCTCTACCATGCAAATAACTAATCTAATAAACCATTATGAATGTAATATGCTCTGATCTACCTTAAATAGACGTGTTCTGAAAGCATAAAAGAAAAAGTCTTTTTTGTAGATAAAATCAAATTAAGTTCAAGGCTTATAATTGAAGCTGTTTGTGCCTCAAGAAAAGATTAAGCTATAAAAGAACTAAATTGAAAGGAAAGCAAAGTGTTTGAAGGGTAGATAAGGTCACTATAAAGAAGGGCAACCAGAGTCAGAAAAATGAAAATAGACTAGCAGCATGAGCAAATAACTAGTTTATTTGATTTAGTGTAAAAAAAAAGGAAGGCAATAAAGTAAGGAACCAAACACCTGGAAAAAAATGTGTCTGGAAAAGGTAATATACCATCAAAAAAGGACCAGAATAAAGGACTTAGTTATTAATACAGAAAGACCATATAATCTTCAGCAAAGAACTCAAATACCCTTCCCAGATATGTGGCAAATACTGAAGCCAGGGAGAAAAATATCAAGAATGTAAGAAGACAAAATACTCAGAGAAATATCACAATGAATTTGAGATTTAAGAGTATTCTTTTTTTTTTTTAAATATTCTTTTAATTAAAACATGAGAAATTAATTTCTATGTGCTGTACATTTTCAATGTCATGTTGCAGTATGACTGGGTACTGCAAAGATATCCTTTAAGCATAAAAAAACCCTAGTAATGTGGGGGAGAAGAAAAAAACTCGATTTAAAAAAATAGCTAGATTATTGAAAAGGTACATTAGGACCAATTATGACAAAAAAAACTATCAAGGCCAACTTTAAAAGAGTTGTTTAATCAACTTCTCAGTGTTTTCAAAGCAAGATCTTTAAAAACCTCATCCTAAAATAGTCCTAAAACCTTCATCAAAAGAAGCTCTTATTTTCTTTCTGAAGCCTGTCTACAATAATGACAGGCCTTAAATCTGCCCTTGACAGTAGTTTAAATGGTTCCTTAACAGTGTTGGGGAAAGACGTTTCACCATGAATCATAGTCTGAAGCAGCTACAGGGACATTATTAGCCGAGTCAAAGCAGGTGACAGTGAAATGCTGCCTAGTATTGCTGAGTATTATTATCTTTGCATGTTGATTTAATGGCAGACAGAAATGGAGCAACTGAATGATGTCTACTCTATTTCTTCTTCTGTGTGACATCTCCATGTCTCTGTGATCTATAGCTTTGGGGTATGTCAGCAGCAGTGGAGATAGGGGGCCTGAAGGATCCTAGGCTGCCAGGACTCTTGTAAAGCTTTCTAGCTAGAAAAATGCTAGCACCTAGAGTCTTCTTTGGAAATATTTCTGACAGAGATCTACACCTTATTGAAAGTCATAAAGAGCAACATGTAAAAGTTTCCATGTTTATCTTAGTGAGACCATTCTGAGTAAAGGACACTGATAAATTAATTGTTTAACCTTGCAACTAAATTTTAGTCTTTGAAGAGAAAAGTAAGTCCAACACTAAGTGAAACACTTAGCTGTACAGAAAGAGGTTGTTGTCTATATGTGAGCGTGGGTCTAATTTTCCTGCATTCACTGTGGCTATTGTGTGTTAGACATAAGTCTCTATACAGGTCCAAGGTCAGCATTCTGGATACTCTCAGAAACGACTGTGTCAGAGAGTTAGCCACTGTCCCAGAAGATCCCTTTTTGATCGTGAGAGAAATGTAAATAACTACAAGGATTCTATGAAAAACTCAGCACCATACTTTAGACGTTATGCAAACTTTGGCATTGTATGGCTTCAGAGATCAGTGAAATGAAAAATTCATTGTCCGCATCTTTTGGAATGTGCATCCCTCTATATGCTTAAAAACTGTTTTGAAAGCCAAAGAAAATCTGAGACTTGCCCATAATTAGCTGGCTCTTGCACTGTTCAGTTAGCATTAGTTTTGAAGTGTAGGGTTTTCCTTTATTCTGCAGGGTCTGCTGCACAAACTGTTTAGTCCATTCTGGGGGCTATGTTCAAAATTAGGCATTTTTCTCTCCTGCAGTTTTCTTTCTTAGTTCACACCATCTAGTTTTTATTTACCTATGCTGCACAGTCCTTAAATATCACAGAGACAGAAAATTCAAAGTGAAGAAAAAAGTTCTTTCATCTCAAGTGTATCAAATCTTACAGTCCAAAGTGTTCTACTTGGCTATTACATTTTGCTAAAGCAAGCAATACTGAATCTGTTCAGAAAATATCCACCAATGACATTTTAGTGTTCAGAGATGTTTCTGCTTTATGCCTTCTACGCAAACTGGATATGACATTTGGATGACTCTTGTGGAACTATAGCATCAAGATATGGAATTGAGACTTTCTGGAATAATTCCATTATTTCAGAATCAATAATTGCTGACGTTGCAATATTAAGTGAGAGCTTACCAAAGCAATCTTACCTCTCTACTGCATCTCTGTAGCAAACCTTCATGAACTCTCTTTCTTTCTCACTACTGTTTCAGTAGTATCTCTGCCATACATATTCACAAGATGGATGTTCTTTACTTGATAGGAAAATCTTTTGTTGTTGTACACTGGAAAAATTTGTTTGAAGTCAGTAACCCCTGTATTCATACAGATCAGACAGGATTCAATGTTATTATTTGAGAAGTTGAATTCTTTGAAGCAGATAAAAGGAGCTAGGTATGTGTAACTCTGTAGATGAACTCTAGTTGAGAATACATATTTTCCTACTTTCCTTACTATGTTCCTACTTTTGCTTATCACATTCAATGAGGAATGTCTGGAATCCCCTAAGTACGAAAAGTACTGTTTTTCAGCAGTGATACAATTAATAAAAGCTCATCATTTATGAAGTATTAAAGGAGACAAGTAGGTCAGATCACAGAATCACAGAATGGTTCAGGTTGAAAGGGACTTCTGGAGATCATCTTTTCAACCCTCCTTCCTCAGTCAGGGCCACTTAGAGCTGGTTGTACAGGACCATGCCCAGATGGCTTTTGAATACTTCACAACATCTCTGGGCAACCTGTTCCAGTCAGCCTCACAGTAAAAAAGAGTTTCCTGATGTTCAGCTGAAACCTCTTTTTGCCTATTGCCTATTGCTCTGCCACTAGGCACCACTGAAGAAAACCTAGCTCTGTCTTCTTTACTCTTCCTGAAGCAGGTATTTGTACACACCCGAGACATATCCTGGAGGGTCAGTACTCCAGGCTCTCTCAGCCCTGCTTTATTAGAGGTCTTTCAGTCTCTCCCTCAAACTGCTGGCAATCCTTTGCCTAATGCAGCCCAACACACGACTCATCCCTTTTGTCACAAGGGCACACTCCTGGCTTACGTTCACCACGCTGTTCACCAGGGCTCCCAGGCCCCTTTTTGCCAAACTGCTTTCCAACGGGGTGGCCCTCAGTATGAGATAGTGGATAGGGTTATTCCTCCTCAGGTTCAGGACTTTGCACTGCCTTTAACTAATTTTTGTGAATTTCCTGTTGGCCATTTTTCCAGGGGGTCCCTTTGGATGTTAGCATGACCCTCTCTTATATCAGCCCTGCCTTCCAGTTTAGTGTCGTTTGCAAACTTGCTGAGGATACATTCCACCCCATCATTCAGCTCATGAATTAAGATTTTGAATAAGATTGGACAAAGTATTGACTTCTGGGATGCACTGTTAGTTGGTGGCCTTCAACTCGTCTTCATGCCACTCATCATTATTAATTTGGTTGATTTCCTGTTCAATGAGATGGATGGTTCTTGAAGTTCAGAGGACGCAATCCTTGAATATCAGTAAGTTTTCTTTGGCCCCTCTTCCCTCCAGGATCTTATCCCATGGGACTCTTCCAATCATATGCCTGCAGACCTCAATTTCTACTCTTCTGAACTGAGCTCTATGATTTGATTTTTGCCCTGCTCTCAAGATCATGATACCAATAGCCAATGAATATCTATCATATTGAGCAATCCAAGTAGGATTGTTCTTTGTGACAAAATTTCTGTCACAATACTAATAGTTTTGTAAACTGGGACATATGAAAATTTCTAAGATTGATTGTTGTATTTTACAAACAGTCAGTAAAGCTCCTTTTACCACTCTTCTACAATTAAAAATACCCCAACCCCTCTCCCTCAAACAAATCAGAATAAAGTCCATGAAAATATGTCCATGAAAATATATCCATTAAAATAGGAATATTAAGCATCCAGTTGCTTACAAATTCACCCTTCCTTTGACACTTTTCTATCAGAAAGTGTGTTAATAGCAGAGGGCTGCTGAGAAGGGTGCTTTTAACATCATGTAGAAATCACCATATTTTTTCTGATATGACAAATTTTTTATGGAACAATCTTTGTATATTTCACAAATTTCCTCAGGATAGTATTCATTATCTTGAAAAAGATAATTTAGAACTTATGTTGTTCTTGAAACTTTTCTGAGCTAATCTATTCCTTTTCAAATTATTTCCCAAACTTGTTCTTATCTAGTGGGTTATTTTTAATTTTCTCCCGTAATCTCATGATAAAATCGGTGCCTGTTTATGACTAGTTTCTCCTCTAAAAGAGATGTTGCCTAGTCTCCCAATTTAAATTGATTTATATTCTGCTTGCCCCTTGATATGTTTCTATCCATTTTCATGTACTCTTCCACACCAACACAATGATAAATATAAATATATATGGATTTGTCTATATGGATATAAGTAAATACACAGAGTGAAGATGAAGTCAGATCTAGCAGTCAGATACTTTCACATTCTGTGAAACATCGAGATCGAATACTGGATGTAAAGGAAACAAAACAGTCACCTAACATGTTCCAATTAACTAAATGCCAAAGGTCTACAATAAGATTTTCAGTCATGCATAATTGAATTACAAGCACTTTGTTTCCCTTAATCTCAGTCCAAGAGATCAATCAAAACTTCATTACAATTACCTGAAGTTTGTGGATATTGACAGCTTGCAAGAAATTTTGTTTTGAATAATTCATAGGGAAAGACATATCTAAGTTTATTTTCTTATTGGTAGTATATCTTCATTCAAGGGGTTAGAGTGTAGACATTGGAAGGAGAAGAAAATGATTACACAACTTTTAGAATGATACAGAGCGACATGCCAGTAATAAACAGGTCCATTTTGGTAAATCAAAAACTTTCATATTTCCAAAAGCTACTACATATTTACCTACACAGTTTAATTTTACAGCAAAATCTTATTTTGTAAACAGGTAGAGAAAATAGTTATTTACCTATAATAAAGGGTCCATGTCTCCATGAATAAGCTATGTTTACATTAACACAAGGTTGTAAGATAAGCAATAATAAAACATGGATTTCAGGTATATCAAACTTCATAGTTCTATTTTAAAAGTTTATTTTCATTTACCATTTCCATTACTAAAAGATCTGGGTTTTTTGATTGGGCTTTTCAACATTGTTAACCATCAGTGGTGTTCCATCTGTTTTACTTTACGGTTTATATTTTGCAAAAGGAGAGAAGCAAAGTCTATCACAAAGAGTTTTCCAACAGGGTGCGACAGTGTAGCCTAAGTGTGAGTGGATTATGTGATCTGAGTACAAAGAGAAAGGTAAGATTATTATCTTTACACTGGATATTTTGTCAGAAATTGGGTTAGGAGATCGGATAGAGATCAGAAATTTGAAGTCCCAAATCAGGAAAGTTGAAATGAGAATATTGACTGTAGCTATGCCAACAATTATTAGAATATAGTACATATTATAGAATATAGTACATATTGTCTACATATTTATGCTTAGCTGTATTTATCTATTTCATCTTTGATTTCCTGCTCTTGTTTAGGACCAGCAGCAGTTGAGCAATTAATATTTGCACTGAATAATTCTGTACAATACCAGATGTGGCACTTCTTGCTTTCTAATTCCAGCGAGTGAGCTCTTACTAATGTTATTTTTTCACTTTTATGTTGACAAGAGCATTAAATACATGGTTTCTGCAAAAATGAAAGATTGTTATTGTCATCATTCCAAGGTCCTTTTGATCAGTTTTATCTGTATAATTGTTCATTATTAGGGTAATAAATGCATTGGCAACAAAGAAGAGAATTCCTGCTCAGTCCAAGGACTAGACTTGGACTGTAAGTGTTGCATCCTGTAAATGGATGCAAGAACATCAAAGACAGTAGGAATCTTTTGTTAAGAGTATTTTACTTGGACTTTGGCATGCAGAGTGCAGAGACTAACCACTGCTTTCTTTTTGGCTGTAACACAGATGGATCGGGAAGGCCTTGATGGTGAGCTAATTTATTGCTGATTAAGATCAAGGAAGATAATCTCCTATCTAAGCCAAAATAAATGGAAGAATTGTTGTTCCTTAAAGCCCCTATGGTTGCTCTGAGGTTTGGGCAATTTAGGAACATGCAAAAGTCTTCAGAATCTTTGTGGTTCATCTGTACTATTTGGAGCACATTTTAAGGACTTATTTTCTACAAATAACAATTTCACAACACTTTTCATTGTAACTCTCATCTGTTCTTTTACACTGTAATTCATAACCCTTGTTCTGGTCCAGTTTTCCTCATGTTTTGTAATAGCATGTAAAGACATTAAAGAAGATATTAAAGATTTTGTAAATAATGTATTAATGAAGAACATTTTAGAAGATACTAAAGATTTAAAATTGCAGGATAGTTTTTGAAATAGTGTGACAGAAGAACAAAATTTCTGTTATGTCCTTCTTTACCAGTTTCCACAAGAGGTGAGTTCTCTCTTAGTGAACGTTATCCAAGATCACATTGTTTTAAGCTCCTATTTCTTTGTTCAAGTCCTTTCTGTATTTCTTTGACCCAAAGGCCAAAAAATAATTGATATTATTGGGCAAAAAATTTTCATATTCATTGTATGTTTTACTTGTATTACGATTTTGAGATTTAGATCTAGCATGAGTCAGAGAATTACAGAATAGCTGGGATTGGAAGGGACATCTGGAGAGCATCTAGTCTAACCTTCCTGCTAAAGCAGGTTCACCTAGAGCAGGTCGCACAGGATCTTGTCGAGATAGGTTTTAAATTCCTCTGGAGAAGAAAACTCTGTAATTTCTCTGGGAAGCCTGTTCCAGTGCTCTCCCACCCTCAAAGTTAAGAAGTGCTTCCCCATACTGAGTAAATTTGGCAAGGGGAAGAAGTTAGATTTACGACTATGCCAGTTTTTCTGATTGTCCTTGTTTTGTTATCTTAATCTATATGTCCATTAATTTATTTTACATATTTCATAGGAGATATTTCTAACCATAATTAAACATTTGCTCATATTTAAAAATATAGCAGTTGGATAAATAGAATATATATTAATCTACCCACATTTCAATAACTTCTTTTTTTTCATGCTTGTACAATGTTCTGCCTTTAAAACATACACAGTTATTCTCTATATTTATGAGAATTTATTTTCTCTCTCAATTTGCAAGCTAGAAATCAAGATATAGTCTAGAAAAGTCTTCTTTCTATCTAACATTTCAGTTCCTATCCTATATTTGAACTAGAAATCTGTATGCGAGCAAAGCTGATGAGCCACAAATAAAATGCATAATCTCTGTCTACATGATGGACTAAGATACATAAAATGGGAACAAACATCAGTTATAGCATTGTTTCCCAAACAAACTTAATAACCATTTTCACTTTTCAGTGTCATTTGAAACATTTAGAGTTTCTATTGAGCACTTCATCTAAGACCAAATTAAAGTCTCAGGCAATTCTGATACACTCATTTACTCTAAAACAAACACTATCTGTTTTGTTCAGCAGAGTGACCTGAAAGTGCACAGAGTGAGAAACATCTTTCACAGTTACCACCTCGTAATATGAGATTCTCAACATGGTTTTTTGTTTAATAGTCTGGATTTTTCTAGAAGGTGTACAAGTCTGTTAGTTATCAGCATAGTAATTATAGCTACATTTATAACAGTAATCCAGTAAATCCAAGTTTAGGCAAACAGTTACCCCAGTTTCTAGAGTTCCAAAATTATTTATATTGCACACTATTAATATGTAAGATGAGTACATCCTCATTACACCTCATAGAGATGCTAACATTGCTCAATGTAAAATGAAATTACTAAAATATAGGCCTCTGAGTAAATTTCCGCCTTGAACTTCACTGTACTTCTAAGGTAGCTTGCTCTTAGCAGACAGTCAGAAAAGTGGCTGGCTTTTCCAATGTATTCTGAGCACAGTTTAAATTTTGTGTGTGCCAGAGAGATTTGGCACTACATAGCACACTTTATTTTCAGGCTTCTCAGAGGGCTGTGATACCATTTAATGTACAGTAATACTAACATCCATGCCTTGAAGTAATTTTGCAAAACTAGTGAAAGAATAGGTATGTGAGAATTAGATTTTTTGTATCTTTACAAGAAATAAGAAAAATTACAAAGCTGGACTGACTTTTTAAAAAAGTGGTTGGGTCTATGGTGGGGAAATATACTTGTCATCTGTCTTATGAGCCCCAAATTTGATTCTTCTTGTGAGATGCGGCAGTTCACTCTTGGCCGTGTGGGATATTAGGGAATGAGATAGGTACTGTATTACCATCTGTGGTGGATTGAATTTGATTAACTGCCAGACACTCACCAAGCTGCTCTATCACTCCCCCTCTATCAAGAAAATTGTCAGAAGGGAAAAGCTATGGAAAAGCTCATGACTTGGAATAAGGAGAGGGAGATTTCATACCAATTACCATCACAGACAAATCCAGACTTGAATTTGGGGAATTTAATTTATTGCCAATAAATTGTAAAAGAGTAGTATAGTAAGAAATTGAAACTAAAATCACCTTCCCCCTCCAGTGTTCTTCCCAGGCTCAACATCACTCCTAATTCTTCTACCTCCTCCCCACAAGTAGCGCAAGGCAATAGGAGTTCCAGCCTGTTCGTAACACATTGTTTCTCCTTGCTTTCCAGGAGAGCTCTTCCTCTGCTCCAGCGTGGAGTCCTTCCCTTGGGAGTTAGTTCATGAGCCACTTCATGAGCATTCCAACATAGGTCCTTTCCATGGGCTTCAGTTCTTCAAGAACTATTCCAGTATGGTTCCTTTCCTCAGGATGCAATCCTTCAGGAACAAATTGCTCAAGCATGGACTCCCCATGAGCCACAGGTTCTATCAGGAACCTGCTTCTGCATGGATTCTCCTGACTCTACAGTTCTGTTCAAGGAATATCCACTTGCTCAAACATGGGGTCCTTCATAGGTTTCAGGGGCACAGCTGCCTCATCATGGTCTGCACCTGCAGGAGAATCTGCTCCGGCACGTGGAGCACTCCATGTTCTTTGTCCCTGGTGTCTGCAGGACAGTTTCTCACACATTCCTTCAGCCCTCAGAGCTGCTGGGCAACCTTTTTTAACTTTTTTGAATATGTTACTGGTGTTCAACATACAACTGAATATGTTGCTGGTAGGCCCAGATATGGCCACTGGCAGGTTAATTTTGGAGCCATCTGGAACTGGCCCTGCCTGACATGAGGATGGCTTCTTGAATTTTCTCATAAGACGCCAGTCCTGAAAACCCCCCTACCAAAACTTTGCCACATATGCCATGGGTTGTCAACATTGAGATGCTGCACAATAGACATAGAGCAGATGTCTAGGGACATTATTAGCAAATATTTTGGGCCAGGCAACAAAGGGGAATTATTCTTCAAGATGTCAGGGATGAATTTATTTACCCACAGTTCACCCAGTTCACATTGTAGAAATGAAGATCCACTTAACACTCTGAAAATGTTACCATCTGTATCTAAGAGGAAACTGTTTTTAATGCTATTTCTAATAGCATTAAAAAAACCATTTTCTAATGGTATTTTAATGCTATTTCTAAACACCTATAAGTTATATTTAGATAAGTTTCCTTTGGTTTTGCAACACAGAAAAAAGTACTAATCAAAAAGAGTACATAATTTCTACTCTTTCAAGAGTCTTTATGCTTCTGGTCTTTCTTGAAATAAGTCTTTCAGCCACATTCCTCAGATATATTCTGATCTCTTTGTCCAAAAAAGGCTTTCGAGATCTTTTGTTATCAACAGTTTAAACAGTTTAAACTGTCTGAGAATCACTGTCTTCTTGTTTGTCTTCTATCAATCATAACAACAGAATTCTATAAAAGGATGACTTCATCCTAACAGTAATACAGAGAAAATATCAATCGATGAGGTAAGCAATCTAGAATACTACAACAATGTTAAATCTTCTTACTACAGATCACACAGGCAATGCATCACTGAATTTTTATTTAAAAGAAAATTACATTGATGAAGGAATAAAAATGGGTAGGTAGGAGAGAAGAGAGCGAGTAGACACAAGAAGCAGTAGAATTTGAAGTTTTTCTTAATATTTAATCTTATTGTAAAAGGAGCGTATTATAAAAGTCCCTTGTGCAGGTTCAGACAAAATAGGAAACATGAAACAATTTCTCAAGACACAGCAATCAAACCTCCTATAGCTCAAAGACTGGAGTAGGAAGGAAAGAAAACAACCAAAAATAGTCTCAAAGGCACAGTGGAGAGTAAAAATGTTAAAACTATAGCATCATTTGGTAAGTACAGTTCCACAGTAATAAAGGAATAAACAAAGAGAATGTAAAAGTGGAAAGCTCAGAATTACCATGAAAAGTCAGCCCATTCTCAGACACAGATGTCAGTCCAAAAATCTAGGACAAATTGTGTCCAAATTCACATCCAAAATGCATCATTTAGACCCATCTCTCATAAAAAATTAATGTAGATTAAGAATTTACAGAGGAAAATTTATTTAAACTTACAGCATAGAGGTACTGAGTGCTGTCTGATTTATATATGCCCAAATTGTGCCATTCATCATACTCTTCATAATTGGCTGAATGGTCTGCTTTGAATCATAACTCAAGCAGAAATAATTCACAGCCTAATTAGAGATTTGATCTTTTTCAAAATGTATTTTGCAACACTTAGGCCACATTCATTCTCTTGCTTCAATTTTACGACACTAAACAACCTAAAAACAGTCTTATTGTAGTGCAGTTATGGGTTGGTGTAGAAATCCATATTTATTTTCTTGCCATTTTTTCGTCTTTGAGATAAACTAATGATCAGAAATACCAAAATGAGCCTGTAGCTACGTCATTGACTACTTATGCATCCTACCTATCCTAGAACATATGTTAGTGTGCTATTATGGTTAAAGTCACGTCTGTATGGAAACTGATAACAAAACTCTCTTCACTGAGACTGAAATAATGCCTACTAAGTGTAAATTAAATTTTAAAAAGTGTTCAAATATTTGCATTATCTCTAAAATTAATTTCTCTTCAGTGACACAATAGGTTTCTTATAATGGTAATCAACATCTCAGTTATAAGAATTTGAATTCTGATTAACATCTTGCTCTGTTTACTAATCTGTACAAAGCAATATAGTAATATAGAAAGCAATTTTAAAGATACAAGTTGAAGAAACACAAAAGTTAAAAAATTATAGAGAAAACTCCACAATATTTTACTGGTGAGTAGAATTAAATAGTTTTCCTCTTTTGGATTCTGTAGTATTCTCCATGGATGCCTATTCATTTTAGTTATTTTAACATTGATATGTGAGCTGATATTCTTCCATGAAGAGTTTGAGAAGATAATGAGTCTAAATCAGAGTGCCACAATGTCTAAGTCTTATAAAAATAAGAATAGCTTGAGGAAATGCAAGTTTTCACTACTGAAAAACAATTGGATAAGTTTTGGGTTTTTTTTTTTTTTACTTAAAAGTGACTCTGGATGCCATCTATTTCTTATTACTGAAGGAATTTAATAAAGTCTACTGGTACTGATATTCTAAGTGTAAAGTCTACTACCTTGTTCATTCACACCAAATCTTTTTTAATGCATGCTGATGCATGATGCATATCCATAACTTTATGCTAGTGGTTCAATATGTAGACTCAAAAAGACAACAACCACATTATTTAAGTAAAAGGCTTAAAACAGCAAAGTATGTGTGTGGCATGGATTTTTGAACATATGATGCCAAAGTGTTTTCAATACTGAGGCAAGGGAGGGATTTCACCTTTAGTTTTGAACTTCGCTGTGACCTTCAGAGGAGGAACGCTCTTGACCACAAATTTCAACAGTTACAGAGGAGAAATAACCACAGTAAAGTGATAAATCCGTCATCGATGTTGAACTAAGCTGGACTACCGGAGATTTTAAAATAATGTGACGTATGTGGGAATGATAGCATTTCTGTGACTGTGTAACGTATTTTCAGATGAAACAATGAAAAGTCTGTGCTTGAGTCCTTCCAAGAGACTGTGTTTGAGTGTCCACAAACCATGCTTTTAGCCATCTACAGAATAACCAGATGATAGAGATTAGTTGATACATGGATTCCTTTCAAATGTAGCTGTAGAAAATCGAAATATGAAGTCCTTGTTTGGTGTCTGAAACTGTCATATGTCAATGTAATAAACAAATACAATATATAATTTGGTAGATTGGCAAAAAAATCTTATTCTATTTCCCAAAATATTGTTTCAGAGGAAAGATTATGTACTGAACTCATCATAATATATACCTTTCAAGTAAATATCAATTTAAAATTCTATGAGTAATGGACATTAAGTATTGCACATAAAATAATTCATGATTATTCTGGATTTATTCACAGTAATTTGTAAAATTTATCAATACTCATCTAATTCAGAATGCAGCATAATCAGTAAAAGGGCATGAACTTTTAACCACAAAGTGAGATTCAAAACAAAAACTAGAACAACATTTGCATGTTTTGAGGATTTTACTGTAGCTCCTGATGATAATGGGTCTAACATTCAATCTGTTCATCTGTCTTACTTCACCCTCATGCTTTTTAATTTATTAGTTACATCAATCATTAAACAATTATCTGGGGAGCTGGTTCTAAGTGGAGATAAAGGGAAGTAAGAAAAGCTGAAATTAAAACTGACCTGGACAAAATAGGGCAGTCCTTCATGCAGAGATCAGCACTTAATTTTGGTATTTTCTAGAACTGTTTCTTCCCCATCTTTTCTCTCCTTGTTTTTACATATTTTTCTTCCTCTTTATCCTTTCCAAAAAAGTTAAAATGCAAGGAGAAAACAAAATTTGGCAAAGGATGCAAGAGAATACAAATTTGCTGTTTATTTTTCTGGAAAGGTACAGATTAATACATTTGTTGACTTTTCAGAGTGGCAGTCTATTTGTTTATTATGTACTAAGAAATAAAGAAATCACCCCCTATTAGTGTGTCTGATAGTCGAGTCTGATAGTCGATATGAAGAGTTTAGAAAAATAAAGATGGCCAAATGGCTGTGTGGGACTGAGCTACCAATTGAGGTTAACCCACACCACAGGATGAAGATGTTTTTGAATTTTGTATGACATTGAGAGACAGAATAAACCTGTCTTTCCTCTCAAGAGATTTTGTGTGTGAGGTCCATTTCAGTAAATAGACTGATCTACAGGGATGTTTTCTGCCTTTGAGCTTGTCACTCTAAATTTTCATGAAAATCAATGTAGAGAAATAGGCATATTGAGAGCAATCATGTACTAACCATACCTATTATTTGTTCTTGAATAGAAAAAGAACTTGAAGTGATTAGATGAAGTGAAAATGTCTACATTTAAGCAGATGATTTGCACCCTGGCCATGTACAGTGGTAAATTGAAGTACCAAATGTGTGTGCATCTTTTGCTGTGTAAATAGAAAAAGAAATACTGAATGTTGGACAGAAGAAAGAGGAAGGCACAGAGAGAAGTAAATATGCTTGATTTAATACAGATCTCCAAAAGAGATAGCATACTGCTCATAGGATATAGTCTGTGATGGAAATGAGTGTCCACATTGTATTTAATGACATTTTGTGAGAAACACAATCCTGGGTGGTCTTGTTTTATTTATATACTTTAAAAGTTGATAAATCAGATAGTCTGTAACAGATGTGCTGGGATATAATTTCTTTCTAATCTAAACCTACAGCAAGGAAGCTTGAAGGGAAATATCTGAGAGAAAAATACAATTGAGTTTGGTTTTCAACAGCTTCAGAAGGGAAGAGTCTTACTGGAATTATCAGTGAAATTGAAATGAAGCTTTGCTCACCAAAGCATAAGAAATGCAGCACAACCAACATGCATTTGAATGTAGCTTTGCAGTTCTAAAAAATATTGTTTGGCTTTCTTGCAAACACATGCTCTTGGCTCATGTCCAGCCGTTCACCCACCAAAACCCTAAGTCCTTCCTCACAGGGCTGCTCTCAAAGACTTTTTCTCCCAGTCTATACTCATGCCTGGGACTGCCTGAACACAGGTGCAAGATCTTGCACTTGGACTTGTTAAACTTCATCAATTTATTGTGGGCTCACGTCTCAAATTTGTCCAGGTCCATTTGGATGCCATCACTTCTTTCCGTTGTGTCAACTTCACCACTCAGCTTTGTGTCATCTGCAAATTTGCCAGGCATCCACTTGATCTCACTGTTTTTGTCATTGATAAAGATATCAAAGAATATCACTTGCAAGACAGAGCCTTGAGGGAAACCAAGTGACACTGACCTCCACCTGGACATAGAGCCAGTGACCACAACTCTCTTGCTGTGTTCATCCAGCCAACTCCTTATACATCAGTTCCACCCTTCACATGTATGTCTCTCCAGTTAGGAGATAAGAATGTCTTGTTGAACCATGGGGAAGGCCTTGTAGAAGTGTAGGTAGATAGAGATGTAGGCGGACATATTCTTCTAATGAGCTTCAAAGCTAGCTCTCTTCATTGACTGTTTTTGACTTTAAATACTTATTTTAAAGAATGCTTTCTTGAAATGCCTGCGATTTCATACTAAACGTATCCATTTGCATTTAGCAGAAGAGATTCCCTTTATCTTTGTTTTGTTTTGTTGGTTTTTTTTTATTCAGTTGTTTTAATTAACATTTGTTTTATCAGCCAACACCAATAATATTTATACACAAGAAGTGCAGATGAGTTCTCAAAACAAGGTCTGTCTCTCACAGACGTATTCATGGCAAGAGTCAGATAGAATGACTGATTCCAGCTGGCTCTTTATTCTGTCATACATTTTGATGTTGGTTTATTTTTTTAGGCATCAGACTTGAGGGTCTTTATTGTAGCAAATTAATTCCACAGTGTATGGCTTGCATTGCATGTATAATAGTAAATATTTTGTGTGGCAGCTGTGTGATACATTTTAAGAGTTAAAGTTCTTGATGAGGATGTGATTCAATTGATATATATATACACTTATATAACAGATCATATAATACAGTAACTAAGATGAACTATTTTTATAATTTAAAACTAATTCAAATTAAGAGAATCTATTTCACATATATATAATTTCTTCTCTAGAGATTGGTAGCTATTAATGAAGCTTATATTATTATTTTCCTCCTAATAAATAGCTCAGTAGTGTTATGGGTCAGTTTCAGGTATCTGTTTTTCAGCTTTACCTAGTAACTGAGAGGTCATAGGTTCATAGAATGGCTTGGATTGAAAGGGACCTGTAAAATCATCTACTTCCAATCCCCCTGACATGAGCAGGGATATCTTTCACTAGACCAGGCTGATCAAAGTCCCATCCAACTTGGCCATAAACACTGACAGGGATGGGGCATCCGCGACTTCCCTGGGTAACTTATTCCACTATCTCAATGCCTGCACAGTAGAGAATTTCTGCTGAATATCTACTCTAGACCTACTACCTTTGAGTTTAAAGCCATTGCCCCTTGTCCAGTCACTGCATGTCCCTGTAAATACTCTCTCTGCATGTTTCTTGTGGGCTCCCTCCAGGTACTGGAAGGCTGCAATTAGGTCACCCCAAAGCCTACTCCTTTCCAGACTGAACAATCCCAATTGTCTTAGCATTTCCTCATAGGAGAGGTGATCCATCCCTAATCACATTGGTGGTCTCTTCTGAACTTGCTCTAACAATCCATGTCCTTCCTGTACTGTGCCTTTCCCAGAGCTGGATGCAGTACTGCAGGTGGGGTCTCAGCAGAGCAGAGTGGAGGGGGCAGAATCACCTTCTACAAGCTGCTGACCATGGGTGCTGGAAAAAACCTGTTGCTTAACTCTGGTGTTACTTATAAGATTAGAAAGTTAAGTCAAAATTCAGCTAAGTTCTTTATACCAAGACTAGAATCTCTCATTCTTTCTCAGCACCTAAATGTAGATAATATGGTGAGGGGGACACTAGAGGCAATGACACTTAAAAGAAGAGAAGCACTGAAGCATATTTGTATCATTATTACCTAGAAGTGATCATCCAGGAAGACCTGAAACCATCCCAGAGCATACTTGGAAAAGATTGTTAAATCACTGGCAGTATTCATGATAAAAATAGATGCATGATGGAAACTTTGGAGACAATTCATATATTCATACATAGTATTTGTTCTTTGTCTGTGAGTTTGGTCTTAGTATTTAGCCCTGTCTATATTTTTACTAAAACTCATTATGAAATTTTTGTACATTTCTGCTGCACTCAGATTTTGTAACAGATACCAGACTTCAGGGCTGGCAGAAACACAGAATAATAAAATGACAAAAACACCCAATTGCATTGAATATTAATCTTGTAGATATTAAAGCAAATTCACATTGACGGAATTCACCTTCTTGAATCAAAAATCAGAAGCAGATGTCTGTAAATGTCGTTTAATGCATAATATAATAAATATTGTATACTTTACATATTGACATTCAAAATTACTCATAAACACTGGAGTTAGCAGTTGATAAGTAATGAGTAAAATCAACTCCAGTTTCACCCCAAAAAGCAATGTAATTTACATTTATGGGATATTATTTGTATGTATTATTTATAGAGGTTTTCAAATGCTACTGGTTGTCTTATTACTTTTAGAGGTTATTTTTCTGCTTATAAAGAGGATTATTACAGCAAAGCCATTCACAGTTGGTTCTGTTGCCTTTGCAAACAGTCAGAGTTTTCTTTGAGTCTCAGCCAAATCAGCCAGGAGGTGAAACTCATGACTGGGAAGTTGAAACAGGCTCCTTCAGGGCTGGCACACTGTATGCAGGGACCTGGCCAAGTGGCAAGTGCCTCTCTCTGCTGAAGTCAAATGCATCCTGATTGAACACCCAATGGCCTGGGGATGTGTGAGCTTTACTTGGCTGCACCTGAAACAGTTTAAATTGTCTTTGTAGATGGAGTGGTTGCATGATATTAATCTATCTCTGGAGCCATCCTCTCTCAGTCTTTGGGATGGTAACTAGTTCAAAGGGGGAGATGACCAAAAGGTGAATATATCGTTCACTGCACTAAAGAAGGATGTGGCATGTGTGACCATAGGGAATTGCTAAAAATGGTGGAAGTTATGCTCTGATATTTCTGTGTTGGGGTATTTAGTGTCCCACTCACTCTTCTGTACTGAGTACTCCATTCTGACTATTATTCCCATTATCTTGTGGTTTCTCCTTTTATTTCTTTTCATTTTCTTGCATTTTGTATGGGGAAAATTTTGCCTGTGAGAGAAGAATTAATATCAGATTACCTAGATCCACCTCACTGCACAGTGAGGATCTGCCCCTCTTGCCAATTCTTGCAGCAAAGCTCTCAACATGGTTGCAGCATCTCATGGCCTGTAGCACTGGCATATTTAGGAGAGCAGGAAGCTCATACCAGATATTCTCTACATGCATTCTCACATCCTTTCTTATTTTTCTTCCTTCTCCTTTCAGAAGGAGTAATTCAGTCTGAACTTACCTGTAGATTGTCATCTTTCATGGAAAGGCTGTATAGTGTTACTACGTGTAGGTGCACAAAATACAGGTATGGTTTTCTCATATTATAACCTCCTTTACTCACAAACTCTTTGCATAATTTCTACTTAAATGGCTTCAGACTTTAAAAGATTATGACTGCTGACAAGTCTGCAGTGAAATTTTCTGGAAACTGAACAGGGTTAGCATTTCAAGTACACTAAAAACTGCACTGTATCTGTTAGATTTTATTAATAAACAAGAAGACATTAAAAGAGTGAATATTTAACACAGAAGAAACTAAAATAAGAATTCCACAGACAGATAAGAATTCTAGCTATAAACTGTGGGAGAAACTGTGACTTTGGGACATTCTGGCGGTACTGATTTTTATTTCCAGCTTTGGTGTTACTGGTTGCCATTGTTTCATTCACTGTAGAAGTTTTGCATATAATTTCCCTAGGCTGTGTGTTTGGAGGAGAAGAGCAATAATCCAGAAAAATATGTCTTGCCCAGGTTTTATAAATTCTTTCCTCTGAAGCTAATTGACTTGTAAATTACATTGTTTACAGTTTACAATTATACAAACCTAGAACTCAGACTGATGGTGGTACCCAGTAGAAGCATGTAATCCAAGTGACACAGCAGCACGAGAGTATAATTCATCTTATAAAGTGCCTTTGCTTTTCATTACCTATGGCACCATGTGGACCCCTAGGATCACAAAATTATTAAATTGTTCTTTTGTTTTTTGCTCAGGCCATAACTTTTCTTATTTAAAGTAAATACTACTCACGAGTCATCTTTGTTTTCAGAATTCAGCCTTACTCAGTAACTTCCTACATATATGATAAAACCAGAGGTAAATTGCAAAAAATGGTAAAATCACTTTGGTGGTTTGCTAAGAAGTAAGGATGAGAGACATCTGTGGGTACTACACTGCTGTTGAAATCCAAATTTGATTGAAACCTACTGATGTGTATATTGGGTTTTCACGGCAAGGTTTTGGTAGCAGGGGGCTTGCAGGGATGGTTTCTATGAGAAGCTGCCGAATCTTCCCCCATGTCCAGCAGAGTGAATACCAGATGGCTCCAAGGCGGATATGCCACTGGCCAAAGCTGGGCCAATCAGAAATGGCGGCAACACCTCCATGATAACATAACCAAGAAAAAGGAAAAAAAAAGTTATTGGGCAGATGTAATTGTGGTCAGAATAGAGAGGGGTGAGAATATGTGCAAGGAACAACCCAGGTAAGTATGGAAGGAGGGGCAGGATGTGCTCCAGGTGCTGGAACAGAGACCACCTGCAGCCTGTGGTGCACCCCATGGTGAAGCAGCTGCATCCCTGTAACCCATGGAGGACCACAGGCATACAGAGATCCACCTGCAGCCCTAAGAGGAGAGCTAGGCTGGAGCAGGTGAATGCCTGAGAGGAGGCTGACCTTGTGGGAGGCCTGTGCTGTAGTAGGCTCTGGGCAGGGACCTGCAGACCTATAGAGAGAGGAGCCCATGCTGGACCAGGTTTTCTGGTAGGACTTGTGAAGCTGTGGGGGACCCAACTTGGAGCAGCCTATCCTTGAAGAACTGTACCATGTAGAAGAGTGTCCCATGTTGTAGCAGTTTGTGGAGAACTATTGCTGTGGGATGGACTCACACTGGAGAAGCTCATGGAGAACTGTCTTCTGTGGGAGGGACCCACATAGGGGCAGGGGAAGGATTCCTGTCCCTGAGCAGTGGCAGGAACATCTTGTGATGAACTGACTAAAATCCCCATTCCCATCTCCCTGCATCACTCAGGGGTAGGAGGTAGAACTAGGAAGGAGGAAGGGATGGGGGGGGAAGGTGTTTTTGAGGTATGGTTTTACTTATTATCCTGATTTTGTTAGTAATATCAACAAACCAGTTCCGTACTTTCCTATGTATAACAGTGTAGACTCAGCATTTATCTAGACAAGGTGCTCTGCCACTACTTCTTCCTGCCTTTCTTCTGCAAATTTGAACACACTTCCTCATGTGAGTTGTCATTTTGTTTTTGTGAGATTGTGTACCTTCTGTGCCATATTTTCTTCAATGTAGAATTTAATTGAGTTTGTACCAACTGTCAGACAATAAGTTTTGCCATTAAATCAAGTTTAGCTCTCAAGTTTATTGGTTCTGCCTTGGCTTGGGGAAGAATGTGTCCCACGTAAAATCATGTTCTCAATAATTTTATATGGGATGAAAGCTGCAGCCAATAAAAAAAGTATGTGTGTAAATAACTTCACCATCTAGTTCAAGCTGAAGTTCCACTTGAACTTACAGTACTTTGTTGGCTGACAATGATATAGTTAAAACGCCTGAGCAATACAGCTAAACAACTGAGTTACAAATCCACACATCATTAGTTTCTTATTAATCTCATGTTTCCTAATGAAGTGACTTTTGAGAATGGCATTAGGTCACAAGTAACATTTAAAATCTATTACTTAATAACACAAGCAATTTGCCTAAATGGCAGAGTTAATGTTAGTTTAGCATACAGCTTATCCTTGGTGGTCCTTTGTATTTGACCCTGTAATGATATTTTAAATACTGTTGTTCCATGTGAGACAATATTATAGTAAATTTAATATCTCTTTTGAAAAAAATATCTATTATGTATCTTATTAGTTACTTCTCAATATTTTTTTAGTCTGTTCATAGCTAAAAACCATGAATACAAATTTAGTTTAATCATCAAGGTACTCCTAATATTTTCCCGGCAAAGCTAAAATGAATGTATTTTCTCCTAAAAATCTGCATATCATTTTTCATGCAGAATCTTAAACTCAGAAATTACTTTGGGAGCAACTCCTAAACTGAATGAAGATGTGATTGTCCTAGAATGATTTTGGGTTGATATACAGTCTGCTTAAAATTCACAATCTGTGACCTTGATAAACGAACTAGAATTTCCAAACTATATGTTTATACATATTAGTGGAACTTCTCATAAAGTTGGATGAAAATCTTTGAAGTTTGCTTGGGTGTTTTTGGTTTTTTTTTGTTTTGTTTTGCTTCCCCAGTTAAATAAATGTTTCGTCTGTATCTGGCATGATTGTTTAAAAGACTACTAATCTTGAGGTCAAGGAACAATAATAGCAAAGACTTCCTTGCTTATCTCTCCTAAGACAAGGTAGGAGCTCCTCTTTAATGACTCTGTTGACATTTTCTGCTCACAGTTCATGCATTTCTCATAATCTCCATAAAATGTCAGCATGTTCTCTAATGGGCACTTGTGGAAAACCACTTCAGTCTGCACTGTCTGTGGCCCTGTGCTGTTTCTCGGTTCTAGGGCATTGGGCTTGATAAAAAGGCTGACCTCATTCTTCTGTGTAAGAGCAGATAAGGAAGATGAGGCAGAGCAGCCCATGTGTGCTGCTAGAGCATTTCTGTTAGAGTCTCTTTCTGCCTCCACCAACCCCTTGTCTTGGCAGACATCCACGATGAGAGGGAAGCAACACTTCTTCAGAACTGCAAAGTACAAGAGGCAAAATGTGATGTTTCCCAGGAAAATGTAGATAGATCCCCTGGAGTTTTGTGATTTTCATTGTGGCCAAAGCAAATGTTTGCAGAATTGGTCAAATGTTTGCAAAGCAGTTTGTCATTGATTCTATGAGTAAAATTTGGCAGCTTTTTTTTAACTGAAATTTGTATGTTTAGTGTAAGCAACTTAGTTGCTTCTTCTGGCACCATGGACAGACAACAATATCTACCACTATTTTGCATCTATTTTAGAACCACTGCCCTCTATTGAGTCATTGGTAACATTCATAGTATTTTATTAACATTTCCTGCCTACAGTAGAGTACATAGAAATTATATGATTTACCATCAGATAAGATGCATTTGTTTATGTGATAATGGCATTCATGTCTTTTAAAAGTCCTTTCTATTTGTGAAAAAGTCAGGTATTGCATATTCCTCTCACATTTCAGAGGAGGTAAGGCCAAAATTCTCACCACACTTCTTCAGAAATAAAAAATTCTATATTTGCTACAGTTTCTGTAGCTGCAATAGATACTGAACTGGCTCAATGGAAAAAGTCACTAGAGATCAACAGCGCACACCATTCTAACAAATTACAGGCTGTTTAATTAAGGACATTTTCTGTCACTCCTCACTGTAACTTTGTTCTCTACGTACTGCATTCTCATGGGCACTCTGATCCTGCTAGAAGCATGTAATTTTATTGACATTCCCACGGGCAATATATACAGCTATATTGTCAATTTTCCTATTCGAAAAATCTAATGCCTTTTCTGTATGCTATAGGAAGTACTGTGAGAAAAGCTGGTTTTGAATTTAGCAAGCTAATCATACTAAAGGCTGGTAGGATTACAAAACCATGACAATATAGAGACTAAGAAACTGATGCCTTTTCCTCAGAACAGGTGCACTGATTATTCGCAAAGACTGTGCTGTGTGACTTCACCTTGATGAACACATTGTTTTGTGCCCTCTTGGACTACCCTGGGAAATGCAAACTGAGCTTTAAATATGGGAGTTGGGTCACTAAACTTTACTGATTAATGCTTCTTTCACTACTCAAAGTTGTGTTTATATCTAACAGTCAAAATTTCTTATGCCTGCATACTTGACATTTATGCTTTTATTCTGTGGCAGTTCCATCCTACAAACATATTCTAGTCTGAAAGTGATTTTTCTGGGGATTAGAAATTAAAGAGACATTAAGTTTTACATTAATTTGGTAGGTTTGAGGACTATACGCAATTTGTATTAGGGGTCCATAATCATGACTCACATTCAGTCAAGCTGTTGAAATATCCCCATTTTAACTTAATCTGGAAGTGTGCTGTGCAAGCAAAGGGTAGTGAGACTCAAAAGGCGCTAATATCACCTTGCATATGCAGAGAGTGTGACATTTCCTAAAATGAGTAAGATTCCTCAGCTTTAACACATCAGATGAATTTTAACGTAGCGTTCTGTTTTACCTTGTGTTGCTCACAAAAGAAATTTATGACTAAGGTACAAATTCAGTGAAATTAATCCCACTGTGAATCCTTGATGCTGATCTGGGGCAAAAGGGAAGGAGAGGAAACACAAGTTCCAGTACTACCCTAATTAATAAATAAAATAAAGTTTGTCATTAACATGTTAAACACTGTTGATGATAAGAAGAAAAATAATAAAAATATGAGCATTCATAGTGTTGATAAGTTACTAATTAGAAGTGTACTTAAATATGTGCTTTTACTTTTGTGTTGCAGTGAAGCATGCATGTGCTTGAATAGGAACTTGTGGATAAACTGACCTAAACCACAAAACATTTCTGCAGTATTTCACAGCATCCTTAAGGGATTCTGTCTTCTTCCATAAGAATATGTAATTTAATGCAAATTAAATATAGTTCTGTGTGTAGCTGAATGTATGTCTCCTGCTGAAATCTGGCAGGAAATCTGGATGTGGCATGATGTCTGACCTAGGATAAACACTGGGTAAGAACTATGAAAGGCAACTTTGGAAATTAAGGGAAAAATTAAAAACTCCACCAATTTGGTCATCTGAAATCACTATTTTAAGGTTAACGCAGTGTGAAACAGAACATAACACAGTTAGTTATACAATGTAAACATTAAAACCCCCCATGTCCTTTCCCCTCCCCCAACCCACATAAATCTAACTTTAAAGGCAAACCACCATGGTCTCTTTTCACTCATGCAAATATTCAGCTGAGTGAAAGCTAAGTAGTATTTCTTGACAGGTATCTTCAGGGAATTTTGAGCTGCAACTACGGCACAAAATGAGTAAAATTACATTAACCGTAGAATACATAATAATGGGAAACAAAAAGTCATCAACCAATGGCTAAAAAACCCCAGCAACTAGTATATTTATTTTTAATGCACCTGACCAATAACTATTTTGTTCAGTATATAATCTTGATTCAAAGCCTATATTTAATGAACTATTTCACGTATTAGACTTAATTTTGAACGTGAACCATCAAAATTATATTAGAATTTCTTGATTCAGATATACATCTTTAAAAGTGTCTGCAAATGTGTTTTCACCACACTTCTTTCTATATCCCAATAGTCTCATGTATGTTGACAATGAAACCATACCTTTCTGCTTTCTAAATTTAAATGTCATTTTTAATCATGATTTCTAGTTTTAGAACCTAGAAACAACATTTTAGTGGATTTTCAGTGTAAGGTTTGGTTTAAGCTGGCCATGATATTGAAAATGTCTCGTCTTGTGTTTTCCATCATCAGGCTGCAGTGTCCTGTGTGGCTACCTGAAGAAATGGGAGCACACAGCTGCAGCTGCAAGTGGAGATTTATAAGACAAAAAAGCACAGTATGGTCTAGGACATCTCCAAAAGATATGAATGTAATGATCTGGTAAGGCAAAAATACAACTTCCTCCTGAGGGGAAGAGGAGGGTGCAAATACTGATCTCTTCTCTGTGGTGACCAGTGGCAGGACCTGAGGCAATGACCTGAAGTTGTGTCAGGGTAAGTTTAGGTTGAATATTAGGAAAAGGTTCTTCTCCCAGAGGGTGGTCAAGCATCGGAACAGGTTCCCCAGGGAAGTGGTCACAGCACCAGCCAGAGCTCAAGAAGCATTTGGACAGTGGTCTCAGGTAGATGCTGTGACTCCTGGGATGTCCTGTGTGGGGTCAGGAGATGGACTCAATGATCCTTATGGATCCCTTCCAACTCAGCGTATTCTGTGATTCTGTACAAAATGGAATGATATAGATGCTCTTGAATATTTGCATTGAATTTTTCAGATGTCTTTATTTTCAGAACCAATTTAATCTGACACTCTCAAACACAAGAAACTCTGAGCTGGGATAATTGTAACCACACACATAAAAACCAATTTACCAACCAACTAACCAAAAACCCCAAAACCAAACACAGTGCCTCTCCCTCCCCCTAAAAAACACCCAGAACCTAATTAAAAAAAAAACAAACCAAAAACAGAAACAAACCCACAAACATTCAATGTAAAGGAGCCTAAATAATGACAACCAGTAGAATCTCCCCAGATGTTAAATAGATGATAATTTTTCTGTTCTTCCCTCTTAATTCTGACATTTAAAAATAAAGACTAAATGCAGAAATAAAATCAGTATTTGAAATTGATCCCTGTTGATATTAGTTGCAATTCTACTGAAGCCAATAAAGTTGTGTCTGCAATGATTTTGACTTGGAGTGTGGTTATATTCTTTCAGCACAGTGTAATTTTTGTCTGTTTATTTGTGTTTATTTTGTTTTAATTTCCTCTTTAGCTGCTACAGATTTTATTTTTGAATAAACTCTACTCTTAATAGGGACATCTGCTTGTTCTGGTTGATAATGTGTCCCAGTGATGATGATTTTACTCTATCAGTTTCTAGTTTTGGAGTGGAATATTAATATTAGCAAATAACTGTGCATGCAAGACAACATAATGAAGAGGAATAGTGTGAGGACAAGCAGCACATTGTAACGAGCCTCCAGCATAAAAAACATCCACTACTGCTGTAATAAGTGATGGTATGTATGGATGAGTCAAGAAGAAATGATCAATTAATAAGTCTGTAATAACAGAGTGCACAGAGATGGGAAATCTCGCAAGACTCTTGGGCCTACTTTAAGAGGGAAAGCCATTCTGCACAGAATAAAACACCATATTGTACTTTCTTATGTAGTTCAGAAAACATCATTAATCTCCAGCTGGTGAAAAGCACGTATAGAGAGATATGTGTATATATATATATACATATATATATAATATATATGTATATATATATATTCTACAAATTCTATTGATGATAATAAAGTTATTAGTATTAATTTTAACCATCCACATAAAACACCCATAACCAAATAGCATTTGGACATCTGCAGTGTACAAATAGATCAGGGCAGAAATGTATAACTTCACTTAAATAAGGTGAAAATTAAGTTTCTTGACTTGCATAGGAAATGAGAAATGAGCTACTTCAGACAGCAGCCATGCCTGCTCATTCCATGGGGAAGGGGCTATGGGAGTTTTATGAGACAATGGTAGAGCACTTCAGGGGCTGCGTAAAGGGGGAGTGCTAATAAGTAGATGATTTCAAATTATTAGCTCTCTAAATCAGACATGAAAATGGCAAGAAGGGTGCCACAGCAAAAATTAAAAGGCAAACTTTTAACTCACCATGCTTTATTTTCTCTTTACCAGAAAAGACCATGTTTGCAGGAGCAAAATCAAAGCTTTAGGTAGAATGAACTTGTTGGCTTTGTTCATTTTTATGATAAAAAAAGAATCATCTCACCTCTTGACTGTTTTTTTAATCATTATTACTTTTAATTTGCCAGCTGTCTCCACTACAAGTAATAAGGACAGCTTTAGATAGTTGAAGAGTTATAAGCAAGTTGCATGCAGTATATCTGGTTGCTGCAGAAAATCCCTATTTGTTAATGCTTACCACAGAGCATATGCCATGCTTTTTTTTTCTGTTCTGACATTTGAAATAAATAGTATACTTATTAACTAGTATAAAATTTAGGGCTATGGATGAATGTTTGTTCTGCCCATGTTGAAAGCATCAGTAGCCAAAATAAGGTTTTAGTCCACTTTGTACGTGACATGAATTTGTAGTTTTGTTTCAGAATCCAGTCCTAGACTACTGGTATAATGAAGACATGTGATAATATCATAATTATTCTACCTGCAAATATATCTCAATTCTCTTTAGAAACTTCAACAGCATTCTACTGATTTTATTAGAGTCTACTTTTGACCAGAAAGATTGTTAAGTTAGAGCTTTCTATTCAATCACTAGCAAGAAATGATGGCCCAGTAAGGAAATCTGGAAGAGTTTCTGATATTTTATGTATATTTAGATAATAAAAAGGGAAGAAAACTAATCAAGGAAAAAAAAAAAAGGTGTGATGGGTTCTACTGTATTTCCAAGTACAGCACTCTTACTGCTGCTTTCACTTAGGAGAATACTGGGCATTTGAGTGCCTAAAATAGAGACTAACAAGAAATGAGACTCTCCAGTTTTGTGTTAATCTTTGGGGTTGAATTGGAATAAATTCAGGTGCCTGCCTGTGCTATAAACTCCTCTCCCTGACCAACAAAAAACATGCATGAGTTTCAAAGACATTTTCTCTTCCCAATTTTGACATCTAACTAAAAATAACGTCTTGCTGAAATTTCTATCTTAATGATAATAGAATTTGAGGTTAATTAGGGTTTCTGGAATGCTAACTATATTCTTACGTGTTTGTAGAAACTGAAAACAGCAATGCACCTCTTTTATTAGACATTTTAAGGAGTTAAGCAACATGAGAGGAGTGAACTCACGCTAGAACTGTAGTCAGATCTACGCTAGATGGCACTTGAGGCTCCATTTATTCAGAGTGTGTTGAAGTGCAGCAGCTGGAGCTTTGGTTCTTAACATTTTTGTGTCTGACATGAGTCATTAGTAATTCTAAAATGAGATTTAATAATTCTCACACAAGTAGTAAGCAGGGAATAAATATTTCATATTGTAACACATATTAAAAACATTTTGGCATCCTACATATGCCTCTGGAGTAGCTCTGTGGCATCCTTATGGAAGTTCTTCAGTGTATTCTAGAAAAACTATTGCTTAAATAGCATTTATAATTGCCCTCAGGCAATTTTCACACACTTCCCAGATTACTCTCATATCACCTCTTGTTAGCTGGAGGTGATTTAAACAAACAGCCTTGGAGTGTGTGCACACAGCGCATCTGGGACAGTGATAACGTCTGTCAGAATGAAATCTTGGCTCACACTAAAAGCATGTTGGAAGTACACATTTAAACAAAGAAGGTTTTTTGGTGGAATCTGAAAATATGAGAATTTCAGATACTACTTTTTCCCCTTTTTTTTTGATTGGAAACATTTGATGGAACCTTTTTTCTATTTTTTTTCTATTGCCATATTTTCAGTGGTGGTACTGCACAAAGTGTGGCAACTGCTTATGCTGGAGTGAAAGGACAGAATGTTTTCTCCAGATTTGCTCTTAAGCACTGACCGATTTGCCCTTTTGACACACACACTTGAACAGAGCTCTTTCTGTTTCTAATGCATTACTACAAGACATAGCAAAAGGTAATGTTGTACATGCAATTGCTGAGTCTGCAGAGGAAAAATGTGATGAAGGGTAAATCAGAAAACAGTTGTTTTTGTCCAGTGAAGGTAAAATGCTGTGGATAACCCTATGAAAGGGCAGGTCTGGTGTTCTGCAGACTGAGGGATGGTGGCGGAGCAAACTCTCTTTCTTTTGGAGATTGTAACTTTTCCTGTAGGTGTGTGTTACCTCTTTTAGATTTTCACCAAATGTGTGATCTTTTAAAAATGTGGGATATACATCCTCAATAAAATCCTAGAAGAGGGTAGGATAGAGCTGAATCTCCCTGGGTTGTGCCCCTCCCGTGCCCAGTGGCTGATGGTTGGTGACGAGTGTGAGTATGGCTGGGGCTCCGGTGTTGCCGCGTGCCCGCTCTCCGCATGCCCTGCCGTGCTCTCTGCGTGCGCTCCATGCCGTACACATCATCCACATTCACACCCAGACAGACCTGCCCCTGCTTTTCTTCTTCATAAGCCTGCTGTGGGTCTTCTCATGCCTTAATCATCCATAGGTTTAATGGCAGAAGAGATTCATTTCCCACAGAACTGGCTCTTAGAAGTGCTGAGCACAATTCCAAGGGAAGTTAATGACAGTGTTAATCACTTAACAGTTGCAAAATATCTCATCCCACATATGATGAGCAGTTGTGCAAAGGCAGTTATGCTTAGTATGAGGAATAAACAGCCTTCAAGGTGAAGAACTGTACTTTGTAGATGGCTCCTAAAGCAAAATTTCTAATGGCGAGTTAGATCAAGCATTTCGTGGAGCATTAAATCTCCTTTATTAATAAAGAAATCAATTATCACACTCCAGCAATTTACCATTAACATTCGTTCTGCATCACTTGAAATGTTGAACAGCCATAATCATAAGCAAAGAATTGAAACAAAGAAAAGCTGTCCCCTAATTCCCCAAATAGTGTTTTAATTAAATTTCCTACAAAAGGATAGCATTCACATAACAAAAAAGGTAACATAAATCTCAGGGTCCTTAGTTGTTGTCTTAGACATTAACATTTTATTAGTTATTGTTGACATCAATTTGTCAGGCATATGTTTTTAAAATGCACCTTTTATCCTACTCTAGGCAAGGATTTAGTCAGTATAGTAGTATCCCAAGATGGGCTCCATCTGGCACCTCCTCAGCCAAGGGTGGAAGCAATCTGCATGCTGTGCTTTAATCTACAGAGCACACTTCAGCTGGTTAGTATTCCTGAAGATGAGCATGTTAATATGGCATTCTTCAGAAACAATACAGATCTCTCTGAGACACCACAGCTTACTTTCAAATTGGGAAGGGGCAGGAGTCTTATGTGGCAATGAGACAAAAGGGTAAAGTGTGCATATGTGCCAGTGCATGTCCTACATCAGAGTCACAAGGCAGGAATAAATGTTTAGAATTGAATACAAGAGGTTTTGCCTATTAATTCTTTAAAGTATGCTTTATCCATCTGTGTTGGAAGAACAAATAATGTTTTAATGCCTATTAATTAATAACAGAGAACTGTAAGATCCTTTTAGACTTTTATACTAAGAAAGCTCAAGGTTTTGCCAGTAAGAAAACTTTGCAAATGTTCAGTCTAAGTTTGCACTGATGCTTTCAGACCATTAGTCTTGCAAAATACTGCCTTGTGCTTGCTTGACAATTCTTCATTCTTCTTGGTATTCACACGTCCTTTTTGCTAAACACTTGTGAAAGCTTATGCAATGCTGACTTCTCTATGCATGGTTTGATTAGACCAAGGTCATACAAAGCTGTCACTTTCTTAAGCATTTTACCAAAACGAAGCTTGCATCAATGACATTTTCTTCTTTCGTTTTAAATAAATAATGACAAGACTCTCTAGCTGGCCTTCTGCTCAGGGTTAGCAGATGCTCTTTGTTACACAGTTCTGTTTCCCAGTGGAATCAACAGCAGGATGTGTGGGTGTAGTCTTGGTTCGCTTTACTTTCCTTGGTTCTGGAACAAACCATCACAAATGTGTTTCAGAACTCTTATCCCTATTCCATGACACATTCCCAGAAAGTGTAAGGATGTTAAATGGTGTGTAGATAAAATAAAATAATGCATCTTCCTTCTATGTGTCACAGCTTCCACTTTCACTAACATAGCAACAGCAAAAAATATCTTCCACTATGTGTTGCCAAGGATGAACTTTTGCTTGGGATACGGGGATAAAATCCTTGGAAGATTTTATATGGCAGCACCAGTGGGAGACTGTTAACTTGCTGTTAATTGGTATGTTTGGAGAAACAAGTTTTGAATGGCTTTAGAGCAAAATGATACAAAGCACATAAGAACATTCAGTCTTGCTATTAACAGGAACATTTCTATAGAAAACTGTGAATAACACTCGCACAAGGTTTGACTCAGTGTTTTGGACTTGAAGCTTCAACTTCAGCGTTGTGCTTTTCACTCAGTAATATGCAAGCCCCTAATTACTGCATAAGTCTCTGGCCCCAAAAGGGATTTTAAACTATTTATGCCAGTGCAAGCAATCTAAGAAACAAACAAACAAAAAAAAGCCTGTTGCAGAACTTGAATTAACACAAATGTGCTCTAAAGACACTCCCTGTTTTTAACAGAAGCAACACAGTACTGAATTGCATAATAATATAGGAATTCTAAATAGATTTACTCTTCCCGTGCCAGAGGACTTGATTCAATAAAGCTCTGTATTGAGATAATATGATAATTAACACGTTGTGAATTATAGTGCAGTACAGCTATGGTTTAGTACTATATTTTTGTGTTTTAATTTTTCCAAATTATATATGTGATTCATGCACATGTATAAAAGAAGAGTGAAAAGCTGAGCAAAATCACTCAAGCTTCTTTGTCTTCCACTGGCAGCATGAGATGCCTAAGGTGAAAGCATAGCCCCTGTAACTTGCTTACACAGTAGATAGAGAGAGTAAGAGAGGCTTTTGCCAAGGGTGATTCAGAGTTTAAGTGAACAGAGCTGCAGTCTGGACCTGAATATCTCTGTTCCATAGTGGAGGATCGTGGAGCAGTCTGCTCCTGATTTAAAAGGCTGGATGTGATGATGGCTTCAAAAGGAAGTGCATCTGGACCTTGAAAGATGTGATTATTTTTTTTGAGTTTTTTGTTGGTTTGATTTTTGATAGTTTCCTAAGGTAAACTTCCTTTTGTTTACTAAATTATGGGAAGCAACTCTAGAATCACAACATGAAAATTTGTTTGTTCATTATACAAACTAGCCAAAAGCTTTCAGTGTTAGAAAAAGGCTCTGGATCTGAATTTAGTTCTTTCTCAATCTGATTCATATTTAGCTTGTCAGCTATTGTGACTCCTACTATGATCACCTTCTCCTATAAATTACACATAATTGTAACTCAATATGGCAAAAGGAGGAATAAAGGTTGCTATTACCAAAAGTTTTTGGTCAATTGGTTCATGGCAACAAACCTCATCCCTATCATTATCAAATGGACCTTCTGACATTTGCATATGTGTAACAGTTGAATGAGGATTTAAATATTTGCATTTATTCTTACACTTGTTTTATCACCTTATTTATGGTTCTAGTTTATTCTCAGACTATAAAATAAATTTTTTTTAACAAAATGAAAATTCAAATAAGTAATCGTAAAACGGTATTTTTAAACATGTATGTATGCAGGGCCAGGTAAGTGTTTGCTCCCCTGTACTTGACTCTGGTGAGGGCACACCTCGAGTGCTGTGTCCAGTCTTGGGCCCCTCACTTCAAGAAAAACTTTGAAGGGCTGGAGCGTGTCCAGAGAAGGGCAATGGAGCTGGGGAACTGTTTAGAGGGTGTCATAGGAGGAGTGGCTGAAGGAGCTGGGGGTGTTAGACCTGGAGAAAAAGAGGTTCAGGGGTGACTTTATAGCTCTCTGCAAATACCTGAAAGGAGGTTTTAGTCAGATGGGGGTCTGTATCTTCTCACAGGCAGCCAGACACAGGACAAGAGGACAGTCCCAAGTTGCACCTGAAAAGGTTTAAATTGGATACTATGAAAATTTTCTTTACTGAACAGATTGTCAAGCACTGGAATGGACTGTCCAGGGAAGTGATGAAGTCACCATCCCTGGAGGTGTTCAAGAACTGACTGGGTGTGGTGCTCAGTGCTGTGGTTTAATTGACAAGGTGCTGTTCATTCAGAGTTTGAACTCAATGATCTTAGAGGACCTTTCCAGCCATAATGATGCTATTATTCTATGATAGAAATTCATGCCGCTTTTTCTCTTGGAGCATGTTCTAACAAGGACTAAAGTTGCTTTTGAATTGATGTCCATTCACTGATTTCAAATAATATAAAATAGTTTTTAGTTTATGAAAGTGTTACAAAACCAAATAAAATCTTTGATCCTTTCATGTTACTCTCATGGAAAGGAGACTTTTGATATCTATGTAATAGATATCTTAGTTGTTTTCTGCCATCAGACTCTTAAATATTTGGGGAAAAACCATATGAGAAGTAATACAGTTAGAATGTAATTGTAAGTAAATCAATAGTGGGCTTAGTGAAATATTTCACATGAACAAGATATAAACAAGCATCCCAGGGTTACTAAATTAGACTGTCACAATCAATTTTATTGCAGTGAAATCTGTCTCAGGTGCAGTGGAAAACTGCTTGTTTAAGAACATCGAAATCTGTATTTACCTTGGCCTATGGTTAAATTTGCCTTCCCAGGGGAAAGGAGTAATACTTGATAATGCATTTTCCCCCTGAAATGCAGCATAACTAGGTAAAGCCAAAACATAGTATTGGCACTAGACTGGCATACTTTAGGACACTAGATGTATATATGTAGACAAAATATCAAGGATTAAGAAGATGCCCTCTTTATAGGATTAGATCTACATTCTACCTAAATTCAAGGAAGATGCAGTTGAAGGAATCTTAAAAATCTCTGAAAGAGCAACCTTTAAAAACTCTTCAACTCTAGGTCTATATTCTTTCTGATAAAGGAAGGGTTAATCCATCAAGACAGAGAAAACACCAGCCCCTACTAGTGTTTCTTTGGTGTACAGAATTCAGTAGCTAACAGCTATTTCTTGTCTGGGTTGACAAGCAACCTCACTGAGGAATAGGAAATCCTCTATGAATTTTGTGGGATTTGTTTCATTTCAAATATGTGTTCCCATATGTCTTTTAGGATGAAAAAGAGTCAAATGTTTGGTGAAATTAAGGGATGGAGGGTTGTTTTTCGGTGGGTGGGTTTTTGTCTTTTATTTTTCTGTGAAGGCTTTAATCCTAAAGGAATGTGTTGAGGGAGTTGGTATATTGGCAGCTATTTTTAAGGACTATAAATCATGGACTGGGAAAGACTAATAATCTTGAGGAAGCAGAAATAAATGTCTTGAAAGAAAGCTTTACTATTGCCTCTGTACAAGGTCAACAATAAAAGAAAATGGTGAGCAGATATTCTCTTCTCTCTTGGGTGCTATTCTGGGAGCACATTGCTATTACTCATGTGATATTACCTGTTAGGAATTGTTTTGGGGAAAATTCCATGAAAAATTCTAGCAAAACATTTGCATTTCTTCAATTAAATAAAATGCCTGTCAGAGGCTGAGTGTCCAAAAGGCTCCTGAATAATTCATAAAAAAATTAACTATCAGTTCTCTGGGTGTGATCCCTAAGTTGTAAACGGACCTAGTTTAGTTATTATTTTTAAGTTCAAGCAATATATTGGACAGCAATCTTGAGACTTCTGGAGGCAATTGTTGGAAGAATTTGTCAAAATGATCTTATGAAACACAGACCTTGAAATTATTGTGCCAAAGCAACTTAGTAGAAGGTATCCCCCTGGTTTCCACTTAGACACATCTGGGTCTATTTTTTCGGTTCCTTGAAAAATCAATGATTTGCATTCTTGCAGCTGTGGCATAGGAAGGTGCTGTTCTGTAAGTTGAACTTGTGCTGCCTCGTTTTCTCTTGCTTTCAGCTGTGAGCTTGTCTTCCTCCCCTTCAATGTATAAAGCTAATGTGGGGGAGAAGACCAGATTTCTATTATCCAGCTCTCAATTTTTAGAATTGCAGTAAATAAGGAAAGGGATTTAAAGGTTAGTTCCACCAAATAACTTTACAATGTATTGACAAGTAGCAGTCAGACTTGAGTGTGGCAAAAAAATTAACCAACTAAACTAAGCCCTAAGTCTGATTTCCTCTGAAAAGAAGAATCAGTCAGGAAAACAGAAAATTGCATGGAGACCTCATAGCAGCCTTCCAGCATCAGAAGGGGGCATACAATGAAGCTGGAGAGGGACTCCTCATCAGGAACTGTAGTGACAGTGTAAGGAGTAATGGGTTCAAACTGAAAGAAGGGAAATTTCTGTTGGATATATGAATGAAATTCTTTACTGGGGGAGTGGAGAGATGCTGGAACAGGTTGCCCAGAGAAGTTGTGGATGCCTCATCTCTGGAAGTGTTCAAAGCCAGGCTGGGTGGGACGTTGAGTAATCTGGTCTAGTGGAAGGAGTCCCTGCCCATTGCAGGGGAGTTGGAACTAGATGATTTTTAAAGTCCCTTCCAACTGAGGCCATTCTATGATTCTATGATTCAATGATTCAATGACTCTATGATTCTGTGATTTTATGGTTCTATGATTCTCTGATTCTGATTCTATCATTACATGACACAAGTAATTTAAAACAATGGAACTATTATGAGAATAGAGAGAGATAGAAGGAATTATATAATGTTTTATTATTTCTTTCATTCCAGGGCCTGGTTTAGATCTGTCAAGATTAATTTATGAAGATATTTGAGACTTTTTTTGATTGAAATATCATCTGAATTTCCTCTTTTGATGAGGGTATTTATTTTCCTAGTGGTTCCTTAAAGAAAAACCTAAAGAAATTATGCAATTTTTTATTCAATGTATAGAAGTTACATTTTACAATGAGACATTTACATGACTCTCTGTGGGCTAGCATTTTTGAATTTCCCTAGACATGCTTCAATGGGTTTATGTATTATGAAATTTACAGAGATTGCAAAATTCCTCAAAATATTTGTCAACTTCCAGTTGACATAAACTCTTTCTTGCCATTAACTAACCTGACTTTGAGGAATTCAAATAAGATGATCAGATTAATGAGTGATTGTTTCCGGCCATTCTAGAAGAGACAGATAACAAAGGTCTAAGGTAGGGTTCAGTGGTCCCTTTGGTCTTCAGAAATGAACTGTGACTCTGGTGGATCCAGGTCTAAGGGTGGAGAAAGGACCACTTTTTATTTTTTTCCTCAATATGTGATTAAAGGATATTTTTTCTTTCCTTCTATGTTCCTTCCAAACAAAATCGATCACTACTCTAAATAGGTCCTAAAGTTAGGAGATTGTTCTTAGTTAATAATTACCTGTTAGTTTCCCCTGCTCTCTACTGCTAACAAAACAGCTTAAGGGATCTAAACAATATAAATCAAAATCTTATAATTAATTTTTGTTATGTCTTTGGATGTGCATGTATTGTATTAACAATGCTGTGCGGCTGAACTCCATTTAGTTAACCGAGGATTGTTCACATCCAAAAAAAAGAGTAATTGTTTCTGAGATTGTTTTGCCAGTTTTATAAAACCAAGTTTCCAACTTTGGACGCTCCAGCTTATATTTTTTCTCAGCAGAGTTCTTAATATCTAAGGAAAAATACGAAGTAAATGGTTATTTACACTAAAAAAAGAATCTTACATCAGGAGATCAAAATAAGATATTATCAGAAAGTTGATGAAAATGTAATAATTAAAAGGCAACAGTAGTAATAGCAAGAAATGATGATAGGCATTCTGATTTATGAGAGAAAATTACATAGATTCATAAAATTGTTTAGGTTGGAAAAGACCTATACAATCATTGAGTCCATCCATTAATTCAGCACTGCTAAGCCCACCCCTAAATCATGTCTCTAATGTCACATCTGCACACCTCTGAAATACCTCCAGGGATGGTGACTTAACCATTACCCTGGGCATCCTCTTCCAGTATGCCAATAAGTTCATTAAAGGCTTAAAGAATAAGAAATAATGAAGCTTCATGAAAGCATCTGGTGGTAGCAGTAGGTAAGAAGGATCTCTGAAGGACTGCCACGCAGGACAATACAATTTTGTCTCTGGCTGTTAGGGAGGGATTAGCTTGTCAGCTGGAAATGGGGGATATGCTGGCACTGAACACAGTGTAAGGGTCGCAAGGACACAAAGAGATGGGACTTTGTGGGTAGGTAGTAGTTTGAGAAGCAGATGTTGATAATTCAGAGCTGTAGAGCTGCTTGCCTCTATTCATGATGTACTTGGGGAAATAGAACTTTGTGTATTTTGTTTAAATAAGTAAAGTTACATGAAATTGTATCTTTGACTGATGTCTGCAATTTTCTTATTCCAATTGAACTAACCTTTCAAGGCCCCAGATTACAACCAATGGGCAAAGGTCAAAGGAGCCATGGCACTTTTTTTATCATTTCATTTGCATTTCATATAGTGTTTCAGTCCAGAAAGGAATGGCTTTATTTCTTTCAACACGAAATTATGTGAGCTTAAATAAGTTTTTTCCTATTGAGCCTACCCATACAAACTTATGATAATAAAGCTGCACAAGTGTGCTAAAGTACTTCTTCTTTAGGGATTAAAACCTCTCTCTGTCTACCTCTCCAAGATGAAAAAGCATCAAAACTGCTACTGGTTTGACCTGCTGCTTCTCTTACTTTTTCAACTTTGAAATGTGTGCTTGCCAAGTGAATTGAAGAAGTGAACACGTTTTGTAAGCTGTCATTCCGTATAGAGATTTATGGCTTTCCATTTCTATTAAGAATTAAAGAATGATGGTGCAGCCCTTTCCTGAAAAGTCCAATAAAACCAAAGTGATGCACCCAGTATATAATGAGAACTAAATGGAGCTTTCAAAATCACTAGTAGCTATGCATCTCTGTCAAGCTGTCATTTCTCACACAATCAAGCCTTGAGCAGAAACCAAGCCTTAAAGTGGCATTACAAAAACATGTTCTTGAAGCCTTGCTGAAAAGTTTTCAGAACTTTGTCAGAAATGTTTTATTTCATTTACTTCTTCAGACCGCATAGTTACTATCTAGTGGGCAATTTTTCTTGGACAAGTATCAAAATTCATAGCTTCTACTCTAGGTATGAATTTTAATAAATGTTTAAATTATATTTTCCAATCATTATGGTATTTTAATACATACAGCTCAACATCCGTAATCAAGAGCTTTTAGAGCTATTACAAATTATCTCTTCCTATACAACAGTAAAACATCCGGTTTTCCATAATCATGTTGGTTAAAAAGGACCTCTGCAAGACATCTAGTCCAGCCTTCCTCTTGAAGCAGAACTCCCATGAACACTAACGAGGTCAGCCATGATTGGTTTAGGTGCATCTCAGAAACCTGAAGGGATAGAGATCCTGGTTCTTCTAAGTCAAAGTACCATGCCGCTCTCCTGGTGAAGACATTTTTCCTGAAATCCAATCTGAATGTCATAAACATCAGTGTGTGGCTTTGGTCTTTGCTGTTGCATCTGCCACTTCATCATCACTGTCATTCCTTTCAAGCAGCTGTAGGTTGTTACAAAGAAGACCTTAGTCCCACCTGTCACCAGATTACGTGAGCTAAGCTTCTTCAACCTCTTCTCTCATGGTCTAGGTCCTTAACATAGTGTCTTCCAGGGGACCTTCTCCAGTTTCTCCACACCCATCCTTAATGGAAGCAGAACAGGATGATAACTTCTTTCATTCTGCTTGCTACCCTTTTTGCAGTTCAGTAGGAATTTTGTGTTATGGAATGAGAATTCCCTTTTGTTCCCTTGTATTCAACATAGTATCCACAGCAGTGTCACTATGGGGAGATGTTCCCCTCAGCCTACACTGCTGTGTGGAGTTATCCTGCCCCAGATGCAAAAGTGGGAGCACCTCCTTATTGAACCTCACAAGGCTCCTCTTGGCCCAGTCTCCATGTCCATCCATGTCATACAGAGTGGAAGTTCAGACATGTTGTTGAACCATTTTCTCCTCATTTAGTAAATGTCTAAAATTTGTCAAGTCTGTTATTACCCAAATCACCGATGACAATATCAAAGAGTGCAGGGATCAGTATTGGTCTCCATGGTACCCTGAACATCCCCAGGCACCAGCAAACAATTGTCATTGGCTCTGTGAGGGATAATACTGCAGTGAACACTCTCTGGTTCTTTTGAGATTCAGAGGCCTTAATAGGAAACTTCCTTTCAGTTTGTAAGAATATTTTGAAAAACCTTCTAAAAGGACACTAATGGCAGAACCCCAGTAGCTACAAAAACATTTCAGGATTTGGTCCTTTTTAGGTTGAATAATTAGACAACATTTCCATGTGGTTTAATTAATTTCTTATGAAGAAAAAGAATACTCTTTTCTTCAAAGAAAACTGTTCCAAATAAGAATAATACCTTTAAGCTGTCAAAATATTCTAAAGACCCAAGAAAAGTACCAGGAGTTTTAAAACTTTGCAAGTAAACCACTTTTTTCGTTGTTGTTTTTTACTTTCTTCTTTCAGGGTCAGCTGTTGCCACTCCTGCCCACAATTATTTCTGCCTGCAGTTTAACTGACTTAGTCTTCTTGCCTTATGATTTGCCAGATATCTAAAAGTAACCTAAATTGCAGGAATAAAATTGTTTCCACAAAATTGGAACCCACACAAGAAAAGAGCAAATCAAGGTCATCTTGTCCTTTCAATTCTAAAAGGTACTCTTCAATTTATTACTATTAAATAACTTCTTGTGTGAATAATGTATATGAATCTTCACATGCATTTACAATCTGAGTTCAAAGGTAAGTACAAACAGCTTAAATAAAGTAGGACAGTAAAATTCAACACAACAGGTTTATGGGGATTTCTATGGTGGGGACTGTAATATGAAAATGTTGTATAAAGTAGGTTGAAAAACAGCAAGTATGTTTTGTTTTTATCCTTCTTTCAAAGTAATTTCTTTTTGACACTCCAAATGCTGTCAAATTCCAGATCTAGAAATCCATTTGGACTACCTTGTAAAACCTTCATTAACCTCACAAATGAAGACAATATAAGTGATGACTCTTAGAGGAGTTGAGTAGTTTACTGTGATGTCTTTGGCAATTCTGTCCTCTCTTGTTTGGTCCCCTCCTTAAAAAAGAATATAGAAATATTATATGCAAGTGTAGCCTTCTGTAGAAATAGGCCTGCAGCATATTCATTATCACCTTTTGATTGTCTCTATCTCTGTTCTGCAATTTTTTAGTAAAGAAAATTGATATCTGAATATTGCTTGGGATCCTGAATAATTTATTCACCTGTATAAAGGTACTGCTTAGTCCTCAAACTTGCATCAGAGTGCAAACATGTCACCTAAACATCTCAAAATAGCAACACAACTTGAATGAAGTTGTCTTAGATCTTTTCACCAAATAGAATGATGTCTCTGGAAGCTGGAACAAACACTGCAACTCAGCAAGGCCTTTAATGTGATCTTCATGCTACTGAAGATCCTTGTGCTATTGGCAAAGCTATTAATGAGAATAAGCTTTCAAGTTCACTGCCACCTGGACTTGCACCTGGCATCTCTGAAGGCAATGATACAGAGCATTCTGTGTGTTTTAAAACAAGGGGCACTGCTTCCACATATAGCACACAACTATTTCTCCTTTTAACAGCTAAACCTCCATTGACCTATGTCAGCTGTTATTTGTTTGCCTTTAAAGATGAGAGTGCTGTTAAAATCATAAAGATAGTATGTTGGCTACAAACAAAAGTAATGGAAAAACAAAGCAAAGGAACACTTCTGAAGTGGTCCAAATTACTTTTACTCCCTCTCTCACTTATTCCTGATAGGAAAAAATAAACTTTTAGAAGGAAGCTCATACATCTCTTTCTATTTTTTTAAATAGAAACCGTTAAATTGTGTGACTAGCTAACAGTCGACTAAGCTCTTGACAAAGTGATATAATCTTTCTAAAATAAACACTGGCAGTGTACCAGCTGCAAACATTGTTCAGTTCAAAGATAGGAAATGCAAGCATGGACAGATAAAACTGGGCCCAAATATTGCTGTATTTTTCACTTTTCTAAAAGAAAATTTAAGTCTCCCTATTCTTTCTGCTGCATCCAAGACAGATCCAAATCTGGAGGAAAACCCACTTCCGTGTAAGAAATTGAAGTAGATGTTAACCTTGTTCAATTTTTGATTTGTTCATCACTGCTGCCTTTTCCAATGCCTAATGAATGTACTGCCCTGAGGCAGCATGAACATTATACTCATGGCCTTGACACATGCTTTTCTTCCCAGAAAGGTAAGAAATCCAGTAACCAGGTGATGATGTAAGTGCTCCTACCTGTCTCTTATACTTTTTATGCCAGAATGTCATTTACTTGCACTTTAGTGTCTTCACTCCTATGTATTGAAGGAACAGCATGGGGTAATTTTTTAAATTATTGCTTTCTAGGCCTCTAGGTTTAGCCTGTTTCTATGTCCTGTGGAGACCTTTGCATGTTCTCCCTCCTACCTTACTCATGTGAATGCCATCTGAATTAGAAAATTCTCATTTGAATTAGAATTCTTATTTGAAATAGAAATTTCTTATTTGAATGTCATTTGAATATAGAAAACTTTTGAATGTGAGTGAAGGAATATGAACCACATTTTTTGCAACGTACTTGTGTATTTGTGTGTCTTATCTGCCTAATCTGAGAAAAGCATAGTAAACTGTACTATTGACCACAACAGTCAAAAGTATCTCCTGTGTCAGCAGCCTGTGTGGAGAGATGGCTGGTGCTGTCCAGAAGAACAGTAAAAGCATTTTTAATCCAAAGTATGACATGTGTGTGCAATAGACAGCTTTTTGAAAACAATAATCAAGTACCCAGAGAAAAAAAGTACTCCTACATATGGACAAAATATAAAAATGACTGACTAGTGTTAAAAAGAGCAAATAATTCAGCGTAAATTAATAGTGAGATCCTGAATAAGAATGTGCAGCTCTCACAGTAATTTCTCCAAAAGCTGCTGACACAGGACAAAGCAGAAAAAAAGTTGTATCTGTATGTAAAGCACAAGGAGAATAAACACAAAGATAATTCATAGAGAAGCACAAAGAGAATATGATGATAAAGGGGGAAAGACATCAAAATCTGTGCAGTAGAAAATTTAAAAGTATAAAGTAGTGATAACAGTATGCAAATAGAAAATTGTGAAGGTATGGAGAAAATTGTGATGGAAAATGCCCTACCTCTAGGTTAATTATAGCCTAAAACCCATTATGTCAGAGGAGACAGACAAGAAAAGAGAAGGGAAGCAATTCATAACATTGAGGACACAAGCAATTAGTTGAAGGATAAGATTTTGCATAAATACAAGTAGTGCAGAAAAATAAAAGGTTTGTAGAGTGTGCAGTGTCACAAAGTACTTGGACAAGTTTGCAGAATAAAAACAAACAGGTAATTGAAGGCCAAATGGAGAATGGTGTATGGATGATTGCTGTAGCCTGAAACAGCTTCTCAGTTCTATTCAAGAAGCACACTGCAACTAAGCAGAGGCAAATTATAGTTTAGCTAAGAACATATTCAGCATGGAAGGATTTACATAAGAGGTAGCAGAGCAAGGAAAATGCACAGCCTGAAATTTCAGGTGCTGCAGAGAGGGAAGGAGCTGTCCCTTTCTGCTAAAATATCTGAACTCATGAAACACTGACACTGAATTTAGGACAAGTGATTCTCGTGATAGACAACTGAGGCAGAACAAAAGCATTCAGAGGAGCCGGTGTGCTGCAGTAGCCTGCCAGCCAGTGTCTGTGCCTGGCACACCCTCCACCCACATTACACCTAGAGAAGGATGCAATCCTTCAGTAACCACAGCACCTTTCCTGATGTGTTCAGAGAACTACAGGAAAAAAATAAAACAAAACAAAACAAAACAAAAAAATCCCAAAACAAAACAAAACAAAACAAAACAAAACAAAACAAAACAAAACAAAAAAGCAAACCACCACAAAACGAAAAACAAACAAAAAAAAGGCCCTCTAAAAGCAAGTAATGGAGCACTCTGGTAAAGAAAGGAACATTGTTCAAGTCAGAGTCCCCACTGTGGTGAACAGCAAGATATTATTTTAGAAATCAATGCAGTTATGTTTTCTTAAAATTAGGCAACTTGCATATTAGGAAGTGCCTACTACAAATTACTTACAATGCAAAAATATTAACTCAAAAAGCAAGCACATTTACTCTATCCCAGCTGAGAATAGGAAAATAATTATTTCCAAATATTTTATTTCCAAAGGTACATATTGAGAAGTAACACTGTATATAGCAAGAAATTTCCTTATGGCAGGTTTTGAATGTATCTATTTACAAATGTTGAGAATACTATTTGCAGTTTATTAAGATAACTGATCTCCAAATATGTCAGAAACCCCAAAAATATGTTGTGAATCAATATTCAACAGATGTTTCAAAAATAAAATGTGTATAACATTACTTTGGAGTGTTGCTGCTATAACAGGTAGTGATGAAATATTCCTTAACATATAGAAATATTATGACCTAAACAAAGGATAATTCTTACATTACAGTGCTGGAAATGGGCCTTGGGACCTTTCTCCTTCAAAAGCTTCTTGGCAGCTTCTGTATGAGGCTCTGTATCAGCAGAAAAAAGATAAATGCAAATTAAAGGACTCTGGCTATGCTGTTCCCTTGAAAAGAGTTTTAAAACAAAGATATTCAATAAAAACCAGGTTCCTATACAGAAATTCCATTTCAGAGCTTCATGACCACTTTCCACCCTGTCCCAAGGTGGAAAAGTATGCTGAGGGCAAAGCCCACTGCACATGACAAGATAATGAGCTGCCAGCAGGTATTAAGTGGGCAGGTACTAATTCCTTCAAGAGGTTCCTTAAGGAAAAAATCATACTTTTCAGATTAGCTTTATGGAGTATGTCCTCATTCAGAAAGCATTGTAATGGGTAAAGTTGTCCAGAAAACAGAATATAAGTACCCTTACATGCCATCAAGTGCTGGAAGATTGTGTAATAAATTGTTCTGCTGAACTTACTTTTGGGACAACATCAGCCACGAGTCATAAAAATCCCAGACAGGAGATCTGAAGAATCTCGCTGGACAACAAGGCACTTACAGTGTATATACAGCAGGAAAGGTAAAGAGTGTAAGCTAAAGGAGAAATAAATCTTCAATAAAAGATAGTTTCTGTTTTTTCTGTGGGCAAACAAGTCACCTCCTTACAGGATTCTGTGCACAAATTTGGGTAGGTGGATGACAGAGCGTATCTTTATCTTCCTGTCTGGCTCCACATCCAGGTCACCTCTAAAATGTATTTTACAACAGTTGGCAGCTATAAGAAATGTGAAATTTCTTCTTGACAAGACTGTTCTTCCAGAAGTGACAAGCCATTTTTCTAGGTTCTCCACCTAATTATAAATAAATAATTCCTAAAATGCCTTGCATGGAGATGAATAAGCGTCCCAGATTTTTTTAAAGACTCAGTTGCCCATCTCTCTTTTTAATAGTTATAAATTATGAGAGAAGCTGTGAAGTTAAGGATAAAAAAAGCATAGAAGGTGGTACAGATTTTTCTTCATCAAAGAAGGATTATCTTTCTAAGTACAATATGTAGAACTTTGTCCAGCTTCCTACCAAATATTGTGTCACACAAACCAATGATTTATTGGGCACTACTCTTATTCTTAAAAGTCAGGTTGTCTGTTTGTCTGTCAGATTCCAGCTGAGATCCAAAGGACAAGAAAAGCAGATGAACTCTGAAGGAAAAGAGTAGCTAGAAAGTCACAGGAAATTTATAGTTTATTTCAAAGGAAGTTCCTCCACTATATTTCCTCAGTGGGAGAGAAACAAATCCTGAATGTCTAACAGCACGACTCCAGCAGAATTAAAGGAGATGTGATCACTTTCTCTGGCTGATGTGTCTGACCATGTAGATGTCTGCAAAACAAATCTCTCATAAAGAAGACCTAAAATGTTTTCTGCAAGGCTTTAAACACATATCCAGTGAGTGAAGATTTGCCTTTCTGTGGAGGGGAAACAAAAAACCAACTGTGATATAGGTTTGCTAAAAATAAATACAAAGATTTGTGGAAACACCCTGGAGGTTACTAGGAAGTTTTCTCAACTGAAAAAAAAGCGGTTCATACACATGATCATGGTTTTAGGTTTGCTGATACTTGTAAGAGTCCTAAGTGGGAAATAAATAAGTGTTCATCAAAATACCTTTTCCTGTTTCCTTGCTTCATCCTGAAGTTAAAAATACAAGGCCATGCTCAACTAGCAATTATTTTATGTGTTCAGAGTTGTAAATATGCATCCTTGAGAAAAGCTGTCTTCCCACACTTTTATTATTTTTTTATTTTTTCATGACCTAAATACTGACACACATCAGCAATTTATTTCAGCCTTGTAAGAAATGCAAGAGGTGATGTCACCAAAGTCTGTTTATCCATGGATAAAGTAGATGAAATTTAGTGCAGTTTCCAGGAAGAGTTTCTGCTTATAGCACTTTATCGTGTTTTAATTTAAATTCATAATAGTCAATCTATCCAACTATTCCATCGTGATCAAATTTTTTGCTGCTTCTTTTTTAATTTTTATTAGCCCATCCTTCCCTTTAAGGCTGATAGGGCTTTCTGTACTAAAAATTCCTCTTAGCAGTATTATTTTGAAAGAGTTCATTATCTCTTTTTATTTTGCTCCTCATATTTTTTAAAGTGGCTAATGTCAGCTAATAAATGATGGAACTTGTTCCTTCCCTTTTCTCTCATAAAAAAGAGCTTGATGGGGCTTTTGGTGAATCATCCAGCATACTCCCCTACCAGAAGACAGAACTATCCTTAGCAAAGACTCTTCCAGTTTCTTTTAAAGACCTTTGGTGACAAAAGCCACACAACATTTTCAGATAGGTGTCAGACCTTTGCTGTTTGGTTATTACCATTAGACAATTGTGCTAAATTCTAATGTAAATCTTCTTTGTAATTTAAGCTTTCTACTACAAGCATGGGTAAGAGGTTATAATTTCCTGTTTGAAGTTGCTTTTAATAGACTATAGTTTAGGGAGTTCTTCAAGCATTGAATTAATTGATATTGTGGAATGGATTTTTTCCACTGAAAATTGACATTTTCTAATGCAAATTAGTTTAATAAATAAAATCAAAGTTGGGTGAAATTATTTAATACATTACACAGTTCTTTAGCTCATAGCCTATAGGTTCATATGCTGTAGATAGACCCATTGAGATAATTGCAACAATACTAAGCCAGAGTCATAACAAACAAAATGTGGCCTTAAGTTCATGTTATGTCATGTTCTGTATAAAATTCACTTTAACACCAAGTTCCAACGTATAGGATTTATTATATTAAAAAAAATCAATATTACCACAATAAATTAAAGGAATAAATGTGTACATAATTGGGTAGTAAAGAAGTAAAAATAGGCTGAGTGAGACACTAGGAATCAACTATTTCCACATGTCAATCTTACCTCTGAACTGGAAATAGGAAGAATAGCCTAGCCTTCCTAGTCCAAAGTGGTTTTTATTTTCTTTTCTCTCCTAGTGTATTTGTGTTGTTATTATTGTAATGTAATTTTTGTTGTTGTTGTAATGTACTCAGTCACAGCTATCACTTGATTCTTAATTTCTCAAGATGTGCAATCCTGTGAAATAGATCTGCAATGCACATATTACTCTCACCAATTATTATTAAGTACATTTTTGTTTATTGACTGTGCATCATGCTGGCATATTTACCCATATATAAGATATATATTGTTAATTAGAGAGCTCTACTGGGATGTAAAATGAAATTTTTAACATTTATATTATTTATTTGAAATTATTGGTTTAACTGACAATTCATGGATAGACAGTCATTGCAGATTGTAGAAGTACCAGTAAAATGAATTAGAGTGGTAAGATAATAAAAAGAAGGAAGACTTAGATTAATATTTTCTCTCTTTCTGTCCCTTTGAGTCTTTTAGGTAATTATGCATGTTTCTGACTCAGTCCCATGATCTGTTTACTCTTAATAATTTTACTAGAAGCAGAAGCAGGCATTCTTACAGTAGCACAATCTTAATTCATTTAAGCTTCACAATGACTCACTGACATTCACCATATAATTTCCCAAACAAAAGTCAAACATATTTAATTAAAAGGATTCTGATAATTATTATTTGAGGGGCCAGTGTTACAGAAAGCTTTCCTTCAGCTTCCTCTCCAGGTGGAGTTGGTGGAGTGATCAAGGGAGAAGCTTTTGGCTTGCTCAGACTGAGTATGAAGTGCTTGGAGTGCTGGTTGCCAAAAAATGGCTGCGTGATGCAAAAATAACCCCACTGTCTAATGTACTTTCATGGGTTTATTAATATAGTATGAGAAGAAAAAGGGAGAAAATAGCAGAGTTTAGTACACACTAGTAAGATTTGACACTTCTTTTCATTAGGCACCCTGAAAGATTTGACTTTTTGTGCTCCGGGTCACCGGCACTACTTGTGAAATCTCCACTCGCTATTCCTCAGATAAAACATGGCAAGTTCTGAAAAAAATATCCTGTCTCTTGTATTCTGAAAATACATTTGTTCTGGGTATTGGCACCTGTATGAAAGACATATTTTTGGGGTCAACTGAACAGGGAAAGGTGATTGTCTTGCTTCTTTGGCTGAGCAGCACAGCCAGCTACATTGTCCCCACTTCATGGACTTCATGTCAAAATCTGCTGGAGCTGCACTCAAGTTTATTCTCTGCAATTTGTGTGGCAGTGTGAATGTGTGTGATGCAAATAGTCACAGTGGGGCTTGTGGCATGGAGTATTCTCTGTTCCCCTTTCCAGTGCCAGGTAAAACTTCTCTAAGACCACTTATTGATAGACAGAGTGGAGATAGTGGAGTAGAGTCTACATTTATCTCCTCATTCCCCAAAAGGAAGGTTTACATTGATTTTGGCTTAGCATAGCTGATCACAGAAGAACTCAGTGACTTTCCACAGTGCTGTGCATGGATTGTTTCACATTGGCTTAAGTGTAAGTGCGGCTGCATCAATTTAGTTGGATCTGGAAAGAACAACTGGTATCAATCCCACCATTTTTCATTTATTAGCTTGGAACTCAACTGGAGATTGGTTTAGTAGCAGTGTAGATTAAGAAGATTAGCTGTTTCTCCTGTTGTGGGACTTTTTAAAGCTTTGCAGGTACAAACCTGTGCTTTAACTGTGAGTTGCACATTGACAAATACTTCACTGTATTTCAGGGAAAATTGACTGCACTTGTTCAATGAACATCCCTTTCCATAAACTTTCACATGCTACTTCATGTCACTAGCATTTGGATATATTTCTAAAACAAATAGCTCCAGCTGAAGGACAGTGTGTAGCCTAAATAACGTCTCAGTTTTTTTATTGTCCATTAAGTTCTTAATACCACATCTTAATGTTGCCACTGTGTGTGTTGTGCATGTGTACTTCTCATATAGAATCTGAAACTTGTGTTTCTTTGCTCAGTGCTTACATTATTTAGGGCCAAATGACAGGTAAAAATAGCTCAGCATATTGTACTGGTCTTCTGCCAGTATTAGAGAAGATGAGGTACACATGAGTAAAAATGATACAGAACAAAAATAAATATTTAATACAGGTACAAAAATAAATATACTAAACAGTTAGTAAAGAAGCTAAAAGCTTACTGTATTTTCACGTGTAGCCTGCAGCTTCTCTTTTAAAGTGTAAAAAATCTTGTCAATATTCAGTGTCACTACTAACCCATCTATTTGGATGATAAACAGTGGGACCTACCCCAGAACCCATGCTACAGTGCCCTTCCTGACTCTGATCCCCCTAAAATCTGCTGCCCCTTAGACTTTTCCCCTCTATGTAATCACATCAAGGCTTTTGCAAAAGTGAGTCAAAGAGTTGTTTTGTTTCAAAAATAAACAACTTTTTAACCTGGAGGTTTGTAGTGTTATGGAAAGATGTTTTACACCACTATTCTCTTTCTGTATCTCTTTGCCACTTAGAGGGCACAAGTGCTGGAAATACTTTTTTTCCCTAAAAATCAGTCCTTTCTGAGTCATTACTATTATGGAGCAAACCAGTCAGTAAGGACAAGAAAGGCAGCAATGCATTGTTCATCTGGGAACCCAGATGGGTTGTGTTGTACTGCCAGACTTATCCAAAGGGAGGATGGGGAGGGATTTTCAAGGTATAGTTTTATTTTCTGTATGTTCATTTGTCTTCTATACTCAGTCACAGGGAAACCGTGTCTTAAAGGCTGTCACAAAATGAGATTCATGTTGTCTAATTGTAGCCATTTCACTGCTGTCACAGGTACCCATCAAAAGTATCTTCAGCACACATTCTAGGATGCAATCAAATAAGACACACCGTTTCTCTATAGCATCATTAGAAAGAAAGACTGGAAAACTAATGGATAACAGTAACCTAAGTAAGTGGCTACTGTGAACTGAATTGCTCTGTAAGAGGACAAGCAAAGAAAATTTGCTCAATGAGTTTTCCAAGTATATAAAATAAAACTGAGTAGGGTATATTTCAAATTTAAATAGCAATTTAATAATAGAATGAGTTCTGTTTCAAAAGCAGAAATGGGAGTTATTCCAAGAACATTGTTCTTTGGTGCATTTTTGTAACTCATTCTTTTCTAGGTATCTGGCATGAAACTTCTCCACTACACTATGTGGAAAAAACCCCTTGCACTTTAAATGAGTTTGCTGCCCCTGTGGAAACTTCAGTAGTTTTCCCCCTGACTATGAATATTATTCATAAATGGATAGGAGCAGAATACCTGGGTTTTTTTTTTCTTTTTTTGTAGTTTTGTAAAATATTTGACATTGGAATATTGTATTTCTCCTATTTAAGCTTGCAACTTGAGGAGAGCAAGGTGTCAGGTTGTTTTGTCTATTTTTAATTCTGTGTCTTTAATTCATCCTTATGCTATAAACATTTATGACAGGTAAATATATGTCAGAACCCATTAATTGCTGTACCTGGAAAGCTTCCTCTGGCTTCTAAACAGTTTTGTGTTCATTTTAATTGCTAACTGTAACAGCATAATTACTTTAATTTCAAGAAACAATATATAACAAGAAGTGTGGGTTTTATAAATCCTCTCTGTGCTTTTTAATACGCTGTTTGTGGGCTTTGTTAGGATGTTTGGTTTAGCAGATTATACTTGTTTTTGCATTTTTTCCCTCTGAAGTCCTTGTAGAGATAAGTTTGTCTACCAGATTGTCTAAAACATGTATTTTAAATTTGCTAGCATATATAGCAGCTATACCACACAAAATCACATAACTCTTGGGTTTTGAAAAATTCAGTGTAATATAGGAAGACAAGCTACAATAATGGCCATGGCAGAACAGTATTACACAGTGTAGGAGGCTTTCAGGTTGTGACAGCTTCACTTTGTTTAGTGTTGTAGCTGGAAAGAAATTCATTTCTAGCAAATAAATAGATCTTTAAATATTTATGAGCAACATCCCACACACACAAATAACTTGCGGCCTAACTTAATGGTCATAGAAGTAATATTAAAACCAAAAAAAACCAAACAAAAAAACAAGAGAAGAGAGTTGAACAAGAACAAGATACAAATATACAAGTACTTGAAAAACAATCTAATTTCTTTTGCACAAGTAATTGCAACATGTAGAAGCTGGATTTTCTGTCCCAGGTTCATCTGACACTCTCTATGCACAGTACCTTCCACCCAGATCTGACAAACTTTTTTCCGCTATGTTCCACCAGTATAAAAATGTCAGATCAGGTCAAACATCAGTGTCTCTGAGCTACCTGATCTAGTGAAAGATGTTCCTGCCCACAGCAGGGGGTAAGAACAAGATGGTCTTTAAAAATCCCTTCCAACCCAATGCACATTATGATACTATTCTATGACTTGAACAATCAGTGATCACTTATAACTGACTGAGGGATGATGGCAGAAGAGGGTGAACCATGGTGGGTACTGCAGGGCATGTGGGTGCCACAGGGTACCCTGCAGACTCTGGGGAACATTACAAAGCGCTACAAGCCACTGTCCTTTTATCTCACTTCTAATCAACTGAGTCCAGTTAAGTGCATTTGAGCAGCATCTGCAAAAGCCCCTTGGGTCCCCCAGGGTTTTCAACCATTGTAGCTTCAGGATGGTGATGCAGACTGAGAGAATGAGACACCTGAAAAAGCTCCTGAAAGTCTGGTGCTCAAGAAACCTGCAAGCTAAGTGGATATCAATGGGTAAAAGGAACAAATTATAGGGACATTTGGGCTCTTAGTGCTTGCTATTTTGGCTTTCAGAGCATCATGTAATTCTCTCTGACGCCCACTAGAGCAATTACTGAGAAGAAGAGATACAGGTCATACATTTTGCTTGACCTGAGGGGATTCAAGCAAATCCTTTGGGATCGTGCTGGAGCTGCAAGGCTAGGCAAGTAGAAGGTATCTTCCATGCATTCTGTTGGAGTTGCAACTGAATTCATGGGGTTAACAAGAATATAGAGGCTAGAAGGAAAATAAGCAAAAAGAAGCCTGATAATGTGACTTTGGGGTTTTGAGGTTGGCTCAGAGTTCTGGTTTTTGCTCCATAGTTTCCTTTGCATTGAAAACCCTGCAAAGACTAATTCAAAAAGTAGTCCTAGGGTTATACGAGGACTTACAGGTCCCCCTTTTCAGATGCATATCCTGAATCACTGTGCTATTCACAGCCACTTGCCCACTGCCCTCTGGGTCCAGATGTCAACTCTTCCCTCTCTCACAGTGACAAGGTTTAATTGCTGAGGTAAAGGGGAGCTTATGTGACTCCCAACATGCCTCATCTCTAGTCCTCATCATTTTCTTGTGGACAGATAGAGAAGGTACACCTTGTGCTAAACAAAATACATTAAATCATAGAACATGCCACTGAGATTTGATGACATAAATAATTCCTGGAGATGAGTGAGTAACTGTTTTGAAAGATTGATATACTTGGTATCTTATCCATAATCTGCATCTTGTTGTCTCTTGTGCTATTTACCTATTCATGTAATGATTCTCATATTTCCACTACACAAACTTTCACATCAAATGTAAGCCTGTTGATTCTTGCTAAAACAAATATTTTACCATACACTAAAAGTCTTAGAAGTTAGAGTGATTTGGACTTGATGAAATTGAAATATACTGAGATGCATGATATTTACAATAAAAATAATTATTTTAATATAAATTTCCACATGCAGTGTAAAATAGGCTTCTTTCCTTTGGGGATAATAAAAATAGATTTTTTAATTAAAATTTTTTCTTCTTCTTTTAGTGAAAATGGTCCCTTGTAAATTAATAAATACAAGTATGCTTTTCCTCATACACTGGCTGTGCATATGTTTAGTGAATACTTTACATTTTCAGGCAAGTTTACCTAAGAATCTCACAAAATTAATGGTTGAAGTAAATTTTTTCTTACTTTTTTCTCCATTTATTAACCTTGTGTTTCCATTTTGACTCGACATCCCCATTTTTTGTCATGTAAGTTCTGCATAAAGAGGTTCTTATATCAAAGGGTCACTGAAGTGCACAGGAGCCTTCAAACTCTCTGTTGTGGGATATCTTTAAGAACAGTCAGCAAACATCTGTTGTGTATGGATCCTGCCATGGACTAGAGGAATAATCGTATAATCTCATGAGGCAGCTTCCAGGCAATGAGTCTATTTTATATGTGATTAGGAGTGCACTGTGAATGAATTGTGTCAAAACTGTCAGCACTACTTGAATAATATCTTAATAGGGATATAATGTGTGCAAGGAGAATTTAGATAATGGGCAGAAATAATTATGTCTAGATCTTTTTGTTTCCCTTTAGAAAGGAATCCTGCAATTGTGCTGCATGGGGAACTCATTCTAAGGGTTTGAGGAATTCTGCAGTTTTTCAGAATCTGATGGTGGTCATGTTTGTTCCATCTGTCTCTGATTTCTAAGGATGGAACAAGTGTTCAGTAATAACTCATTTGTTTCTCTGTGTTATACATGTTATGTTAAGGTGGCTCATTTGGAGCAAGACATTTTCCGGGTAGATTTCACAAGAAGTATCCCTAAATATTTTGCAGCAGTTTTTTATAATTTTGACAATGAATATTTCTTTCATGTTGTTTGGGTATCTCTATGCTCTGCTGTCAGTGGTCAATAGCTAGAACCCATCAGTCGATCAACTGGCACCAACTGGCACATGGCTGTTATAAGGGTCTAGTGAAAAAAAGTTATGAATATTGTGGTAATACTTTTTCCATCTGTGAATCTCAACACATCATTGCAAGACAGCATCTACAGTTTGTGTATAGAGAAACCAAAGCTTAGAGTGAAGTAATTTGCTTAAAGTCACCAAGTAACCTTGTGGCAGAATTGGGAATAGGATCAGATTTCCCAGAGCTCCACTTCAGTATCTGATTTGCTCAGCTATGCTTCTTTGCTCGATTTCCCCTCCTGTCCCTGTCTCCACTCCCGCCCCGTCCCATTTTTTTATCAGATATGCAATTCTCTATTTCTTAGGTTTATGCCAAAAAAAAGTAGGAAGTAACTCAGGAACTTGGCTTCTGCTTCACTTTTTCTGTAAGAAATAAGCTTGTATTCAAACAAAGAGTATGTAAAAGAAGTACGAGAAATAAACACTGTACTGGTACGTCTATTTCACTGATATTTTAAAACATCTTGAATTAATTTGCAACTATATCTTCTTCTTTGCTAGATATAACTGTCCATAACTGCCCGAAAATAAAATCATTTTCTTAATGTTTTTTAGAATTGCATATTTCTTTCTTGTGCTCTAAAATGTCCTTTTTTAAATTAATATGGACAGAAAAATGAATCAGAAAGATAAACACTTTTTTACTAGAAAATTAGACCTTTAGGGTGTCCAAATTGTTATCCATATAAAAATGTTATAGTAAAAACCTTGCTTTTGACTATGTTATAGACTGCAATGCTTCTGCTTACCTTCAGCAGAAAAATATAATTCCGAGGTACATATATCCTTTTGTAAATGTTACTTCAGATTGAAAATTTTTTATTATCTGGTGTGAGATGGAAAATGATAATTTTATTTAAAGTCCTTGTTCAATTTGTACAAAAGGATTCTGTCAAGCCTGATAAATGTTCCTTTATTCTAATTTCTAAAAAGAAAAGTACAGCTGTATATTTCATTTCCTTTCTGTGGGATTTCCTTTGTTTCCTTTGCCTAAGATTTATAGAAGATCAATCATGTCAGTAGATTTTATCATATGTGGGACTTCAGGGAAAATTGTTGAAATGTATAGCAATATTGAACTTTCAGCGTACATTTTTCAATAAGAGCCTTTTAATTTTTTTTTTCTGTGGCATTCTTTTTTTAACTATATTTATCCCTGTAATATTCTGTGAGATTACAAAATTTCAGTTAATTAACACTGTTCTACCAAATGAAAGTTAATGAAAATTAAGTATAAAGTAGGCTACTCCATTTTTCAAAATAAATTGAGGGATATACCTGAGAAAGTCATTAAACTCTTGTTCTAGTGCAGAGTGTCTAGGTTTTTCTTATATGTAATACTCAGAACCATGTATTCTCCTACCCCCTTTTCTCACATTTTTTCGTGCATGTGTGTGCAGGTGATACGTTTAGGAAAACCAGTTGAAACTCAAAAAATATTTGAGCTGGCTAACTTCAAGAGCAACCGTCAGTGAGGTCAGTCTAAGAGGTGGAATACTCACCAGATGAAAGCAAAGGAAACTCTCCAGCCTCAATATCTTAAACTTGGGCTACCAAAGCCCATGAAAAAATAGATGAAATGGGATGAATAGGTGCATTTGAGACCCCATGCTTCTGAGAAGTCGCATGAGAAGAGTGAAACCCTTTTGTGGCCTAAGAAGTTAGAAGGTGCTGGCTTTGATCTGCTAAGTCAGAATGGTTAAATGGGATCAGTAAAGACAAGGACTGGAATGGCAGAGCTTTCACCATATGTGAACTGCTGTTCTTGCAGCAGAGCAGTACAATGTGTACACACACATGCACAGCTTTGAGGCTCTGTAAGTGGCAGTCACAAGGTTAGTGCATTACCAATTCAATTGAAACGAAAAAAAAGTTTAGATTCTTGAAAGTGAAAATCAGGACCCCTCACCCTCAAGAAACACAAAAATAGACAAAGATACAGTTCAACTATATTGTTGCTGGAATTAACATGGACAATTATGTGTTACTCTTCTAGCACTGTATGTGAAAAAGAATTGCTGTGGAGGTTTAGTGACGCTTTCTGTCTTGATTAGCTGGCACAGGATGGAGCTAGGTGAAAACCAGTCTGCCTTTTTACTTGGCTAGTATTGCTTTTTTATAAGGAAACCTACTAAAGGAACTGGATGCGATGGTTCTCCTCTCCATTCTCACAATTTCACTCTTGGCCAGGAGAAAGATGCAAGCCCTTCATTTACTACTATCAACACTTGGAGTGGTCTAGAAAAAAGCTTCTCTAGTTATTACTCAGCAGTACAGGGTTGGGTTTTTTTAGGATAGTCAAACTGGATTCTTTTGGCTAGGCCTCCAAAAATAACACCTGCTCTAAGGATTTTATGTTATCCTATCCAAAGCACCTAACTTCCTGTAGTCAGTTCCTTCTGCTGAAAACAGGATCAGCTAAAACATGCTGCCCAGTACTGTGTTCACTTGAATTTTGAATAATTCCAAGGATAAAGACTCCACAAATTCCCTGGTCAACCTGTGCCAACAACCCTTAGATAAGATAGAATTTTTCTCTCATGTTTAAAGAGAATTTCCTGTATTTCAGTGCTGCATTGTTTCTTTTCCTGATAGTGGACACAACTGGTCATGATTATTAACTTAAATATATCTTCTGTTCAGGTATTTGTAGCATGAGAGAAAAATGCAGAGAGAAACTCAAAGCCCTAAATCATGACGAGTGAAGCACTTGCTCTTCTAGCTAGCCCAGCTTACTCGTGATATTTGTACAGACACGACAGGCTACAAACCCATTCTGTTTAAAAAAAGGTTGTATTCTGAAAAGGGAGATTTTTCAAAGGCAGCATGACAATTTTTTTTATCAAACTGAAAATTTTTTCAAAATATATTGCTGTATATTAAAACTTTATTCCTTCAAGTACTTTACTAATAATGTCAGCTACTTCCTAGCACGGAAAAGCAGAATTTTCTACAGGTTATTTTTCTGCATTTTTAGGTACCTCCATATTTTTCTATCTATTGCATAAGATATAGACTTTAAACTTCTCTTTGTTTTCCACCTACAATAAGTATTTTTTGATATTTTTATCTAATTTCTTTTTCAGTTTCACTTTTCATATTTTATGAGACTTTTATAGGTGCCTTACTAAATGTACTTGGCATAATTTGCATAGGAGAATATCTTCTAGTTTTGACAACTTTGTTTTACCTCTTCCTTTTTCTTTTTACCTTTTCATTTAACTGGAGCATCTATCTATAAAATCCTGTGTAAAGATTATTCCAGAATTCTATATAACTGTAAAATTATTATGGGGCTGTGTGAGGAGTTGAAAAATCAGTTGCATGTCTCAAGAAGAAAATTCCCATAAGGTAAGTCACCACAAAAGGAAATTGAGATAAGTATAAAAGGCAAAACAGGAAGACATTAATTCCAAGCCTGATGAAGATGAAGATTTAGAATTAGCACGTTGGGCAAAATTTCACTGTGCAGACTGAGGGAACTTAAAATGAGACTTATCTGGACAAATATTCACACAGTGGCAAACTGTGGGAAAGGATACACATTCCAGTTCAAGTTGTGGGAATGGTGTCTATATCCCATGGAAATCTGGGGCTCAGGCTGTATAGAAGTGGTAAATCCAGGAGAACAACACTTGTATCCCCATCACTGGAGACCAGGGTGAGGCACCAGTGGGATGCTGCAGGGATCCATGTGGTGGTGATATCTTTGTACTTAATCTCTCTTTCTCACTCTCTTTCTCTTCTCCCATTCCCCCTCTCCTCATATTTCTGTCTCTCTGCCTCACATTTACTGTTAAATAAAATCTGTACTACTGACTCTGGTATATGATCTTGTTTGCACCTCCATTCAGACAGAGGTACCTCTTGTAATTGGATCATACTTTGCTGTTATGAAAGTCCCTTCATATATAGCTTCATCATTCACAATTTTTAATTGGAATTCACTACATAAGCCTTTGATGTGCAGCGTTTGTGAGCACTGCAGAAAAGAAAATGCAATATGCAAGCATAACTTTCAATTCTCATACTCATGAGGTTATTGCTAAAATATTTTCTCTCTTATCTCTCCAACATAAAACACACAGTTTCTGTGTCACCCCTTGTAGTCTAACGTCTTAGATATCAAGGAATTTTGACAGCAATCCAGGAAAGATGGTTAACTTTGCCAAGTCATTGGAAAAGCTGAGGAAATTATTGCTCATCTCTCCATGTGGGGAGATTTCGAGGTTATGTGAAACACATGGAAGGCAAGCCTCGATGCATGTCTTTTATCAATCAGCTTGTATGGAAATCATAAAACTGAAACTTCTTATATTTAAAAAGACTTATAACCTTCATTGTCAGAAGTTAGAGGCAAAGGCACCGACTTTTATTAGCCTGTACTTTAATGCAACCATTATTTTCTGCAGTTTAGCACACATATTACTAAATGCCGAGCTTATAATTTTATACAGTACTGATTTGCAGAAATTGCTTTTCTGTCACTGAAATGTGTTTTCATTAGGTATTTGAAGGATAGGAGAGGTTTGCTTTTAATCTATAGTGGTACTGTCATTATACAGCGAAGTGACATTGGGGGGGTTATATTTTCACTTTCAGAAAAATCTTTAATATGACACTCTGCTTGAGAACTTTGCCATTGAATTGAAGGGAGTTATAATTTCACCTTTATTTTTAACTTTCCTATACCTCAGTTAACAATCTGTCTTGAGGTTTTTGCCTGAGTCTGACTTTTAATGGCTGGACTAAAACTCAAAACAGAACTTTTGCAGTTTCTGATAAAAAACAGATAATAAATTTAAGGTAATAATTTTAATAAATAAATAAATGAACAACTGATACCGAGATTGCTGCAGATAATTCTACAAAGGGAAAAAATATCTTTGAGAGGAAAACCAGTAAATTTAATTCTGACTTGCCTGGAATATGCTTTCAAATTTTTTTCAGTACTTGTGAGTAGGCATATATGGTGAACATACTCTTATAGGTGATTGAGAAGATGAAGGAAAAATAAAGGGAATTAGTTAGGATTGAATGATCTATAAGAAATTAAAAGGTGAAGGTTCTAATTTTTTATAGTTGTCAAAACATGTTATCTTTGGAATTAAGGTTTTGTAAGCCAAAATCTTTTGACGAAGTATTAAGCTGGTTCTCCCTCTATACTCATTTCAAATATTACTTGAAATTAAGCTGCCAAATTATTCCTTGCTTCTTATTCTAAAATGCTACATGTTCCTTCTAAGACAGTTAAGCACCTACTCAACATAAGACAGAGGCATAATGTAATTCAGTGGTATGTGATGACATATCTGCATTAGATTTGAAATAGGCATGCTGTTTTAAGAAAAGTGTGTTTAGATGACATTGTGATGCATTTTAATTTTCTTCCTGCAACAAAAATTATGAGGAAGTGATCTATCTTGAAAAACACAATTTTCTCTTTTGGAAAAATTAACATTAAAAATACCATCAATAAAGAAAACACTCTTGTGTTGGTTTGACCCTGACTGGGTGACAGGTGCACACCAAAGCTGCTCTATCACTGTCCTCCTCAGCTGGGCAGGGAAAAAAAAATATAACTAAAAGCCCATGGGATTTTAGGTTGAGTTAAGGGCGGGGAGAGATCATTCACCAGTGACGGTCATGGGCCAAACAGATTCCACTTGGGAAAATCAAATTTATTGCCAATCAATTCAGAGTATAATAAAAAGAAGTAAAACCAAATCTTAAACTCACCTTCCCTTTACTCTCCCCCCTCCCTGGTCTCCACTTCACTCCCGATTTCTCTCCCTGTCTCCCAGTGGAACAGGGGGACAGGGAGTGGGGGTCGCCATCAGGCCAATGCATATTGTCTCTGCTGCTCCTTTTTCCTCAAGGGAGGACTCCTCACACTCTTCCCCTGCTCTGGTGTGGGTCCCTCCCGTGGGGTGCAGTCCCTCAAGGAACAGACTGCTCCAGTGGGGGTACTCTGCAGGGTCACAAGTCCTGCCAGCAAGCCTGTTCCAGTGTGGGTTCCTCTCTCCATGTGGGCAGTTTTCCTGCTGAACATGAAACCACAGACTACCTGATGTCATTCAAAAGTCTTTCCCTACTTTCTTTCAGAACTCCTTGAAGCTGTTATCTATTACTGTTAACAGTATTGTGGGGGTATATCCAGTTCCTTAAGGTATTGTAAAAACCCCCAAAACTGACAAGCTTAGTTGACAAGGCAGAGTAGAAACTAAGGAACAGAGTGGGGATAAATATCCTTTCTAAGGTCATATGGAAAGACTATGACAAAGAAAATAATAACAAGCCTCAAGCCAGTGTCTGACCAACCCATGTGGGGATACTTCCGGCTGTGAGGGGTAGAATCTCCACTAGTTTTTCCCATTATTATTATTATCCAGTCATAGCTAATGAAGTTCTTTCATGTCTTAAAGTCAGCCAACACATGCACATTTTTCATATTGCATATTTTCTAAACTATTGAATTACTATTTTAGTGAGGGATATCATGTCCTAAATGGGTTAAAAAGGGGTAACTGAGAAGTGTTACTTTCGAGTCATCAGGTGTTTAATGTACATTAAGTATTTTCATTACACTTAAGTAAATTATTAAGTCACATATAAAGCCAATTTTATCCAAAAAGATTATACTAAGCACTGCACTAAGTAGTAGAAAGGCCCATGGAGTATCTTTTATTTATCATGAATCTCTTTAATAGTGACTCTGAGGAAGGACAAGTGAGATTGAAAAATAAATGACTGAAGGCCAATGAAGTGGAACAAGATTTAGAAAAAATGTACTCTATCTTGGAAAATATATCTATCTTTTAGAGCTTATGTTTTTCTCCATTCGTGTAAAAACAGCTTTAGAAGATAGTTTTCCTTGTAATAAAGTTTTAAAAACAACACATGCATTTTTTTTCCCTTCCAAAAGATAATAAAGCAAAGCAAAACAAAACAAAATGTTATCCCATAGCATATTATCATGGCATATCAACTCTATACAGATTGAATATAGATTTCAGAGGAAGTATAAGATGTAGTGAAAATTACTGTGTTGTGTAGACAAATAAAACAGCCATTGAGATACCTTGAGGAACATCTAATCTCACAAAAGCTTCCTTGTTGCTATTAACTTTTAAATTTTGAGGACTTTTTCAAGGTTTACAGGCAACAAAAAACCTATCCAGCGAAAATTGTTATAAGACTGGTTACATTGCATCTTGCAATTGAAATGTATTCCAATATAGTAATTGAACTAACATTATCCTCTAGCTAGATGTTTTCAGAAAATGTCCCTAGTTTGAACTGGTAATGAGTAGAATGATTTCTAGTGATCACAGGAAGGGTACTTCATGACTGAGAAGGAAAAATTCAGTGTAAATATGAAAGGTTAAAATGAATGTCATAGAAACAGAAAATCGAAAAATTCTCTTCTAGCTACATCATTTTAACTCAAAAATTGCTTTTACTGAAATACCCTGGGAAATCTATTACTTTTAAGATATAAAAGTCTTGTTAAAATTATTGTGGAATCTTTTCAAAACTAGGAAAAATCATTCGCATGTTCAAAGAATGTAGTTCTTAAAAATAATTTTCACAACAAAATATATTTGCATCAAAGGAGGGAAAAACTACTTCCTTAAGTCCATTTACACTATTCTATTTTGTAGAACTTCAGAATAATCTAATTAATATTCCATAATTTTCTTAATAAGCAAACTTTATATAGAGAGAGGGAAAAATGAAAACTTATTATTTATTTTGTTTAACTTATTTCTATATGGGATGGATCTGCAAAGTAATAACAAAATTAAGACTATTAAAGAGAAGTTTTCCATTACAAGAAAAAAATACTCAGCTTAGAATTTGCATATTGAATACAATTTATTTTTTTATTCATCTAGTCTTGAACAGAAGTGATTCAGCAACAGGTAAATAATTTGGAATCTTGGACAAAGCTGACTTCCCAAAAATAATTTTAAGATACTAATGGCAGAAAAATCCCTTCTTTTCTTTGTCTAAAATCCAGTTGTTCTTCAAGGACTCTGTAGGCACAATAGCATCATTTTAACAGTTACCTTCCTCACACTATGTAGTTTACAAAGACCAAGGATTCAAGGATGTGTATGACTGGGTTCGTTGTGCAGTTGTGAGAGAGAAGGTGGCACCAACCCAGCTAAATAAGGATCCTGGGCTAAGCCAGGGGAAGGAAAGTTCAGGCCTACATGGCCTTTTTTTGTACTCCATATATATATACATGTATATATAT
>VZTJ01004488.1:675867-862918 GCA_013397795.1 Orthonyx spaldingii
TATATATATATAAAAATTTGTTATCAAAGACAGGCTGACCCAACTCAGATAATTTCAGTGTAATTGTAGATTTTTATGTGCACTTTATGCAGTTCATTAGTGAATGAAATGCCTTGTGTCAGGGACTGGATTAGGTGGAACACCTGTCTTCTATCTGTTCTTATTCATTGTATTATTCACTTCACTTCACTTGTCTTTGGTTTTTCCTGACCCATAGCTGTGTCTGTACTAGTCAATTAAATGTCTAGGGCATGGATCTGAGCACTGGAGCATGGTTTGCCCATGGTATCTCATGCCAGCCCAGACACCACACTCAGTAAACATCCAGGAGCAGCCTGGGGTCTACAGATACAGTCTGGATGTGGCTGCTTCATCTGGTGTGAAAGAAAAGCTGTATGCACACCCTCCCAGCCCGACCAGCTGCCTGCCTGTTTTATGCCCAGAAAAAGTGTCTACTGGCATTGTGCTCAGGAGTAGATAGTTGTTTTGGGAGTACATGGTTGTTGCACAAGAAGACTTCCAGTTAATGTTTTATGATGCAAAAATGACCCCACTACTGAAGTTTTGGATGTTTTATGCTGATTGTAGCTTTTGAGAAGAGACAAACCAGCCAGGCATAGTGGGAAGGAGACAAAAGGTACTATCCCAAAAGGTGATCACATTTGTTAGAATTTCATAATGTTGTGATTATGCTGTAATTTTCCACCAAAAATTCCCTTCTAAATTAAATATTCTTTCTTTCAAGAGTATGCTTTCAAAAATATGGTTTCATATTTTCCCCTGGAAAAAAATCCCAATTTTTGTCAATATACCCTTGTTTTCCAAAGGCTTATAAAATTATAGTGTGACTTTTTTTGTGTAAGAGAATATATTTCCCTACAACTGACTGAGGCTTTACGAAGAAAATGTAATAATATTTGGAGCCAAAGTTACTCACAGCTATGGGAAATTGGCATTTTTGATGCTCTAAGTAACATCAAAATGACAGTTAAAACATATCTGGCTCATACCAGTGGACAGACATATACAGCAAGATTATCTGTGAAAAGAACATTATCTGTGCACTATGAAATTCCTGATTCTTTGGTCACCATACAGCTGAGTTCAATTGCCACATTTAAAAATGATCTCATCAACCATCATGTGGTCAGAAATGACTAGACCACATGATGGTTTGCATCTTCTTCTTTCTGACACCAGTCGAAAACATCTCTGACGCAACTTCAGTGCCCCACAGAGAGAAAATCACCTAGATTTTCTGTTCTGATAAGTTTGATTAGCCTGAAATATTTCCTGAAACCTGAATCCTAGATATACCTTTTAGCTTTGATAAGGACCATCATGAGTCACTACAAGCTTCAAAAAGCTTTGCATCAGTCCAACATTCAGCTGTATTCTCCTTTTGTGGGGTTTTGCCCAATTGAGTTGATGTCCAGGAACTGGATGTTTATATTAATCTCCACATCATGTTCCTGAAGCCAGAAAAAAAAAAAACAACCCAAACGTGTTTTACATTCCAAATATAAGATTTTAGGTAAGGTCTAATTTTTTAGATGTAAAAGAATCACTGCAAGCATTGGCATTGCAGTAAACCTGTAAGCCATTGGTTCTGGAATAATCAGTAAAGTCTCAGTGAAAATAAGCAAACAGTTTAACACATATTTTATGTTTGTAAAATGTATGAGGGAGTTTTATGTATATTTGAATTACTGCTAAAATGATTATTAAAAACGACTTCTTATTTAGTCTTACTCTTTTCAAATAAATATTAGTAGCCAGAATGTAGGACTACAATTTACTATTCACAGATTTTAAGGATGTTGAGCTTGTGTCTATGGACATTTTCCAACACTGTTTATTTGTTATGGCTCCCAAGACACATTATAGTATTATTGAGTTTCTTTGAAACATTCTCCAAAAGCTATGTTTTCAGTAGCTGAAATTTCACTGGCTCATAAAGTTTTAGAGCTGCTTAATCACATTATCACTGGGCTGTCGCTCACTTGGAACACATTGAAGAAGGCCAATAAAACAGGAGTTAGGAGCATCCTAAAGGAGAAAAAGACAAATTTGTGGGTACTGATTTCATGAAGACCTTCAACCAGCTCTGTGACTGAAGTCTGTTTTAGAGCTTGTCTAATATAACTTGCTGCCTTTCAAATTACATTGGACTTTGAACTACATTTTTACTTCAGATAAGTTAATTTTGTTCTTAATCAAGGTGAACTACATTGAAATAAGAAGCTCTGATTCAACTGTCTTGGGAGTATTTGTTTAAGTCATCATCTTAAATTATGCTCAGTAGACAGTGATTTTTCCATGAGAGGAAATTTATCTTATTTTTCAAGTTGGCTGTATTTTATGCTTTGAAAAAGCTTGAAAATGCCACCTTGGACTTAGATACAGGAGAGGAAACCTTGGCAGTTGTGTTCTCTGAAGAGACAAAGTTCGTTGTGGAAATGTTTCTGAAAGATCAAATGCATTAACTTTAGGGCTGGAGGGTGTTAGGGCATGTTCTCTGCTGGCTTAGTCTTTTTGCCTCCAAACATGATTTTTTCATCCAAATTGCCTTTGGAAAATTATTCCCTACTTCTTTGAATGCTCCAAGTGCATTTGGGAATAGTCTGGAAGAGTAGGAATTGGCCAAGGACAAAGCTGAACCAGAATACAATGTTCTGCTGCCCAAGTTTTGACTGCTTTACTGGTACAGATACCTCTGTAGGTGAGTTACAGCATACAGATTAATTCCAACTAACAGTTAGATTGAACCCTAATTGCTCTTCAGTGGTGCAAAAAATGAACAAATCACCATTCCTAGCTCCTAACTGCATCCTTAAGTGACTACATTACTTTATAACTCTAGTTCTGAATTTCCAAGGTCATAAATGCAATGTTTACTAGAACAAAGAAAATAATACATTTTCCCAAGCCACACTTAGCAGCTTAGTCAATGAAACATCCTTTTTCCCATTAACCTAAGAGGACTTGACTCAGAAACTCAGATCTATTTAATTAGTTCCAAATTACAAACTAAAAATCAATAGTTATTTTCAAAAGATAAATATAGTTCTGAAATATGCCAAGACAGTTTTCTCACTAACTTTCCTTGAACAGGAAAAGGCAGTCAGGCAAATAGCTCTGCAATTTAATGCAGTAGCATTCTTTTTCTACCAGTTATTAGCTATTTCAGACAGGGAGGCTAAGTATCTGCATGTTCGTAGGTGATTTAGTACTTCCCAAGGAAAAGGCAAATCACCTGTAACAGTGTGACCTCTCAAAATCAGGTAAAACAAAATTGCTTCAAGTTGACTACTTGAGTAGATTAAAAAAGGCCGTGACTAAAAGCAGACATGAAAATAAAGCAAATGTACATTTACAGTGAAAAATATCTATTTACCATAAATTTATGATTTTTCTCTTCTTATAGTTCAAATTTAATTAAAATCCATTCTCATAGAAAATCTGATTATGCTCAGTGTATTCATTACATGTAAAAGTTACAAGCGACACTGTATAGGTTATCTAAAGATAATAATGCAGTTATTACTCCAGATTACAATTGAAGTTAGTAGCTGTGGGTTATAAATGCAAGAAGAGAACCCTAAAACTGACAAAAGGTGGAGGCAGGGAAAACGCTGTAAACACTGCCTGTCTCAAACAGCATTATGAATGTCATGCATGATTTCTGTCAAGAGCAAGCAGAAAGCTAAGTTACAGAGATGAACATTAGTTACATCTAACTGTCAAATATTTAAAAGTCGTTGTAATAGACTCAGAAATCCTGAAAACTGCAATAAGCTTATTACAATTAGTAAGATGGTTCTAGTAAGGAAAATAAAACAAAATCCACTAGGAAAGCCCTCAAGGAATGTCAATTCCTTTTTTGCTGAATGGCTCATAGGACTCAGGGTTTGGCAGTGAACCTAGGCAGAACTAGGATGGAAGGATTTGATGCTGAAGGAAGGGGGCTACATTCAGTAGACATTACTGAATATGAACATTTAGGTTTCTTTTCTAAAGGAATATCCAAAGTAGAGAAACAGCTGAAGAGGAAAAAAATAAATTAAATTAAACTAGAATCAAATTTAAGTACTTTATGCTTCTGGTTTATAACTTTTCTTTCAATTTTATGATCTTTTTAGTGTTTAAAATGAATTCAGAAGAATGTGAAGTAGCTTTACTTCACTAGGGTCAACAGATGAAGAAAAAGTTATGTGCACCAACAAATCCTTTGTTGTCTGAAGTATGGAGCAATTTTTAAAATCTGAGGAGCTAGATCTGATTTATATTAGGTTGCTCACTAGCAAATGTCTTGGGCATCTCTTTTTATGTTCTTGGGAGAGCAGAATAGTCTCTTGTTGCAAGTGTCAGCTAACTCCCCTCCCTGCAAAGAGAGAAGAGGTAGAACAGCACATGTTGTTTGTTAATTCCATGCTTTGAAAAAAATCACACAAGCAATTCAGATGTTTATGCTTACTTAATCTGTTGGCCATCTTAACACCTGTTACTTTTTCATGAGTAAAATTTTCTGGGGCCTATAACATGCATTCTAATCTACTCTTATGGATGATCTCCTGCAATGGAATGCCTAAATCACCAAATAATATGAAGGAATACATCAATTACCACAGTATTTCCTATTTAGGTTTAAGTTAAATTCCTTACATGCTGACTCAGTTGTTTAGCCAGATAGTCTTTAGCTTTTTATATTTTTTTTCCAGTCTGAATGTACTTCTACCATATTTTGTTTTATTTTATAGTAATGATAATTATATGTCCTAGTTACCATCAAACATTCACCCATATTTCATGTGGAAATATTTTAATTTGTATTAATTCAGCTTCTCTAAATCTTTACTCTTCCTACGGTATTATTATAAATTACCAAAATGCTCTTTGTACATTATTTTAAGTCACCAAAATATTGTTATTCTGAGGCCTGAACAATTCCCTCTCAATATGGTTGAAACCAATTTACATACATAATCTTGCAGTGTCTAATTGCATATTTAAATAATATCTCTGGTCTCTAGGAGGATTCACATGCATGATTTCCTAGCTTATTAGGATACTGGTGAGGAAAAAGAAAGTATAATCCCATGTATATTGACTGGAAATTTATTCTAATTGTGATTCAAGATGAATGTTAAGAAATTAGATTAAGAAATTTAAGGAGGAAAGAACAATATTATTCAGAAGGATAAGGAAAAATAAAGGCAGGGGAAAATACTAAAAAATAGAATACAGACAAGGGAAAGCCTGTAAGAGAGATAAATGGTAAATGGGAATACGAACAACTGAAATTTTGTTTCTGAAAAACACTCAGTCTGGTGGTGACCACTTTATATCATCCCACCACAGCTGACTAGCAGTAACACCAGCAGTCCTTATGCTTAGAGGATGAGAAAAAAATGCTTAAAAATACTACCCTTAGGAATGGCATAATAAATATAAGAGAAGGTATTTGTACAATTTTATAAAGAATAAGCCTTAAAACTTGCAGTGAGTGTTTTCTGTATGTTTACAGGTTTTGTCAGTTTAGAAGAACAAATATGGCCTCCTAATAGATCTATATGTTTTCTAATTTATTTCAGTTTCAATTTAAGGAACTGTGATGCCTGAAACCCATCACTAAGAAGTTGGCTTCTGGAGTAAGTAGAAGTTTTATTTCTAGACCTCTTAAAAATTGAAAGACATATTTGAATTCATAATTATAGCTATGGCAGATGGCCATCAACAGGATTTAAAAAAAAAACATAATGGGAACATTGTCAGAGGTATATTAGAGGCAGACTTGGAAAATTGAATCACTACTTGAAGGAAATAGATTTTCAATTGGTTACAGGACCCCAGAGATTTGCGAAAGAAGTGAAGAAAGACATGCCAAGGAAAAGTGATGTTTAACATGAGAACAAGAAAAAAAATAAGCCGATGGAAACAGGAACTGCTTCTATTGATGATATATTTGAAGGGGAAAAGGGTAATGTCAAGCAGTGAGTCACAGGCATTAAGGTAGATAAGAAAAGGTCATTTGTTTTGACAAGCTCTAAGCTAATTAGAGAAAACATCTGAAATTCTTTGGGTTTATAATTTCTCAGAAAGTTACAAGGAGGAGAGACTATCTGTATATGTGCCAATAAAAGAGATACTGGGCACAACAGAAAAGAAAGGAGCTGTGTGCTTTTTGCAGCTATTGAAGGCAGCCATCCTCCTGTGACCATTCAGATGGATCAGACATGAAGTAGGTGGTAGACTGTATTTTAGAACTTCTGATAGCTTCAGATTCTGCATACATAAGATTTTATCTATTTTCGTGAGAATCAGCTTTCCTAGCCTCAGAGAGTGCATTTGTGCAGTTACCCAGCTAATTAAAATGGTTATGAGGTAAGGGAGAATGAATATCATAATCAAGGTCATACAGGAAATTTCTGCCTCAATTTACAGCTCGTTTCTGCTGTGTGCATGTTATTATGGCTATTATTATGAGAAAGACCAAAAATCAATGGGTTATTCTTGTGAACCAAGGACTCAGACTGCACTGTACTTATCACAGGCACTCTGGAAAAGCGAAGCACTTAAGAATATAATTAACTTGGGATGAGAGGCTTGACTGACTCCAGTGTTGTACCTTCTCATGTGAAAAACTTACCCAAGTGAAATAAAGAGAAAACACCTGCCAACTTCAATGAAAATTTCTTTTCCCAGTTCTTGTCACAAGGTATTAACAATATATAAATCAGTCTAATATATTGCTCAGAATATTTTTTGAGGAATGATTAACATTATCTACTCCATCCACTTCTATATGCTGTCACAGAAAGGTTAATTAAAATAATTACAGGAGGTTTTGTTTGCAACACAAGATAAAGTGCTTAACAACATATGGACAATTTTAAAAAGCTGATTTTACTTCTCAAAAGCTCATTAAACTATTACTCTAGTTGCATTAGCCACATCTCTTGTTAAATGAATTGGAAAGGTTTCTCTTAGGATGTACAAAACTTTCTGGAAAATCACAGAAATTTCAGTACGAAGATAGTTGCTTACCTCTGTGTATCAATGTTCTGTTTCAGTTCCCTTTTAGTAGCATGATGTGGCTTTTGTAGCACACACTGACACAAAGGGCTAGCTCCTCCAAGCACAGAAATGCTCATCACTTCTGAAAACTTGGCCCAAAAGTGTTAAATCATACCTGAGAAATGATGATAGTCATTTTTTTGGTGAGTGATTACTTATCTGACGGGTTGATGGTAACCTACAATGACCCATTTTGGATAGTTATCCAGAGCTCTCAATTTTTTTGTTACAAAAAAATTAAAATAAATGTAGCAAGGAAAGTCTATTTACATGACTGGAAACCAGGGCTAAAATCCCAACCACAAAAATTTAACATCAGGTTTTCTTAGAAAATTTCTTAGAAAATATTCTTGGAATTTCACTATGACATTATTAATATTGTAATTGTGAAAAGTAGTTAAAAATATTAGGAAACCATAGACAGCTTTGGTTATTTTGTATATAACCTGTTATTTTGGCTCTGAGATCCTTGTAAAAATAGTTTGCATTGTTTCTCATTTTCAGCTGTTGCAAATGCTTATTTTTTGCCTCCTCCTCACAAAATGAGCAGGAAATCATAGAACTCATAACAGCTTTTGAATTCTGGTGTCAGAACCCCAAAAAGAATACAGAAGAAAAAGATCTGTGAAGACTTGAGTAGAAAGGTCTTTGATCTCCTTTAGTGGTACTATAGCTTTCTGCAGTAATTGTAGGACTACCTTTTTAAAAGTGCAGCATATGGCACCTTTTGGGATAAAGAGGTTGAGCCACCATCAGACACAGACAACAGTTGCTCCTTAGACAGGTGATTTTTATTTTCTGCTCCCATACCTCCTACAATGTGAAGAACAGGATTCACTGACAGTGTACCAACCCAGAAAATATTTAGAGTGAGAGTCATTAGAGCAGATGTAGCTCCCTTTATCTGAACTAGTTGACTGATGTCCTCTTATAAGTGATGGAGAGAAATAGGTTGTCTTGGAACATGATTCATCTGACTTATTTTAGACATTTATTTTAGTGTGAAATGAATCACAAGCAAAGAGTGTTTATTTCTTTCCATTGACATTATCGAAAGTCTAGACAACTAGTTCAGACATCAATGTCTATATTTATCCTGATGAATCCTGTCTGTGGAGGTGAAATAATCCCTGCATTGTTGTACTGAGGGAAAGAAATACAGCGAGAAAGCCATGAAAGTTCTAGAAAGACCTTGCTGTGTATGATTATTCTTGAATCCTGGGAAGAAATTTTATCCAATTTAGCTTGGATTGAAGTAGAAACTTATGAAAGACTAAATGTATCTGGAGGCTTTTAGCTGAATGATTATTATTTAACAATATTTTATAGGGGAATTGTATTACTCATGCTAAATAAAACGTTTTTTCAAAGATTTTTCATGAAGTTCACTTGTCTTTACTCCTAAAAACACATGTGTATCTGCGTGTAATCCAGGAACAAGGTGACTTGTAGGCAGCATTCCACCTTGATATAAAAAAATTCAAAAGATTTTATTTTAAGACAAGCAAGAACTAGAAACTCAGATGACCACCGGGAAGCACTTCTGAAAGGAGAATGCAAAGTGCAGAGAATTTAACTAGCTTCAAAGTAGTAACAGAAGATGAATGGATACGTTAGAAGACAACACATGCCACTAAATCAAATTCTGATTGCAACTATTTCTATTCCTTTTCAGACTCCTGAAATAATTATGTTGTTTCAAATTACTAGAGCCTGACCTAGTAACATTTTGGTTAATTCAGGCATCTGAAAGTTGCTGTAGTGGTCTGAGCAGATAAAAGGCTTTACTGTTTTCTGTGAGCTACAGGTGTGTGTGTGTACAGCTGAGACAAATTGCCTTGTGTCTTATTGGCTACACTTACAGAGGAGAAGTCAAAAGGATGAGGGAGCAAGGCGGAACACTGCCACATGACTGACTAGATCATTAATTTCTCAGCAGGATTCCTGTTGTAGTTTTGTCTTGGGCAAGGTAGCATGAATATAGATTAAGAGTTTAGCATGAACCAGGGACCATTTCCATCCCATACCTTGGATGGAACCATCCTGTTATGAGAGGGAAAAGAAATTAACCGCTTTTGATGCAATGCAATTTATGCTGGTCCACGTAAGGCTAGAGATGAAAAAATCAGTTGTTTCCTACATAATTATCATAATCATGGTTATGTTCAGTTCTCCTGATTGGTGGTCTTGTTGTGTAGATCTTTATATTCATTTAGACATTATGGGCTGGGGCTGTAAATTGTTTAAAGAACATGCAGTAAGTTTCCCAGGATACTGAGTTTGGGCTGCTTGTAAAACATAGTCATGTATCTTCTTACCTTAGAGGCCTAAAGGAACATGAAATGAGCGACTGGGCTTGCTGTGCCTAACACTGATTAATGCAGTGTCTGCCTGTGTCTGCCTTGCATCAAAAATAGTGTCAAGGATTAAATGTGGGTAATCAGAAATAGTTAGGCTTCAGATATAAATCTGAACTACTGCATGTGTCTGAAATGACAGTGACATTTTAAAAGGTGTCTTATTAAAAGTTAATGGTACTCTTTAATCTGTTATTTTTCCAGTGGCACTTCTATGCAAATAATTACATTTATGATAGTATAACTACTGTATAACTGTGCAACTACAACTGTATTGTAAATTCTACAATACATTTATATCACAGGGACAGACTTCCTGAAATTGGGAACCATGTAAGAAACAATGTGCCTTTTATGCATTTTAGTCAAAAGCTTATGAAACAGAGCTGAAAATCTAAATGTGATCCCCCACTGGATTAAGATTTGAGTCACTAGAACTCCCAATTTGCTTCCAGTGTAAAAATACAGTAATTTAAATGGAAAAGTAAAAATTAGATGCCATGTTTTCATACTGGCAATTTTTCACCTGAAATGAAGTTTTAAAAATAATTATATTAGTTTTACTTGTCTAATATTTCAATAATGTAATAGTTCTAATGGCTTTGAAAAGCAGTAAAACAAAATGTAGCCTAGGTTCTAATTAGTCCCAGGCTGTTTGCAAAACAGCAATTTTCCTTTCAGCTCAAATATATAGATATAGAATTAGAGTTGATAATGTACATCTGTACTTCAGTGTATATAAAGCTATAAAGGGACTGTAATAATCTGCAGAACATGTTTTATTAATTCAAACACAAGTTCCAGAAGCTCTGGGTTAAAAGTAAAAACCATCAAGTACTTGCAAATGACACTGACTATTCCCTATCTTAATGAATATTGTTGTGATTTGGATGTATTGTTTTTCCAGGTCTAGATTTTAATAGTGGTATCTTTGTTATTGTTATTATTGTTATTTGCTTTACTGATGATTTCATTTCCAGACAGAATTTATACATAAATTAGAAAAAATTTGAACAAAATATATGTTCACCCCTGAGCTTCCACTGTGCCAGCAGCAGTTGCAAGCCTCTAAGTGCAGTTCTTTGTGCTCATATTTTTGGGTTTGTACCACAGTTTTTGTGTGCTTTTACAGTACTTCAATCCTTGATGCAGTGACCCTGACTAATATATTTTATTTCACCTTGAAACAAAGGTGGAATAAAACCCTTTTCATTTTGATAATATTTCTGAACTCTATAGTACAACTTACCAATGCACATTTTGGGGTCAGGAACAGAACAAACTTAATCAAGAGGTTTTGCTTTGAGACAAAAACTAAGATCTTAGCCTATAGAACAGAGTGTTTCATACATAAATGGAATTCATTCCATACAAATAAATTTCCTGCCTAAAGTATGAAATTATTTTTAATTTTTTCTGTTGGTATATCACACAGTTTAACCAAAGATCATGCAACACTTCTGATCCTTTGCTTATTTTAATAATCCCAGTATAGAACAAAAGTTTACCTTCTAGTAAGCCAAGCACTGAATAATCTTTATTCTCTTTTGAGAGCCAATGCTAGATAAAAACAGAGGTTAGAGGAAAGCATTACAAACTAACACTATTAAAATTGAGTGCTTGCAGCTTATTCTTTCTTATTATTGCTCTCTAAGAAAGAGTAATAAAGCTGACTTTTAATATTCCTATATGCTTTAGATGTGTGTCTGAAAAATGTCATCAGGCTAAGCAGAAACCAATCACTTCTTCTTCGGTGTTTTTGTCAGTGTATGAAAAATACAGCCCAGTTCCAGCAAAAAAATTTGTTTTGTGAATTTTATGTTAGTTAATAAATTTTAATGAAAGAAAAGCATATAGGATGGAAGAACATTAGCTGTCTTGTTTTCCCAGTAGTCTGAATGATATACTTCATACTGTCAAAGAAGGAAGAGTATTCAAAATTTATAGCAAAAATCTAGGCAAGAACAAATCTAAAAGCAAAACAATCTGGGCAGGTGGAAAAAGGGAATGCTGACCACAAGCAGTCAATTAGAAAAATCCATGAATAGAAAATCTTCCCTTAATAAAGCTACTTCTTGAATAATTCCTATGGATAAGTTCCCAGGTTTTTGGTTTTTTTTTTCGTTTTTTGGGGTTTTTGTTTGTTTGTTTGTTTGTTTTTGTTTGTTTGTTTGTTTGGGGTTTTTTTGGTTTTGTTTTTTTTTTCCTTTGGTATCTTTATGAACAGATCATAGAGACAGGTTTTACAAATGTCACAAAAACAGGTGGAGGAGGAAACTGGCCTTGGGATTTGTGCTTTAATTCAAATAAATACAAGATCATGCACCCAGAAGTAGTAAAAAGGTCATATTTGTAGCATGAGAGGTTTAGCATCCCTTTGAAAAGCAATGGCTTCAAGAAAATGAAGAAGCCATGTGAGATAATGCACGGAACATGGATTTTCAGCATGTGCGTATGTGCTTCTATTATTTCATGGATAAATTGGGAAACATCAAATACTAATTGGAAGGGAATTATACCTTTGTATACACTTTTGAAATAACTCTTTATTTAGTGACTACTTTTGGTACCTGTACCTCAATAAAGGATTGCTATTAGAAATTGTTTAGAGGATAAGTAGTAATAAATGAAGAAATATCTCTTAATTGTTTTTGAGTTAAGAATTGTCAAAGGAACCACAAGAGCCTGTTGGAAGGATTAAAACCAGAATTTTACTTTTAGAAAAGATGCATTTCAGTGTAAAACTAAATATATGATTTACCCATGGGTATATTCTACTGTATCTTTTGTCTTGGCTTCACACATCTATGACTTTTGCTCTAGACAGTGGAGGTAGGTTGTTAATTTTTTTCTTTTTTTCTTTTTTTTTTTTAAGAATTAAAAATAAAATATGCTATTCTTATCAAGTTTAGATGACTTTAATATTTTGTAATATTATTAAAGGAATTTTCAAAAAACCCTCTGCTTTGTATCATGATAGATAAATTCATACAGAAGTAGGTCAGAATTGTCCCTTTGGAAGTTCCAAGAGCTGTAAATGTTTAAATGCTCTGATAGCATGAGACAGAGTTTGCACTGAAATGTAAAACTTTGCTTCAGATGAATAAAAAATAGAAAGAGAATGTTTTTGGAGGTGAGTCCAATTCATAGGATACAAATTTATTGTAGTCTCAAAAAGAAGGTTCAAATATCACTTTTTAAATTCTAATTTCCTCTTTCTTTTTACTTTAGTAGGTTCTCCTTTCTTCCCATCACATCTCCCAGTGTCTCAGCTTACCACAGTTAACCAATATTTTTATTACCTGTTGTCACTCACTTTCTACTCCCTATTTCCACTTAGTGCCTAATAACCATGTCATAAGCTCAGAAAAAATATAGAGTAGGAAAGAGAAAATATATCTTTCTCATCCTTGATGATTTCTGCAGGTGCTGCCATCTCAGCCTCAGGAGGCTCACCATTCATGCTGTCCTCAAGGTGATCAGCATCAAGAAGATTCAGCACAGCTGGACTGTGAGAAAATTCCTGTGGAACAGCTTCCTGAGGAAAAAAAGTGATAATGCTGTTAGGTAGGAGTTTTGTTTTTTTGCAGTTGAATTTAAGAAATATGTTCATGCTACCTCAGTGAATGGAGCAATAGCAAATTGTTCAAGTATTTATACTTATTTATACTTCTTCAAGTGTTCTTGAGTTACAACCAAGGTATTTGTATGAACTCATGCTGTTGCTTGTTGTGGTCAGGCACTCACCTGTGTGCATATAACTTTATTAACTCAACAGTTATCTACTTATATTTAAGTCACAGTTCAAAGTACTAATCATTGAACAGGGCTCCACTAGATATAAATTTGCAAGTGGTGTAGACAAATAGAAGTGGATTTATAGAGTGATTAGTTGGTGCTGTGATCTCAGTGACTTCTCTGCACTTATTTTAGGTGTTTGAATCAGACTAATTCTAGACCATTCATGTGGGCCAAATGCCCATAAGTCCAGTTCCTTGTGATTTCATCCAAGTTGTAGCACTTGAGAGTCATTGTGTGATGTGAACCAAAGCATAGGAGGAGACCAGTGGTGACCAGATCCACTTCAAAGGCATACCAAACTGAAACACAAAAGGAGATTTCACCACCGAACACCAAAAATGCAAAACACATTCACATGGCACAAATAATGTAATACAGTCATGTTTCTGTTATGAATATATTACATCTCTTTATACTGAAACCTCAAATGTTGGCAGTAAAGGCAAAGGAAAATGAAAAAGTCAGATAATTTTAAGTTTTTAAAACAAACTTAGAGAATGTTAAATAAAAAGAGAAATAGATGTAGAGATATAAATGTGGCATTGCTTTTTTTTTTCAAAGGAGGAGATGCTTAAAGAAAAATTTATAAAAAAAGGTAACTTATGCAGGGCTATACTTATACAAGTTTTCATGGAGAATGTCCTATAAATCAGATTATTGCATATACTTTTTCTAGAATGCATTTATTTCCTTAAACTTGCTTTATGTAACAGATTTTACGCTCCTAACCTAGTGTAGTTGTCATAAACTGCTTTATACCCCAATGGTAGCTTACATTGATAAAAATAGGATTAAATGCTGTAGTTTTCAAGCCATTGGCATGGAAATGCTACAGTTTTCAAATAACAGTTTTGGAATTTAGACCTATGCTCTTTATAAATAAATTAAAAAATAAAGCTAATTTAATTAATTCTACTTTTTAAGACATCATAATAAATGAGTACTAAATGTTTTGGACTTCATAATTTGAGCTTTTCACAAATAAACATACTTTACAGTTTATGATGTGCTGTAATATGTAGAAATATGTTTCATTAAGGATGACTGAGTTAATTTCTCATATATGCACTGATATATTCACATTATTAGGCTTTAATCAGACTATAAAGGTAGTATATTGTTGGGTTAGTTTATCTTTCTTTTATCTCCTAAATGTTGCAGAGCAGAGGTCTTTTCTGTCAACACCAAGGCTGATTATGATGTCATGACATTTTCCTTAGAGGATCAGACATACCAGTATAGATAAACATTCAGTTCCTAGTAGAAAATTATAGTGCATTATGCAGATTGCATTGGTAATTATTCAGAATGCCTTTACGTGTTGAGGAACCAAATCAACCAATCCTAAAATAAAATACATGCATGGGATAATTTCCATTAGTTATAGACTATTTACCTGGGGAACAATTTGTTCAACTATAATTATCTTATGGCATATTTTATGAAAGTGTCTTCATCAAAAGCATAATGAAGTAAATTCTAGGACTACATTTCATTAGGGGAATGAGAAATTTAAAATTACCGTATCATCAATTGTCATTAATGTGCAAAAGCACTACTTTGAAACCTAAGCATAAACATTTGCTTTAAAAGTGTTGCCCTCACTTCAGAGTGACCAGGAGACACTTCATGTTTCCAAATGGATTATTCTCCTGCTGAGAGAGCTGCAGCATGTTGGCTGAACACATTTCATGTCCCTTCTCCTTCTCTTTAGGGTGCGCTTGCCATTCCTTTTACTGCTTCTGAAAAGAACAGTTTGAAGGCATTTAGATCCATTCAAAGGTTCAAGTCAAACACAGATGGGTTTTACAATTTCCACTTCAGGTAACCAGTCTTGGTGATGTCTCTCCTAACATGACTTTAAAACACCTCTCATTGTTACTCTCTTCACAGGTATGTGAACCAGTGCTCAAGGCTTGGAGTAAGGTCGGCTATAATACAATGGCTGAATCAGGCCAATTAGTTTACTAGAAATTATACTGCTAACAAAGAAACCATATCTATTATTTTGTTACATCTGGAAGGGAGGATAAGAGGGTGAATTAAAAAAAGAAACTGTCTTTGAAACAAGGAATGAAGTTGCAATGAGAGTTATTGTCTAAATTCTCAATTTGATGGTCTTAGAAAATCTATCAAGTACATCTGTAAAGATACATTTTAATGCCCTAAGTAATTGAAAAAGTATTTTCACAGCTTAGGCACTCCATCCTTAAATAGTATCAAATGCTCTGAGCTTCTTCATTAATCTGTTCAATTTTGTGTTTATTCACTCTCTGATTATAGGAGCTCCAAAAACTACTTCCCCTCTTCACAAGAGTCGAAGGACACATTTTGCTCCCACATGCTCTCAGACAAACCCATTGCACAGAACAGAATAAGAATTCACTCTTCTGACACATAGTTCAAAAAGGTAGGTAGATAAGTCATCATGAAATTGGGGTGTCTATGCCAGATATACCTTAACCTTCGCCCTCTGTTTTTGTTAAGCATTGCCAGTTCAAACTAGGTTGTAATTACTGTCTCATAGTGCAAAGACCACTTAGAAGGATCTTGCACACCAACCTGAAAATCCTTTTACAAATATTGGGCTTTATCTTCCAACAACTTTATGAATGTCTTGTTTGTTTTAAACCATCCATTAGCAGAATGGATGCTCCTGTAACTCCTAGAATATATTTTTAAAAATGTGATTAAATATCTGCTACATGAATGCATGCACTTGCATACAGCAATGTTTGCAAGCATGTGTAAGCAACCCCTAAACTCATTTGCGATAATGTCACCAGGCAATTGATAAGTAAATGAAGTGGAAATGAAAATCCAAATGTCCACCTATTAAAGCTTTATGGAGATACTAAGGAAGTTCCAAGTGTTTGTAAGGAGAGCAGAGAGAGTGGACCTAAATATATGCAATAATCACAGGCACCAGAAAGTCTTGTGTCCTTGAGAAGTAGTGATACCTCTTCTGATGAGAATGAGACTTGCCATACCAAATTTCTTCAGTACATTCATAATGGGGGAGATCTTTCCCTTCATAAAGAGCTCCAGAAAAAACAGTATCACTCCAACTGCTGGAAAAGGGTATATTTCATCCCTCATTTGTTTTGTCCTCTCCTGAAACACAACTTGGCTCTCATGATCTGATCAAAACAAGTAAATACAGATATGCAAAATTCTCTGCCTAATGGTCTTAAAATGCCAGGCATGTACAGCAGGGATAGAACATCTTGGCATCAGGGAAAACGGAAGAGTCCGCTACATACATTGCAAATGTATATTCTTCAGTTTTATGAATTTATTTTTTCATGCTGACACGTGTACATATTTTTCAGCTCTTGGCAACTTTGACACTCTGAGTTTGGGTGCCAGGCTCTCTGTGATGAGACACAAGAATGACTTCTTCTAAGGCAGAGTTAATGAATTCCGTGGAGACTTAGGGGACCCTTTGCTGGTCTACTGGAGAGAAGCAGAAAGGTTTAGTTGTCTCCACTAAAGAGGACCAGAAAAGCACATATGTGTTGAATTAAACTGAAGATTAAATTAGCTCTGCAAAACCACCTCACTAAACTGGTTATGAAACTAGGAATCTAGGCATAGAATTGTTTAGCAACTTATTTAGGCATTTCAGCGTTCAATACAGAATATCTGAACGTGGTAGACTTAAATGGTTCTGAAGTTAGTCCTTTTGCTTATCTTGCAAATGGGCAGTCTAGTTTATGATAATACATACAATATGCCAGTTTAAAAATCTATAAAAACAACCAAATGTTAACAAGTCTTGTCACAAGTCTTGTTAGTTATTTCACCATGTTGGAAATGGGACATCCAGGTTCCAATTTGCCATAGGGAAAAACTTCTCAAGTTTTCTGTTTGAAATCAAATTAGCATCAAAATGATTTATTGATCTATTAATGGCAGACACTTAGCAAGCAGGAGCTAGGTCATACAGTCACAATCAATAATAATACAAACGATAAACTACAATATTAGATGCTTAAAACCTTTACAATTATAAATTGTCACACACACAGAGACACAAACTCTGTAGGGTAGAAGAGCACAGACCCTCTTTCCTCTTCCCTACTTACACAAGTTCTTATAGCAGAGATGGGCACTTCAGCCATGTGAACTCTTGGTACTCTATACCAGGACAACCTCCATCCAGTTGCACCCTTTGCTTTGGAACCAGATAGAAACTTACGGTATCCATGAAACACAATGCCTAAACGTGGCTTATTGGCTCCTGTGCAGAAACCAAAATAGTCCTTGGCTGGATTGTTTTGCATAATTCTGCAGCACCAAGAAGACACAAGAACTCAAAATTTCTGGTACTGCAGTTCAGTGTATGCAATACACATTTCTTTGTGTATATAATATTCATTAGGCTGTGATCCTCACCATGCTCAAATATTAACCACTAGACTGCAGAGCGAAGCTTGCTCTGCAGAGCTTGTTCAGTTGAGCTGTGGCAACCACAAAGGCTCAGAGCTTGACTTTACCTGTGCCTTGTGTGACAGGCAGGGCAGCAAAGTCCTCACCCTTAGCCCTCTACTTGGCACATTCCTGCCTTTTCAAACATAACTAATCTTGTGTGCGGAGCTTGACAGTAGCTCTTATTATATCTGGAGCATTTTAGATTTTAATTCAACCACATAACCTCTTTTTTCTTTAAAAAATATAGTTAATAATGGCATTATTTGTCATACATAATAAGGTTTAATTGCACTCTTTAAAACCCTATCGTGCTTGGGAAGTCAATGGGTTTCAAAACAAATTGCACTTGGAAATTTTAATGTCAGCATCTCTTTTACTTAATATTGTAAATGATGTTTTATTTGAAAGTGTTTTCTGTTTACCAAAATTATTATGCAAATTAAGTGTTCTAACACATATGCAAAAGACATTCAAATGATATTTATAAAGCAGAGACCCAATTTGGAAAACTGCATGCCACTTATAACTAAGAATACATACTGGAAAATTCATATATAGCACAATTCTGATTGCATTCTGAAGTGTGCAAAAACAATATCTGGGTTCTTGTCTCCGATCTGAATCTAAAAGCGCAACACCAGTAATAAAAAAAAGAAAAAAAATGTTCCACTTCCCATTTCCAAAGTTATGCTTATATCCAATCTCTTCTTTCAAAGTCATTTAAAGTCTTTTCTACATATTCCATTCACAAATCTCTGGTCAAATATTCTGGCATGTAGCAAAACATGTTCATGTCTCCATAGGCGATGGTGTGGATATAGTGATAATAGGAGAAAATTCAATATGCAGGCACATATTGGTTAATTTTTGTTTCTATTACAAACTTCCCTTTTCCTTATTTTGAGAGAAAAGAAATTATATTTCCCAGGGCTTTGACATATCTTAAGAATTAGAAAAACTCCTGACACTTAGGTATGGTTCTGGAGTGTGAAACCTATACACTACCTCACACAGACAAAATGAGCACTGATGGTTTTAAGCATGGATTCAAATCTGCATCAATATATAATCACAGCCCCTATATAATATTAGAATTATTCTTTAATTGAATTGACTATATGTTATTACTCTGACCAATAATCAAGCAATGTAAACATATGGGTCTTTGCAGAAGACAACTGGAGACCATAGTGAATCAGATTATGTGTTTTGTTTACTGAAGATATGTTAAAACATATAGTGAAAACATTTGGTGGATAAATGAAGGATGACATTTGAAATAATCTTATAAGAGTTTTGAAAAAATCCTTTCCCACTCAGCTAACTTTTTATCACTTTCAAAATTACATGTTTATTTACAGGAACTTTTTCTTGGATACTCAAGAGAGTGTTGATTTAGCATTGAAGTCTGAAACAAGAGTTCAAAAACCACCATTAGGGCAAGGATTATAAGAAAACTGATTTTACACTTTTGCAAATGCCTGAAAGTCAGAGTAGAATGGTATTAGAATTGTGGAAAAGTCAGCAGTTACACTTTCCAGGAGATTTCAACGTATTTGTGGCCCTGGGGGTTTTATTCAGCTCACTCTATGCAGTTTTCCACTCCCTTTTCTACTTCTGCTGCCTTGAGCTCTGTTCATAAATCATGTGCTCCAGACTTCTTAACATCTTAAGTTTATCAACACCTTTCTGCTATTCAAGGGACCAAAGCCTGGGACATTGTTCCAGGCGTGGTTTAACGAGTGTTGAGTAGAGCTTGGCATGGTTCCTTCCCCTTGGCTCCTGACTGGACTCATGGTTGCAGTTATCCCTTGTGCTGCCTGGGTTTTATGCACCTACTTGTGCCCAGAGGATCCCAGGGCCTTTTTGGCAGAGCTGTGCTCCCACCAGAGAGTGCCCAGCTTGTGCCACTGCAGGGTAATGCGTGACACATAAATGTATGCGTACATGTATGGGTAACACATGAATACTTGTGTGTATGTATATGTAATACATATATGAATGTGATATATATTTCTGTGGAGAGCTAAAAATCTATAAAATTAAGCAACCTTTTCCATTCTGGAAAATGTACTGGTGACAAGAAAAAACAAAAAAAAAATTGCTTTTCGTAAATGTGTCTTTTCTGGTACTGGCCGACGAGATAAAATCAATGCTGCAGAAATATTCAACTTCATGTGCAAATGTGCTGTTAATAATGACAATCACAGAAACACTGAAGATGAGTTATTATATTCCCAACAGGTTTATCATGATACATGTAATGATTCATGTTACATATAATGTTACAGGAAGTATCCTCAGAAGTCTTTAAATACAGTTGCCAGGACTGATGGGGAATGAAATTAATTGCCTCTCTAGATGGTGAGGCTCATTATTACATGAAGTAATTTAGATTCTCAGAAAATAACAAATGGGTTTGAATATCCATTTGAATTACCAAGAATTGTTACCGTGAAAAACATCATAAATATTGGAATATCAAATCTTGTTCTGTAAATGGAATACCAGTGTAAAACCATGAGAGATCAAAGAAAGTATGAAATCACTTTCATACCATTGGTCTGAACCGATATAACAATTTCCCTAAGGAAAAGAGTTGTTATGCATTGTCTGGTTTCAGCAATGATTGAAGAATCATATGTCAGTGATGAAGTATTCCAACATTTTAAAAGTAATATAGGTAGGTATACAGGTAGGGATAAGCAGTAGCAATTATTCCAATAGAAATGGTGATGAGGATGCTGTATATATCAGATCCTGAAAGAAATAGTTTCTCAGATACCTGAAAGAAAAAAAAATTGCTAAAAAGTAAAAAAAAAAACCCCAAAAACCCAAAACAAAAGCTAAAAAACATTCACTCATATTTCTACAAGACCCAAAGCACAGAGGGAGAGGAAAGCAAAGAATAATATCTATGAAGGAACCTCATTGCACACAGCAGGTAAATGACTTTCTTATTAGACAAACAACAATATTAATAAAATACAAGGGGCTGCAGACACTCATTTACACTGAGCCTGAAGCCATCAGGAGTTGGTGGCAGCAGTGATTATATCAATGAAATCTATTATAATATTCCCTTCAGTGCCCTCTGCTGACTAGTTGACTTTAATAATCATAAACTGCAGGACACTGTAAAATAACTATTGCCATTGAACTTTATCTCTAAGTAAATATGTATTGAGTGAAAAACTCTGGGACAGGAGTGTAAAAATATCATTGCTCTTGCCTGTCTTGTAAAGAGATTTCTCTTTGGTGGGTGGTATTGTGAGAATTCATGCACTCTGCATTTGATGCATTTGTTTTCAATTGTGGAGTCAACAAATAAATATCACAGTTGGTATATCATTAACAGAAGAGTGATATATATATATATATATATATGTAAAAAATACAAATAGAAACTTGCTTGACTTTAATTATAAATCTATCTCTCTATGCAGAGGCCTCAAGTGAGGCTACAAATATATTATTTTTTTGAGTGACTAGGTTGATATATTGGTTTGGGTCTTGACAATCAGAAATCAGGATCTGGAATACTTCTAAGTATAAGAAAATTCAGCTGTTTATTAGGATGTCAAAGGCTTCAAATGAAAACAATCCACTTGTGTTCTGCATGCTGTGAATATAGAGTGCAATCAGATTTTATGAAGAAATTTGACTTGAGGAAGGGCACATGGGTAAAAGCAAACTTTAGCAACCAGGACTTACTCAAAAGTATCTGTCCCTTCCCACTTCATGAATTATAAGAATATTTGGATGATCTGGAAATCTACGTCTCAAAACCTTGAACTGAGTTTCTTCTCCTAATGCAGGTGGCTCAGCAAATCCAGCTACCTTGTATATTTGTGTCCTAATTGAGAAGTCTCTCTTTTTTCCCCAGAAACATTGTTCTCCCATAGGAGACCACTTGCAGAGGGAAAAAAGAAAGAGTTACCTGATATCAGCCTTATCCTTTGCCTCTTCCCTGGACCAGACCCCTGTGAGAGCATTTTCATGAGGCTTTATCTGAAATCCGAGTCACATCTGCATGGGCCTCCAGACTGAAAGAAAATTTAATATCATTGCTTGTGAATTCATTCCCTGGAGCTTCATGTTGCTCTAATTTTCAGCTACCTAAATTTCTGGTGTGATGGATAAAAGGGACAATGCGGGTGGCAAGTACAAGCTAGTCCCTCATGATGTGAAAGCTAAGAAAGGTCAGGTGGAATGTGTGAATACATCTAGCAGCAGTGCAAAGTATTAAGCTCCACAAAACAAGATCTCACATTCAATTTATATTTTATGTTCTTCAGCCATGAGCTGTATAGTCTTCCTGGAAAGTTGCCAAAATTTGAATTACATTATCTGTACTGATTTACAGGACATAGCTGGGATTGTCAGGGTGGAAATGTTCTATATTGGGAAATAAGTCTGAAAATTTTATTATTTGGGAATGTAAAGCATCATTGCTGCCTCTCTGAGTTTACAAACTCTGTACACCATAGATTTTTGATTCAAAGTCATCATTAATTATAATTTTAAGAACACATTGCCAAATTCTGCAGTGCTTACTCTGCCTGTCTCTGGACACAATGAACAGAACAGCAGGTATGCCCTTTTTTTTTTTTTTTATCTTTTCCTGTTTGATAAGGTCTGCATGAGATAAATGATACCTGTCATAGGCCAAAGAATATGTTTTGCTGACATAATTAATTCAAAACATCTCAAAATAGAAAGCAATTTATTAGTATCCAGCAGACTTCACATAATTTATCATTTAGACTGCTTTAGCCATTTCTAGTGCAGTAATAGTCAGGAAATTGCCAGAAGCTGTCCAGTGTCTTCAGCTTTACAGTTCAAGTGTCTTCAACTTGTTCTCGGCTGTATAAACCTGTATTTACTGGATATTATAAAGGGGATAAAACACCCATTCTCCTTTCAGTTCCCTTTCTTTTCTCCTTCATCCTGTTTGCTCAAGAGGTTCTACTACATGGTAAAAGTTGAGAGTTTGCATCACTGTGGCACTGCAATTGCATCATGTGGAGCAAGGCCCAGACCTAGGAGGCACTGAGCCTTGTCTTTCCAAAAACATGAGGATGCAGTGCTTAATTCACAAGGCTTTTGAAGCCTTTCTCAAGTGCATAGTGAGGGAGATAGTGGCTCAGAAAATTGCCTTTTAAGGATTTTTTTCTTAGTTTCTTTCTCCTTCTCTGCCTACAGCAAGAACAACCACAACAACTTTATGATAATTTTGATATGGAAATTTTCAGGATAGTTACGACCATGAAACTCCTGCAGAGTTCAGCAATAAGGATATTAGGAGTTTCTTCACAGACCTGATTCCCATCATATTACTATGCATTGATGCACACAGTATCTCTGTAAGGTCATGAAACATTATTGGTTATCACTCCTGTTCTATTTTTCAGAAACTGAGAGGGAAATTAGTTTATCTGAGGTTGCAGGGCAGAACACAAGTCGTGCCTCTTCGCCTTTTTTGTTTGAGCTTGTCTTTTACCACAAGTTAATCAAATCTTTTTCTTTGTAAGGCATTCACATGGTTTATAAAGGACAAAATCCCTTAAAGACATGAGATGTAGGTCACATTCTGGGCCACTGCTGAGCAGAAAAGCTACAGCAAGTTTAGTTTTGTCACAAAGGATTATGCACATTTGTTCTGCATGGAGTAAGCCCATGTGGGGAAAGGTGCACCCTGGGTTCAATTCTCCTTCACTCATATGAGCTGCTCCTGGGTTCACTTCCAGTGATGTGGAGGCCGAGGACAGCTCCTGACCTTATTTTTCATTCCTGTTGTACTGATAAGCTGTAAGGTGTGGGAGGGAGTTTGTAGATGTCTGAAGCATCAGCCCTTTCCTCCAAGCTTCATCTACTCAATTATGTCTATTCACTCAAAGAAAATATTTAAAATGGATGTTTTTTTCCTATGAGTGCATCTCGAAGTAAGTTTATAAAACATGAACATACTCATGTTTAAGTAACAGCTGCACTTTCCTCAATGTAGACACTGTTATTTAATACACTTGTTCTCTACTGCCATCACGATTTGTTTAGGCCTAAATATAGAAAAAAAACCCCAAACACCAAAAATCCCATGTTTCAGATTACTCAATGTAGCTGTCAGTACTAGTTCCTACAGTTCATTGAGAGCCTTCCTGAGGAGAACAACAGATTATTGCAAAATATAGATATCTTTATTTTTGCTTCAGTACATAATTGTATACACTTATGGTAAGGATATTTGATTTTGATTCTATTTGTGGTGCTGATGACTAAAGGTAAGTAGGAAGACAGATTGTGTTCATGTGTAACAGAAAAACCTCATGGTATAAAGGTAATAAATTGATTATATTTCTCAAATATAAGACAGAGCAGTGTTCTGCTCCACAATGCTGCTAATTTGAGTCCTAAAATTCCATGTGTTGTATAGCACTCCATGTTTGACGGTGGAAACCTCTCCATATTACAGCTGAAAAGCAGTGTGGGCCCAAATATGTAACTACCCTTTCAGACAAAGCATTTCCCACCAAATTTCTTGACCCAAGGATTAAGATTACAGTATCTTCAGGTTTTCATTGTAATTGAAAATGGGCACAGAGGTTGTTGTGGGATATCTGATGAGCTTTATATTGGGAATAAAACCAAATACAGATGTTCTCAGAAGTGCACCAAAAAAACAAGTAAATGAAAGTAAAATTAAAGGTGTTAAAACTACAGTGAATCTCATGGGTGGCATCAGTATTATATTTGGTAACGATGTTGTTGCATTTGTGGGATATTCCCCTAAGGTATTAATTTTTTATTGAATGCACATCAGTCACTTCTTTCTCCATGACAATATTTCCTTCCCTTAGGGACGTGTATCTTTATGATGCAGCTCTTGTAGTTTGGTTTAATGATGAGACTCTTGTAAACTCAATCAAATACTTGGTTGTAGTTCTATTCCAGATTGCAGCACCACCTCAGTGTCCCAGCTCCTGGAAGCACTTATCAGTGAGCTGACCATCTGCCAGATGTAGTCCTCTCCTTCTCCATCTCATTTTCTGTCAGAGGAGCTAAGGACCTATATTAACATTTCAGTGTTTTGATCCAGCTTTGTGATATAATTTTCCATATATTCATTTTCTTTTACACCTAGGCCAGTGAAAGCAACTTCAGAGAAGTATAGGTTGCAGCCGAAGTGAAAAGTGAGAAAGTTTGAGTTTTGTGGAAGGCATATAAACATTTTCATTGGGGCTGATCTCAAAGAAACTAAGGGTCCTTAACAGGTAATTCAGTTCTAAAAAGATACTCCAAGAACCTGTAGTTTTCTCTATGGACTTTAAAAAAAAAAAAAAAAGAAAAAACTATGATATAATTAAAATATTTTTTTCATAGTCTAAAACTCTAGTGCCTTACTTTACAAAAAGCCAACACTCAAGAGCTCTGGTGGGAGTTGAAAGAGAACTGCCAGAAAAAGAATAGACACAACCAAGCCTAGACATACTAAAATAAGAGATCTTCCAAAATTACGAAAAAAACAAACAAACAAACAAAAACACAAAAAAAACCCCGCAAAAGCCAACCAAACAAAAAACCCAAACAAACAAATAAACAAACAAACAAAAAAAACCCCACCAAAAACCAAAAAACAACTTGTTAAATATTGTTGGATAAAAATAATTATCTGTAGCAGTTTTAAGAAGATAAATTAATTGCTTTAGAAATGTGCTTTCTTATGTTCCAGACGTGAATAATTATTTTTATAAAATTTTCACTTAATGATCCAGCTATGTTTTAATATTTATATTAATAAGACACTAAATTCAAATTTCATCTAGGGAAATTAAATTTTGCTTTTTCTTGTGCATTTCATGCCTTTATAAATCGCTTGAAAGAGTTAGGCTGTGGAATTGAATTCAACACGATTCCTAAGCCTAGCTCTTCACCCTGTCTTATTTCTTTAAATCCTCAAGGACTACTGTGATGTCAACTGCTATTTCTAATATGAAGCATAGTAGGCCAAATTATTTTTCTAAAACTTTATCCACTGAATCTCTACACAGTAAATTTAATGATTTTAATTATTTTTCTTTAAAAGAAAACGTTTCTGATACTTCTACTTACAGCTGGTAATAGCCTTGAGAGACTTACTTCCTCTGTTTACTGAGGAATGATACTGATCATTTTATTTTCAAATTGCAATTACCCTTTAACTCGGAGCTTTTCATCCTCATGGATGCAGTGTGAGGTCTGCAGAATGTCAGGAATTGAGGAAAAATAATGAGAACTTTAGTGCGGTGACTCCTTAAGAGTATTCTAAGAAACTTACCACATTCTTAGTCCTAGAAATGCTAGCCAAGATGTCTAATAACAGCAAGCATAGCAGATTGCTCGGGCATGTAGGCAGATATTCAAAATGAAAGGGATATCTAAAGCTACCATAACTGTTCTGCAGAACAGACCACAGAATCTGACCTAAATTTCAACTAATAATCTGAAAACCTGGTAGTATTTCCAGGCATATTTTTTTATTAAAGAATTTCAGGGTTGAGAGTGTATATATATGATTTATAGCAAAATAATCTACACTGTCTGTCATGAGACATGGACTCCATGTGCTTTCCCTGCAAAATTTAATGAAAGTCTGAAAAAACAAGCAGGTTTTAATTTTAAACAATGGCTCTCAATTCCCTTTTTTTATCAGCACTCATAACTGATGTGTTTTCAGAAAGGTGCCCAGACAATTCTCAGAATTCTGCTGCTTGATTCATCAATTTGAATGAAGACAAATCCACATGAAATTCTAATTTTTTCTTAGATTGTTATTAATGCAAGATATCAGAAACCATTCTCTGTGACTTTAATAGTTATTGTAATGCTGTACCTGTTGCCTTATTCATAATGTCTAATTTCCACAGTGTTATTAACTTCACAATACTGTACATTTTCTTAATCATACCTGGAATTCTGCATTTGATCTAAACATCTTCAACTTACATGAGTTATTTTCCTCTCTATTTAAGGTTATAGAGTAATAAAACTAATTTTCTGGTATTGCAGGTACAGAAAATTCCCTTCAATTGCCCAGACTGAGGGCAATACTGGCCATTAATTTTGCCTTAGTTTTCGAATTTATCTTTCTGGAATTGTAGTACAGGTTAGTTTCTGTTGCAGCTTTGCACAATGATTGCTTTTTTCTCTTACATGTCAGTAAGATTCTCACTACCAATGAACAGATTTCAACGAACTTAAGAGGAATCTTAAATGCCATTTAAGATGTCCTAGACTATTCTGTTTGCCTAGAGAGGGAAAAAATGTCCCTGTATTTCTTATGTCATGTCTACTACCTCTGTGCATACATATTAGACGTGCTGGGCATGAGTCAAACAGCACCAGAAAGTGTGTGTAGAAAACTGAACTGAGACCAGGGACACTCCATAACGTGTGATTCATCATATCCAACTTTACCCTGCTAATTGTGCTCAAAGTAGGAGTTAAGAGCCTACTGTAGTTCATGAAGTGAGAACTATACCTCTACAGGGAATTCAGTCCAATCCAACATGAGGCACAAATCCTTGCCTAACTGTAATTATTCAGTGACTCTTGTGATATCCTGTAATAACCTACCAAGACTCCAGTTGCCACAAGAACCTGAGTCTGCTTTAAGTCCTTTGTCATAACTCCAGGTCCATGTGAGTACTTTGGGTTCTTTAGGGCATAAACTCTTGCATGTAAGCAATTGAGTCCCATTCTGGTGGCTGATTGCTGACCTGTGTTCTAGGGTCAGCTACTTGTCTTGATCCAGCTGTAAAGTCCTCCTGACTCACCTAAACTTAGGCATATAATGTCAGCTGAGAGGCCACAGAGAATCCGAAATCTGTGTGGTAGCTGACAAGTATGACAACATGACACAAGAACTACAGGATATCTGTACCCGTCTGGATCTGCATGCAGAAGCCAAGTGAGATACTGTGGGTCTTCTCAGACAATCATAGATACTAAAAACATTGAATCAAGTTTTGTGGCTGTAATAGTAATCCAGACCGTGGTGTGTCTGCTTACATCCATCCAAATATCTAAAAGTTTCAAACTGAATTGTACTATCAAAACTGATTTGTCTTTCTCCTCAAATACTTGAGAGTAAATGAAATCATCCTTCATTCCCCAGTCATCTCTTGGTTTTGAAACTGATCTTTTCTTTGTAATCCTAAGGTAAAACTCATGAAAGATCCCTCAGCTATGTACCTGAATGAAACCTGATTATTGGTAGTGAGCATCTTATTGAAATGAAAGAGCAAAAGCAATCATTGTGCAAGGCTGCAACAGAAACTAACCTGTATCACAATTCCAAAAAGAGAAATTCATATAGCTAAGGTGAAGCATTGTATATATTGCTGCCCTCTTTTTAATGCTGAAGGACTACACTAATCAAACGTAAATTAAACATCAGCATGTAGAAAGAAATGCAGTTCTTCCCTTGAATTCATTAGGAAAGCAGAACAAGCATGGTGAGCTACAAAGGCAGAAACATAATACAGCTCTTTCTCTAAATCTTTTAAGCAACAAAAATCAAACAAAATATTATAAGTTATGTAGTGCACCCGTTTCAGACAAAGAATATATCCTCTCTTCAGATCAACAACATTACATAATGGTGGCTACTGAGATTAATAAAATAGTTTAAATTTGGGAAAAGTAAAATAGTACAAAGAGTACATAAAGCAAACCACTAACACAGGGCAAGAAACAGCTGAAAAGATTCCTTAGCTTGAGTTAGTAGTTACTTATGGAGTAATGCACAGCTACTGGAATAGCAGACTTGAATGATTTTCTATGTCTGTTGGCAAGATGAAATGAATTAGTGATGAAGTCTAGGCAATCCCCTTCTCTTCCTTAGGAAGAATGGCTTACTACTCTTTTGAGTTGGCGTGTCATTGGAACAATTTTGGTGTGGGATGTCCCCAACATGATTCAGGAAGAAATCATCAAGAAACACACTGATATTTCTCACAGTCAACATAGTTTCCTTACTGCACTGATTCCACAGTATCCCTGACTCATCCTTACAGTTGTCAATTGAAGGTTAAGTCCCATTTTTATTGCTGTCAGAGTTGCATTGCTCTTTCAGGACTTATAAAAAATAGCTGGAAGTCATCTGAATAAAGGATATATAGTGGGTGGATATATTGTTAACTCCCACTCAAGAGTGGCCACTGTCCCTAAAAATTGAATTGATTCTCTTTCAACATCTGATGAGATGAAAGTAATGAAACTCCTATTTGACATTTTTCCAAGCTGTGGGTAAACGTGTATAAGAAGGTACAACGAAGTTAGGATACAGAGTGCCAGGAGCAAAACAGTGAGTTTGAAGAAACTGAAAAAAAAATATCACACATTTAAAAGGGAGGATTTGCATAGCAAATAAACATTTGGCTTAATAGATTGTGATTTCATTTTTCTAAATGTCTTTCAAATCACAAATGCACAATGTAGTCTGCATACCCTGTTGCTAGAAAGAGAAAGCTTGCTCAGGAAGAGTCCAGGACATTCTTGTACAAAGGAATAAAAAATTATCTGCAAGTTGTGAAACATGTAAATATGCAGATTCAAATAGTTGAAATGGGTAATTTTTTCCCCCAAGATACCTATATGCATCTTTTTCCTTATTTCTTTCCTATGCCACATTTTACATTTTTATAGATTTCTACTCCCACTGTTGAAAGATTATGGCATTAAACATTGCTTTATTATTCTAAAGTCATTCATTTTCTTTCATTAGAACATTGGATTTTATCATGGGGTTCACAGAACAGAATAAAGAAGATTCATTATCCCTGCATTTTTTAGTGTTTTATATTTTAGCAAGGAAAATATTTTTGCAGAAAATTCACTCTCCAAACAACTTCTCTCAGTAATATGATTATTTTCTCAAAGTGTTTATGCTTTATATCACAAAAAAATGCAATTTGTGTGAACTTCTGAGCTATATTAAAATACATATATTTAATATTGCTTGGGATGTTATTGCATTCCTGTCTCATGCAACAGTACAGTTTCTGATGACATGGAAGAAGAGAATATTATTCTGCTTTTTGTTTAGATTATCTTCACACTATAGTTCAATTTATTGTGTTTACACTTCACTGCAGGATGACAAGCATCATCAAAAGGCTATTATTGGCATAAAACATAAAAAAGAAACCCTATTTTTCATTTCATCATTTTAATAGGAAAGGGAAACATATAAACTGATTTGCTCATCTAGATGGAATTCAAGACAAAACTACCACGTATAGTTCAGTTTGATACAGGACCTTAGTGAAATTGTTTTGGGAACTGGTCCTTGTCTCCTGAAATGAAATGCTTGTTCCTCAGATAATTACTACACAGTCTGCACAGTCCTAGCAAAACAGTGGATGGGAAGTTCAGGTATGTGCTTGGACTTGATACTCAATAGAACTTTGTGTCGTTTGTTAAGGAGTTCAGGTGACTCTGATTTCTTTCTCATTGAAAACAATATTTTTCTTTACCATAGATGAAAGTTCTTCTCAAGAGGACAAGCTACTTAAATGCTTCTCTATGATTCCCACGATCTGGTAGGTAAGAATGGCCTAACAATTTCCAGCATTCCCGCAGACCACTTTCTAATATACTGTAATAACAAAATCTACTTTTACACCATAGACTTTGTTTTTAAACTATCAGTTTCTCAGATTCTGAAGTGACTTGCCTGTACTGATATATTACTTGTACTTTTGAGGTTGGGTTTGGGGTTTTTTTGGCTGAAGACAACTATTATTTTCACCTGAAGACCCAAGAATGCCTTAGGGGTTACTATGAGCCAGTAATGATTGACAGTTGTTGGCTTGCCTGATGCCATGATATTTGAAATGTAAGAGAGTTTATTTGCATGGATGCAAGCTCTGCAGAGCCAAATCACTTCAAGACAAGAGAACTGCTCCCTCTGGATGAGTGTTTTTGCCTTTTTCTGTTAAATGGATGTTATATAGCCCACAGCTCTGTAAGCATAGTTTTCTAGATTCAACAGTAATTTAAGCATTTTTTGAGAAAGAAAGAAAGATAGATAGATAGATAGATAGATAGATAGATAGATAGATAGATAGATAGATAGATTAGATAGATAGATGTAAAAAAAAGACAGAGGGAAAAGTCAAGCTCAAATCTTTGCTCCCAGTCCCCTATATGATTTTCCCTGTGATCTACGCAAGAGCGTGTGCTGTGTTTGGCAAATAAAGCTATTGAATGCTCTCCATCTCTCATGGAAACCTGCAGTTTGTGTTGCTTTGCAGCTCTAGGGAATATTGTTGTGGCTGCGTCCTCACAAAAACTGAAACATGGATTCACTGGAGCCCTACACAATCTCATAACTTCTCTCTGACATACTAAAGAGAAATTTGGAAAGGAATAAACTTGCAAAACCAGTAATTTCCTAATGGAATGAAGAAATTTGTATGGCTAAGACAGACTTAGCTGAAAACAGAGGTTTAGATCAGATTTTTTTTTCTTTTTGTTACTAGAAGCAATTACCTTTCTCATCTATTCCAAGAGGTAGAGAAGAATCATTGCTAAACATTGAGCCATCAGAAAAAGTTCAGAAGCAAGTTGATGAATTTGCTATTAATCTGCAGCATCTTTTTAGTATATTCACCTCTTTTCAAAACTCAGAGACTTCACATTTCCTTCTTGAAGAGTCTACATGTTGATAAATACCACAGGCTAAGTTTCTCTGTTGCTGTATATAAATGTTCCCTATATTGTTAGTTGATCTACATAATATTCAAAGACATACTTAGTATCAAGTTTTTTGCACAAAAAACACTCTAGGCATATAGAAGAGGATAAAAAATGTCACAGTGATTATTTTGGTTTATAATTTGAATTTCATACCTGAATTTCTTTGATCTGGTATGTTTTTAATTCTGTTTCCTTAAAGAAAATAATTATTACATATGAAGCATATGCCAAAAGCACCAGTCATTTGCAGTTTATGGTATGTCAATATTCAGACTGGTTGCAAAATCTTTGACTTTGCAAGTGATAACAAGGTTTTTGTATTATGCCAAACTTTAGCCAGTCCTGCAACATATTTGTGTATTGAAAAGAGTAAAATACAGGTGAAACTCCATTTCTATTCTTTCACAATGGCCTTTAGGATTTTGTTTCTAAAAAAACTTATTTGGGAAAAAAAAAAAGCATTGACTATATCTCACTTAGCGAATTTAAGGTGAATAGATGATTCTTTGTCATTAAACTTACATTTTCTGTTATTAAATTCTTTTCCCCCTAAAAGAGGTTGAGCTGTATATAAACTAAGCGGTGGGAATGCTCATACACTGTTCTTTTCATCCTGTATTCTGCCTGGGTAATGTTTGGGAGAGTACAAGGTGGCTTAGACGGTGCCATATCCATCCTGAAGAACTAGTGATAAAACAGGGATTTTCCAGTGCCTGTGCACACTCCCAGATACTGTAAAAATAGTAGTATAGACATAATCACTGATGCAAAGTGACAGGTTCTGGCTCCTCAGGCAAATAGAAAGGTCAGGAGTTCACATAAACAGACAAATTTGTTTTTATAATGCTCTTTGTATTGCTACCTCTGAATTGTAATATAGAGAAAATAATACAAAATATTATGTTATATAAGAAAGCAATTGTAACTGTTATCTTTGAGAAGGACAAAAAGGAAGATGTGGGGAACTCCAGGCTGGTCAGCCCCACCTCAAGCCCTAGGAAGGTGCAGTGATGCCAGCAGTTTGAGCAAGGTGTTACTTGCACTCTGCTCAGCACTGGTGAGTTCTGGGCCCAGTTCTTGACTCCCCAGCACAAGTAAGAAGGCTAAAGAAAATAACCAGCAGGAGGGAAAGAAGATGCAGAAGCCAGTCTCTTCTCAGTGGCACCCATTGACAGGACAAGACACAATAGACACAAATTAAAAAACAATGGCATTTCAACCAGGCACAGTAACTTTTCCTGTGGGAGTGACTGAGCATTGGAAAAGGTTGTCCAGAGAGGTTATGGAGTCTCTGTCCTTGGGGATATTCAAAGCCCCCTGGACAGACATGGGTGACCTGCTATAGGTGATGCTGTTGGAGAAAGTGAGTTGGACTAGAAGGTCTCCTCAGGTCCACTTCATCCTCAAGTATTCTGTGAAACACTGGATGGGCATATATATGCAACAGTTTCAAAAGGTATTTAAAGGAACAATTCTGTACTTCAACAAACAGCCAAGAAACTAACTCATCTAGATTTAATATAACTTTCAGTGAATGCAGAGCTTAATAAAACAAATCTGAATAGAAGGGATAACCCAGCAGACTTTAAATGAGCAGTCAAACAAACAGAGAGGGTAAACTTTTAACATCTGATCGTTAGAAACAGCTTTCTCACACAGTTCTTGGTCCTGAAACATGAATATAATAGCATTATACAGCACATTGCCATCCTGACCTCCACAGGACTGTTTGTGGAATGAGGCATTAGCTTTGTCATTTGACATTCTGTCAATAAATAATAACAAAAATAAATAATGAAATGTACCATACGAGTAATACAGGGAGCAAAACCTACAGCTGTGATCTGTCATGTCCCTGCTGAAGGTTTTGCTTACTAAGCTACAGAAATCACTGTCATTTATCCAATGTCACCAACCCTCTGCCTCTTACAGTTTTCATTCTGAAATAATTCAGTGGTAGCTGGAGAAATAAGGCACAGCAAGTATCACTTTTCCTTGCCCCTTCTGTTTCTCATGCTGTAGTTTATAGGTTAGAGCATTCTTTTGACAAACAAACGGTGAGATCTCACTCCAGAGGTAAACCAGATCTTCTGTTTTCTGAGTGAAAATCTTAACCACTGAGCTTTAATGCACTGTCACTGTTCTGAATAGAACAAATCCGACTAACCTATGTCTTCCCCCTAAGGAAAGGTCCCAAAGAAAGCAAAACTATCAGTGCTTAAGGATGTTTTCTGGATTTTTCCTTGTGGAAAATGTCATACTACCTCTGTGATAGCTCAGAATTTGGATTTTTACCTCTGAAGAAAATCTTTTCACTGAATAAAAATCATACTACATATTAAAGAAGAGAGAAAAATCTGCAGAGAAGCTGCTTAATTATAGCAATTTATCTTTTTCTTCCAATGTGTAAAGGGAATTTTTCGGAGGAAAAACCATGTAAGAAGAGGATCTGGAATAAAACAAAAAACAAAATCTTTCATCTGCCCACATGTCTTTAATGTGATGTAGGCAAGGGAAGAGAAATTCAGATAAATGACCTTACATTCTGAGTACAACAGGATACTTACTCTTTCCTACAAGATTAAGAAACATATATAGCAAACTACTGCTCTGTTGTGACAATATCTTGCCTAACAAAAATAAAAGAGTCTCTGGCTTAGAAGGCAGAGGAAAATTCTAGCAGAGCGTCAGGAGCTGAACATCAGGCTCTGATTTATTCCATTTTCCCAAGTATTTGAAGTGAAATAAAGAGCAGTGCAGGAGAGAGAGATTGGTGTTTACTTGTGTTTGCTGCTGTCTCTGATTGGTGTTAGGGGCCACTTCTATGACTGAACAAAAATATCTGATTTAATTATTTTGTCATAAAAGAATGAATTTGCCACTTGATTTTTTTTTTTTCTTTCAGTACACTATACTACTTGTGTGTTTTTGTGGAGATTTGAAAGCCGTAAGGTAAATCTAGGACACCAGTATTGTCCTCTATCTGCCCTGAAAGCAGACAATGAGTTTTGTTTATTTGTAAGTAATGGAAGCTCTTACTCCTGGAAAGTGCTGTCCTGGTGTATGCCTGTTTGTCAGAACACTGTGTAGACAAATACTTCATGCATTTTATATAAAAATAATGTAAAATAAATGTCTAAAATGTTTAGCTACATTATAGACACACTGAGAGATCAGTATTATATTATTTGATTATTTATATGAAGAATGTGTAAAAAATTCGTACTTGTGCACATGTCTTTATATATGAGACTCACAGAACACTCAATGCTTGAAAAGACTCTGGAGATCACCTAATTAAAGCCTGCTGCTTAAAGTAGGGTCAGCTACAGCAAGTTGTTCATGGACATTGATTATTCCCAAGAATAGACACTGAAACTTCTCGGGGTAACTTGTTCCAGTCTGACCATCACCACAGGAAAATGATTTTTTTTTTCTTGTGTTTAAATAGAATTTTGTGTATTCCAGTTTCTGTTCACTGCCATTTGTCCTGGTACTAGATAGTACTGAGAGCCTGGCTCCATCTTCGCTTCCTCCTTAGGTATTTATGCACATTGAGCCTTTTCCCAGCTGAACAATCCCAGCTCTATCAGCCTCTCATATGTCAGATGCTTCAATCCTTTGGTCATCTTCATGGCATTCTGCTGGATCTACCCCAGGATGTTTGTGTCACTACTGTACTGGAAGACCAAGAACTGAACACAGTACTCCACACGTATCTCACCAGAGCTCCGTAGAGGGGAAGAATCACTTCCCTTGAACTGCTGGCAACCTTCTGCCTAATGCAGCCCAGGATGCTGATGGCCTTCATGGCTGCAGTAACATGGCTCATGGTCACCTTGTTATCTGCCAGGACTCCCAAGTAATTTTTTGCAATGCTGCTTTCCAGCATGAACATTAGGTGAAAACAGTTGTGTACATTTATCAGTCATTATTCAGACTGCTAACATTGCTGTATGCAGCTGGAGATGAAAGCAGTCAGTCCTGAGCACACAGTCATACTTACATCTCTACTAATACACAAAAAATACTAGTCATCTTTTTTTTTTTTTAATTGTGAAATTCATATGGCTAAACTCTTTTAACCTCCAAAAGGGGGTGTTGGTGTTTCACTATTTATTGGGAAAGGGATCTTTCCTGTATTAAATAACAAACAAGGGATCCTTCTATTTAAAAGCATAGATGAGTTCTCTGGTACTGTGTCATGTGTATATCTATACACACATATAGAAAACAGTCTTTAAAGGCTTTAATGGGAATACCTTCCCTGGTGAATGCTGAGTCACACTAGTAAAGCTGCACTAAATTAGTCATCTAATATATTTACCTGATAGAGTTCTATATAAAGAAACCATATTAGCTCTGGGCTTAGAAACAGCACGACTATGTCATCCAATGCTGCACATAGGCAAATTGAGTCAGCTGGCAGGGATTATATGATGCAAGCAGACAATATTCCATCTTCCACGAGGTTGTTACCAGCTCTCTGTGCCTACACATGCATAAACATTTCCACCTACTGAAGGAAAATCCAGCTCAGGAATATGTCAGATAGGCTGAAAACTTACTGGAATGCAGAATGTATTTGTGTGGTTAGGATATATGCATTGCTAATACATGCAGATTGAAATGGACATTATATCAGAAAAATAAAAATAAAGGAGGAAGGAAGGAAGGAGGGAAGGAAGGAAGGAAGGATTAAATATCTGTCATTTTGGAGAGAGATCCTTATTGCAGTGTTGATGAGGCAGTAAAAAATGCAGTCATTCCACAGCAGAAATAACAGATGTCTAAAGTCTAGATGGAAAGTAAATAAATAAATTCAACCATGCACTAATATAGTAGAAAGGTTGCTCAGGAAGACATCTATTCCATCCCTTGCTCAAATAAAATGCAATTAGATCAGTATGCTCAGCTTTAGTCAAATTTTGGTCACCTTCAAAGATCGTAACTAAACTAATGGGAACTTGGCAGATAGTTACTGCAGAAATGAGTCAAAGTCCCATCTAATCAAGGAGGATCTCTCTACATCGATAAAATTTGAATCACATCCTTACCAGGGAATAGGAAACAACTGTGATAACCTGAGGATGTCTAGTTTGTAAAGATTTCTGCTTAGCGACTAGTCAACATTAAAAAAAAGACAAAAAAAAAAAAAAAAANAAAAAAAAAAAAAAAAAAAAAAAAAAAAAAAAAAAAAAACAAAAAAAAAGAAAAAAAAAAAAAAAAAAAAAAATCCTAATGGCTGGAGATAACAGATAATAAGAAAGTTGAGATGTTTTGTGTTGCTGATTTCTGGGCTCTTGAGGAACACATTCATTTGTAGATAGTCCTGATGACATTCAGCCTTACCTTTGTAGCTGATAAGGCAAGCGAAACAAGATGTTCATGGGTCTCATGGGAAAGCATCCCCTTATTATGAGATATTTGACAGAGCATGTGGAGTTGTGCAAAATCTATTATGGGATTTTTAGTGGAAGGGCCAAACATAAGGAAAGGGAGGTACAAGCCTGAATGACTAGAGAGAAAGGCTATAGAAGAGTTCATTTGAGTGCAAGCCGGCAGCTGGTCAGACTGTTTGTCCTGCACATCATTACATTATAATGTCTTCTCTTCTTGTTAAATTATGTTCCAAACTGTTAATATCTAATCTGTATGAATGTGTGTCAGAGATTCATTAGAAAACTTCAGGCTGAAGCAGCTGAGAAGTAGGTTAAACCAGCACCTGGAAAGATCAATTTTCAAGTACGCAAAAGATACTTAAATTGAGAGTCCATTACAAAATAGTGAATGAGGTGAACAGAATAACTCTTTCAGGGGGAGAGGAGGGGGAGGAGGAGGAGGGAAGAGAGAGAGAGAGAAAGAGAGGGAAGAGTGCAAACTGTATTTTAGGTGTCTTGCAGGTGACACCCCAATTCATCCATCCCAATGTGACCTTTATTTTTCCACCACAATATACTGCTACTGCTGTGTAGAGTCTGAAGCACAATTGTTCTCAGTCTTTTCCCACTTCTGCTTCCTAGCCAGGTCTTCCCATTTAACATTGCCTAACGAAAATATATCCTTGTCAGTGATTAATTTCACCATATTTTTCCCAGGCCATTTTTCCTGTTTGTCAAGGTAATTTTAAATTCTAGCCCTGTCTTGCTCTTACACTTCAATAACTATACTCACTCTTCCTTCATGTTGCTCATTGATAACAACATTCAGTTACATTCAGCTCTGACCAGATAAAGGTCATGGTCATCAAAACCATGAGCTCTACTGGATGTCTCCAATTCTAACAAATGCTGTTTGAGGTTTAACAAAGCTGGAGACTGGTAGGGCCAACTATCTCAACAAACACTGCTGTAGCAGAAGAAGAAAGAAAGCTTATTGACAAGATACCACAAGCTATAGAGTTTTGTATGTTATCATTGTTCTGGCTTCTGAAATTTCTGTGTTTGTGGTCTATACTCCTCACTTCAGCAGTACAGTTTATCATACCTGTGTATTGCTCATGAATGAGAAGGAACAGTGTGTCTCTTTTTAATATTGGTATAATTAAGCATTCCAGGTTTCAGGATGGGAGATTGGGACTCTAACACTACAATGATTTTTTTAAGTCTCGGAATTTGACCTCATCACTGTTCCTATCAGTCATTTCTCAGCAGAAAATCTGCAGGATAAATATGTTCTGTGCTGAATGGGTACATGTTGGAAAAACATCTGCTTGACTTTATCAGATTGTCTATTTTCAGGATGAATAAATATATCTGGAGAAGATCTTAGATATCAAAATGCAACACCTATTTGAAATGGTTGAGCAATTTAGGTGTTGAATGAGAATTGCTGTATTCTGACAAGTTTTGAAACTCTGGTGCCCTCTTTTGGATTTCCCAAAGGAACAATGATTTCTTTTAAAATAGTCATCTTTGTCATAGGTGGAGGAGACTAGAGTACCATTCCTAGGCAGTTTAAAAAGCCCAGCCCCAAAGGATGCCTTGGTCAAGGTGACCTGACAACCCTTTGGAAGAAAAAAGTGGAAAACTTCTGTTTAGCTCTTGCTAAGCACCAGTGAGGTTTTTTTATTGATTCTCTGTCATACTGCTTATTTTCTATAAAGTTCACCTTGACATCTTACAAACTAGACATCACGATGCTTTATTGTTGCACCCATCAAACCCATCTCCCTCTGAGACATTTTGTGAACTATGATTGCAACTACAATATTGCTCCTTATTAACAAAAGTAAATTAAATCTCTATATTACCTGTCCAGTGTAAAAATTTGCTGATATTATAGGATAGGTCAAGGTCTAACAGCCTTCCAGTCAACTGTGGACCCTGGACTTCTTGGATGCAAGGACAGCACCCCTGAGAGGTTCATTCTATCTCACCTCTCATTTGATAGTCCTCCTTCCTGATGGGGGTTTTCAATGGCTTATTCCTTTTTTTCTTTTTTTTTTTCTAATAACAAAAAGGGACTTAATATGTTTGCAATTTTTGCTTTTCCTTTTCAGACTGACTTTAGAGTAAGTATTACCTTCTTCTTAGAAATAAACTTAAGATTACAAGATTATTCTAATGCTTGAAAGTCAAACACAAAGTATAGAACAGCTTAAATCAATGTGTATTTCCAAAGTATGAAAAGTTTTCTGCAGAAGTATGACAAACTGAATCAAAAAATCATAGAATTTTTTAAGTTAGAAAAGACCTCTAAGATCATCAAGTGCAAAAAATTAACCCAACACTACCAAGTCCACAATTAAACCATGTCCTCAAATGCCACATCTACAAGGCTTTTAAATACCTCCAGGGATGGTGAGTCAATCACTGACCTGGGCAGCCTGTTCCAATGCCTGAAAACCCTTTCCATGAAATTTTTCCTAATATTCAATCCACCTTGGCCCACCTTAAGACCTATTTACTCTAGTCCTATCACTTTTCTCTTGGGAGAAGAGACTGACCCCCACTTCATTACAACTTCCTTTCAGGCAGTTGTAGAGGATCGTAAGGTCTCCCCTGCACCTCTTTTTCTCCAGGCTAAACACCCCCAGCTCCCTCAGCTGCTCCTCATCAGGCTTGTGCTCCAGACCCTTCACCAGCTCTATTGTCCTTCTTTGGACTCTCTCCAGCCCCTCAAAGCTTTTCTTGCAATGAGGAGCCCAGAACTGGACACACTCCCTCGAGGTGTGGCCTGACCAGTACCGAGTACAGGGGAACAATCCCTGACCTGGTGCTGCTGGCCACACTATTGCTGATACAAGCCAGGATGCTATTGGCTTTCTTGGTCACCTGGGCACACTCTGGCTCATGTTCAGCTGCTGTTGACCAGAACCACCAAGTCCTTTTCTGATGAGCAGCTTTCCAGGCACTCTTCTCCAGCCTGTAGTACTGCCCAGGGTTGTTGTGACCCAAGTGCAGCACTTTGCCTTGTTGAACCTCACATGATTGGCCTTGGCTCTTCCATCCTGTCCAGATCCCTCTGTAGAGACTTTGAATTAATTTGAATGAAATACAAAGAAAAAAAAATTGCACTTCTCCTTCTGAAGAAAGAGATTAGTTTCAGAGTCAACTCAAGAATTCTTAAGAGCCCTCACAGAACATGTTAACATTAGCTTAGGAGACCTGCAAGGTCACACATGCTGGAATGCTATGTAGTCTAATGCATTAAACTGGAATGCTATATAAACTGATGCACTAAACCAATGTACTGATGGGAAGGAAGCACAGCTGATTAAACACGACACATAAATAACTGTACGGAGGTAGAAATTAGGCTAAACAGATAAAACAAAAAATGTTTACTGTAGCAAGATACTGAAAGATAGCAAGACACTAAATAACAATGTGGAAAAGCTTAAAAATAAATCTAAGTTCCAGGATGTGTTCATCTTGAGGGTTTCAGAAAGAAAAAATAATACCATAAGCTTTCAAAGTCAGGCTTAATGGACTTTGGAATACAAACACAAGGGAGGTATCCTGTACAGAAACCCATGCCATCAGAAACAAGTAAAAGCAACTCAGGTGTGGAGAGGGAAAAGGTTATGAATCTGTGCTTAAAGGTATCATGAGACTGATAAGGTTATCCTAACAGGCACAGAAAGGTTTCCCTTTGAAGGGCAGACATTTGTCTTCCTCATAAAAATATGTCCAAGGGCAAGATCTGTGCACTTGGAGGATCTGAGGGATCCTGTTTATAAAACAGGAGATCTGTGACCTTTCTACCTGAGTTGCCTAGACACACTTTCAATATTTGGGGAGATAAGAATTAAAAAACTCCACGTAGAATAGAAGGAATTAGGTGTGAATCAATCACTATTGTGCTATGAAATAGATATGCACTGCAAAATCAGAACCCAGATCTGCCATGTGATTACTGTATGTCTTGGGACAGTCCATTAACACTTGCAGGTATTGCTAACTTTCTCATATATACCATGACTGGCTGCGAGACTTAGATGAGTCCTGGTTCAAATGCATATTTTTCCTCTAGTTTCTAGATTTTTGGGGTTTTTAGGCAAATTCGTGACTGTATAGAAATAAATACATAAAAATTAAATAAAAAGCCCTAAAGCAAACATACTTAAGAAAATATATGTAATTGAATAGTGTTGACTTTAGATTAAATAGTTTTATTTCATTTTTTTGTCCAGCGATACTAAAAGATGTGACATTAACTTGGTTATTGATAGGAACATACATAGAAATACATTAAGTTCTGAAAAGCCTAACAGACTTGTAACCATAAAAAGTTCTATGCTAACTGATAAATAATATTGAATTCTGTAAATTATGGTTAGTTTTCTCTAACCTTTTCTCTAAAAACAGTTGTTTTAGCTTGAGAAAGAATTTTAGCATTATAAAAATTTTTATACTGTCTTTGTATGGTTTATTACTAATACATGTAGCATGAAGAAGCACTGCACATTTTTATAGTCTTATTCTATAAGCAGAACATCAACATTTTATATAGATAACAAATCTGCCTATAGGTTAAGTTTCTACAGAATTGCTTTCATGCTTTTAAAAGACAAAAAAAAGCACTGAATTTAGTTCCTTGATGTGCAGGTAGTGTTACTTACTTATTTGTTTGTTTTGAAGTCTTTGTACGGCTACTGGGAATTCATGAAAAAATAGAGAATCAAAACATTTCATAAAATTTAGCATGAAATGTCATCCCACTGGTGCATTATTTGGCTTTGGTTTTCATCATTCTCCTATTTAAAAATGTTCAGTTACTCATAAACTATCTCACTTAGGTTAACAATCAAACCACAGAAATTGCATAAAGGAATATAGAGCAGTTATACAACAGTCAGAATAAATAATTTAATTATAAATAATGGTCTGGAAATTATTTATGTAGTTCTTCAGTTAATACTAACAAACTACAAAAGCAAAAAAAAAAAAAAAGGTAGGACCTTTTTGTAAATTATTAATTTTGCAAAAAAAACCAGTCAAAACAACAAATATTATTTGTAATGTATTTTTCAGTTATAAAAGTGATTATAAATAGTCCAGGTTTAAAAATAATGGTTGCAAAACCATAATGTTTACAGAGAAAAACTTTGGAAAGATCAACAGTCAAAGTGGAAATTAATTGGAGAAGGGACACCAGAAATGATGTTTATTGTTAATCTTCCATTCTCTTTCCTTGAAGACAACTCTATTTTACGGTGGTTTCCATGATACAAAGTTTATGCTCTCTTCTGCAAAAGAAATAGGTTTTTTTTTTCAATGTCTTTAAAATATTCTTGATAGCCAGTGATATGCATACACCTAACCTGGTGATAAACCATGTGTCAGAGACTGGAAAGTGATGGCTCGAGACATTTTGGGGTGTGGAAGAGGTCAGGCCTTGCCCTGGTGACTGCCCCACACCCCCCAGCCCAGAGCCCATATCCCAGCCTGGCAGAGCTGCCAGTCATGGCACAGCAGAGACAGTGCCCCACTCTCACCTAACCCAGCTCCTGAGTGGCCACATGATGGGAAGTCCCACCTAGAAGTGCCCATGAGGGCCACAGAGTATTTAAGGCCAAGCATGAGGTCAGCACATGTCTTGACCCTACCATCCTCTTGGAGTTTCTATCTGGGCACCGCTGGAACCCAGGAGCTGGTAGTTGTATGTGTGTTTTTCTGAATCTTTTCTGTCTCTCTTCTTCTAATTGCCTCTTCTTGGAACATCTTGAGTAACTCAACATCAAATGGGTTTAAAGCTTGTTAAGTTGAATGGGCCAAATCAGTGCTAAGATAAGAGTTTTGTGTTGATTGGATGTTGTATAAATATTTGGCAAAATTCCCCGATTTGTCTGAAGTTTGGTGGTAAACTTTTGTTTTGTTTTCACCTCCTGAGAATATTTGGTTGGTATTTCTCCACTGCACTTTTATCCAGAGTATAAGAACCTTTGTAACCCCTTTCAAAAGCTCTTTAAGTGAATTGATTGGGGTCTTACACCATGTGCATGAGTTAAGTATTTTCTCTTTGGTTCAGTGTAGCTTTGCTTAAGAGAATTTTGACAAGAACAAAAAATTCTACTAGATCCCCCAGTGGATTAAGAAAAAAACTAAAATTTTTTATCTTGCCTTTTACCTTCCATTCCTTCTTGGATCCCTATACAATCACATCAGGAAGTAAACTCAGGTGATATCAGTACCTTTTTGTTAAAAATTGTAACTCCTCTCTGAAATAATGCATGACTTCTACAAACACAATTGCAGTTAATAAGAAAGTCTTGCCATTATGAAAGGTGCTGACTTCAGGTAGGCTCACTTTCTCCATGAGCTCTCAGGAGATACCCAGTAGAGTTTCTTTCTTATGAGCGCTGCACGGGAATTGTGGTAATGATTCCAGGAAGAGTTTGGAATGAATGGTATTTTTCACAAACCCATGTAGTTCAAGATCTCTCCATAAATTTTTCTTGTTTTCTGAGGACTGTGAGACAAATCCAGCTTCTGCACAGAGGACAGATGATGACTGCTAATGCAGCTGAGTTCTAATGATGCGTTTTACTGCCATCTCTTTTTTAAAAGCTTAATCTCTAAATCTAGTGCTTGCCACTTCGTGTTTTATAACTTTGGTGTTCCTTCTTCCCTAGCTGTTTATTTTTGTTGCTAATATTTTGATGTTCAGTATAATGAAACTGTGTTAGTACATTCCTTAATCTTTGACTCTATCTATAATCTCAGGCATTATGCATGCACTGTATAACAGGCTATTTGAAAAGATATGTTCTGCCTTAATGTAATAACCACCACAGCATCCTATAAAAATTAGCCCCCTAGGAAGAACATTCTTGCCTTTTACCTTTTCCATGAATATATATTGCTTGTGCTGAAGTAAGAATTAGGGATATCTCTTAAAAGATCTACATGTGTATATTTAAGGACTTTCATTGTCCTGTTAGAGATAACTGTGCTATTTACATGGACAGTTAAACCCATGTGTGTTCTCAAGCCACTGGCATAACTGCTTAAAATTTGTAAGGTGATTTTTCCAGGCTCTGTTGCACTTGAAGACTACTCTGACTTAATTTTATGAAAAAACTATCTTTATTAAGCAAACATTTTGAAAATAGCAAGACTTTTTGGTACTCCCAAATATTACCAGCAGTAAAGTATTTAGACCAAGACTAACATCCCTGCAACAGGAATAATTTACACATCAATGAGATTTTAAAATAGTTTTCTGTCTCAGTTCAGAAAGGCCCATTTTCACTGTTTTGAGACTTACTATAGAATGCCATCAACACTGTCTTTACTTTATAATTTGACTAATGCAACACAGGGATCTTATGGTGGTTAAGCCAGAAATAACTGTGTGAATTGCTGTGGGATATCCGAAGAGGCGATGTGCCTAATCAGGGTGATCTGGTATTTTGGACTTGACAAAAACACACAGCACTCAAGGTTAAAATAAATATGCCCATGCTGACATCCTTTCTTAGTTGTCACCTCTTGTTCTTGCAAATGAGAGCCTTGAGATCATAAAATGGAGAAATGTTTGTGATTTCAGTTGCAAAGAGATTTGTGAGTTTCTGATTCTCATGTTGAGGAAGTGTTAATGTCTGATGTTCAGTGAAGATAGCTATCATATTGACATTTAAATTATTTAACTTTTCAGAATAAGTGGTTGTTCTTTTTTTTAATGTGCTTCAATAAAAATTAAAAATGCATCAAAGATCCACTTCATTAGCATTTCTATGCAATATCTCGGTAATAATGTTTAATTCTTACTTCTCTAGAGTATAATTAGAAAAAAATAAGAATAGTTGCTTTCACAAAGTAAAGATGGCAGTCAGTTTGGCTTACACAGGTCCTTTTTTGCCCATTATGCCAGTTGTCATTGATGCAGTCCTTATTATGAATACATTTGAGGCAAATTATCAGACAAATTGATTACTTTGAAGCAATGTTTGGGTTTAATTGTAGTATTAATGATTTTTTGTAAATATGTATTTATGGATGTCTGCAGATATACTGAATGTCAGGGCATGTTTCTGAAGGAATACCAGTTCTAGGAAAAACTTGCTATTCTATTTCTCAGAATCATTCAGGCTTGGTGCTTGAAGTTTTCTAATTATAAATTTGGGAGAAACTTGTCCGTATTTGTGTCAAAATGGTGAAAAAATAGTAATAAGGGCACAGTATTTAATTTTTCCCTTCAAGTCTTCAAACATTAATTTCTAAAGTGAAAAGGATTGCACTGAAATATGATATAATATAATTATATCTCTGTCTGTCCTAGGGAAATTTAATGGATACAAATTAATTAAATTGTCTGACCATTAGATAAATTAACCATTTTATAAATGCTTTCACTTCAACATAAAAGTGGAGCAAATATTAAGTAGTAGAGTACATAGTAATCTTTACCCCCCTAAAGTTATGCCAAGATGATCTGAAGTTGTTTAAAGAAAGCAAATTTGCTTGTCCAGCCGTTGTGTTACCAGTTCAGATCTTTAGTGAATACATTCTTTTTGAAAACAAGAACTGGAAGCCTTCTTTACAGATTCTTATGTGAAATTTATGGTGATCAGACTTTGCTATGCAATGTTAGCATTCCCTGCTCTTTTTGTATCAAATATTATGCAAAATTCAGTGTTTTAAGTGCAAAAGAACGTTTTCTGTTGATTAAGTTCACTGATGTTTTTTGTGCGAAGGCTTCTTCTGTCCAAGGGCAAACTTTACAGGAAATTTTCTGCCACACATTTCTTGTTCTTCAAGCAAATCTGAGCAGAAAAATCATAATGTGATGGAAAATAGACAAGGAACCACGGATAAGAGAATTTATTATTCATATTTCAAAATAAAAGTTTTTAACTCATGTTAATTGCCACGTCTTGTTCCTTGCAAAAATAAAAGTACGTAAAAGTATCTGTAAAATGTAGTTAAATTTAGCCTGTGTTGAGATATTCTTAGTCAGCTCCTCATTTATTTTCATTAGTTTTAGGCAAAATTGTGGTCTTATTAATCTCCATTTGTGATTTTTTAATTGTCCTTGGGTGTAGCAAGATGCAGCTGATGCTCTGTCACTACTTTTTTACTTTCTGAAAAGTTTGTTTTCAGTATGAGACATAATATTATCTACCTTTTTCCCCTAATTGTAGGGGTCTGTAAGAGCAGTCACTCTATGTGCTAAGTGGCAAGGTTGTCTTTCTAGTTAGCAGAGGCAAGTGGTTTTCAAGTCCCAGAGGAAAACCCACTTCTACGGAAATAATGGCTACTGCTATCAAGGTTCACTAAGAATAATATCTTAGTTTAACATTCCAAGTGGGCAGATTGCTAGCCAAGACACCTGTGTTCCTCATGTGTGCCTCCTGCTGAAATGATCAATGCCTCATTTGGAGTTGGAATGAAACTTCATGTGGGGTTTCTAAAGAATTATAGAACTGTGCATGTTATGAATGGCCCCATCAGTTGTCAAATAAATGAAGACTAGAAAGCAAAGTTTATAAGCACACAAAAAACTATTTTCTTTACCAAGTGAATACTGTTATCTTCCTCGTTCAAAAGTGTGCTTCTGTTTGTCTTAGATTGACAAATACCTTTTGTTCTCAATCAAATTAGCAAATAAGTACATCAATCCATATCCTGTGCATTAGTTAAATATTAACGACTTGTTTATATCCACACCTCCCACATAAAATGCCTAATTAATTTCTTTGTAAGGATATAGGATTATCAATACACAGGACAAACCAGACCGGAGGTTTCTTTCAGTTTTAAATTGATACAAAAGTAATAGTTTGGTTCCCACCAATTCACTAGGCAAAACCACACACATAGGATGTATTCACGGATGAATAAATGCTTGGAGACAGAGTGGAATATTACATGAAAAGACATAAGTCATCTCAATAAATCCATATGGCAATGGAAGTTCCACATGTTGTTTAAATTCTGTTGTATATAAAGGATTTTCTTTCATGTTTACCTACTTGAGGATGGTATATTTTATTTCTAAATTTTTGTGTACATAAACAGTACTTGAAATGTCAGTACAAGTGCTAACGTATTGCAGTTTAGTACAACATGGGAAGCAATTGTTTGTCCTAATGTTAATCTGGTTAAGAGGACTTTGTTTTAGTATAACGGGGTTTTTGCCTGAACTTCATAATTCACAGAGAAACGTCCAAAATCTTATTGAAGAGGAATATGCTGCATAAATTTATAATGGCCACACAAATCATTTTATTGCAGTCTGAATTGATTCCTGCCAGCAGTGTATGGGATTTTTTTCTGATCTGCTCAGTGGTATCAGATGATTTATCCACATCAGAAGAAATTAGAGACTTTGATTCAGACTTTCCTGTTCTGTTTCTACAGACACACAGTCCAGCTGGTGCTACTTACTTCTTTTGAAGTGACTTTTTAAAGGAACCCTAAAAGTTTAATGACTGTACTGTCCAAATGTGGTTAGGACTGTTACTGACAGTGAGACCACACCTGGAATAATGTGTCGAGCTCTGGGGTCCCCAGCTGGGGATTGACTTGTTGAAGAGAGGCCACCAAGATGATCAGAGGGAAGGACCACCTCTCCCAGAAAGACTGATAGAATTGTGTTTGTTCAACCTGGGAAAGAGAAGTCTTTGGGGTGACCTTAGTGCAGCCTTCCAGTACCTGAAGGCAGCCTCCAAGGAAGACAGAGAGAGGCTCTTTGCAAGAGCCTCTAGTGATAGGACAAAGGCAAATGGCTTCAAATTGAAAGAGAGTAGGATTAGATTAGATATTAGGAAAAATTCTTTACTAAGTGTGATGAGGCAGTGCAACAGGCTGCTCAGAGAAACTGAGGATGACCCATCCCTGGAAGTGTTCAAGATCAGGCTGGATGGAACTCTGAGAAACCTGGCCTAATGAAAGGTGCTCTCCCCAGGCCATTCTATGTTTCTATCATTGGTAATTATCTTTATGTTATACCAGCAAGGATATATAATGGCATTTCCTTCAGTAAAAGGGGTCTGGATTCAATGACTCTTTACTTCCCCTCTTCCTTCAATATTTATTCCAATAAACTACCTAATTTCTTGTAGCTAAAAGTGAAAACAGCCTGAGAAGGAGAGACCAACTTCAGATTTCTCTGTTTCTATTAAGTGGTTGTCCTGGTTCTGGCCAGGATGGGGTTTTTGCAGTAGGCATGAGAGGCTATGGTCAGGACCCGATGGTTGTTCAGTACCACCTCATGATCACTACAAGGGGTGAGGGATAGGGACTCTCTTTTCCAAGGAGCAGGGGTTCCTTCCAGTCAAGAAAAAATATGTGGGGGAGACATTTGTTTATTACTGCAGGCTCCGCAGTGAGCATTTTTGCATGTGAAAAATTCTCTCCTTTTGTACCCTTTTGTTATTGTGGCGGTCACTGCTTATTTTCTAATCTCATTGCTGTTTCCAGCAAATTGTTCTTGTCTCAACCCATGGCCTTTGCCTCTTGTTCCCCCAATTCCTGCAGCAGTAAGAAGGGGAAAGGGAAGAGGGAGTGAGTGAGGGCATCATGTGGTTTGGGAGAGCTTTAGTGAGGGCACTGAATTGGGGAGGACCATTCCTAAACCATGACAGTGATCTCATCAATAGGCTTGAGACACACATTTTCCCTTTTCCTTGATCTATTAATTTTTCTGATATGCTAATCTGAAGGAAGCAGCTTCAGTAGAAGTGGTGCAGAGAAACTTGTCTACTTTTACCCTAAGACTGTAAACTAGGATTTAGGGCACTTTTGGAAGGTGTGAGAAGCAGATTACAGCCTCAGACAGAGTGGAAAGTAAACCTTACTCACCTTAGTCTTCCAGCTCCTGGTTCCAACCTGTATGTAATGGTGCAGCAACTGCTATTTCAGTCTCTGGTGTCACAGGGGTTTAGGTAAATCTTGCTTTGACAGGCAGAGTTCAGAGTGCTATCACTCATGAGAATCCCGTTGAAAACCTGTTATTTGTAGATCCAGAAAAGCCCTTAGTGTGAGGGATCTGTTGAGCAGCCAGTGCACTGAGGACTGAAATGCTCCTAGGTATTTGAAAAAACAGAATTTAAGTACTAAGGGAACGCAAATGAAACTTTATAAAAGTTCTTGGACTGTGCATGATCTTGCAAAATCTATTATGTCAACATAGCCCAAGTGATTTGGTCATCATGTCACAAGTTTTATTTAATGAAGAAGATGAACTAACAGAAGGGCTTTTTATGTTTCCTTACGACCATATTTTATGACTGCTTAAAGTAGCAAATTTCTTCTTTTTTATCAGGACACACATTTAACCATCCCACCATGATAGTATTTGTCATCAACTTCTCATCAAAAGTAGTGGTTTCCAGTCAGGTTTGTCAGGGGAAAAATATTTATACTTAATAAGGCAAAAACCATTGTTCATATCTCTGAATCTGGTTGCACAAAAAACCACAAATCTGTAATAAATAACAATAATAAATTCTTGAAGGCTTAATGCTGTGAGTGACAGAAGAGTGCAAAAACCTCTCTGGTGCTCAAGGATTTTGCCACTTTTAGCAGTTCAGTTATTAGATTGGAGACAGTGCTTGCAGCAGTGGAAGAGAGGAAATGCATGGTATTTATTACACATATATTATACATAACGTTATAGTGTTTAAAGGGATGCATTTAAAAAAAAAAAAAAAAAGACTTTTTATCTACTTGCTTTCTTGTGCTGGAGACAAACAACCAGTTTACTAACACTGAAACATCAATCACCCTCAGCAGCAAATGATTGTTTTTGCTTTCCAGTTAAATCCATATAAACATCAAACCTAATTTTTTTAACTGCACAACTTTCTGAAGGCATTATTTTATTTGTAGTTCTTACTTAGCCTATGAAAAGAATATTTATTCTGTTTTACCAAGAGACTTTGATGCTTTTATTATTCTTCCTAGAAGACTGATATTTCACTGATGATATATTATCTCTTAGAATGGCATCACTGCTATCCTTTCCATGAAATTATTATAAAAGTGCATGTTTATTCAATTTAACTAGAAATACACTAGGAGAATTTGCTGAACGTTCCACACAATTAAGGCAGTTTATTCTGTTCATTTATAAGTGTCTAAAGAGATGTTAGTATATAAACAATGTACTAATGCATTACATTTTTTCAACATAGTTTTCAAATCTGTTGTGTTGTAAAAATGGCAAAGATCTTATAGTAGTTTATATTCATCTTAGTGGCCAATGTGTTCCTGATGCTTCAATTATTGTTCAGTGTCCCTCGTGCTTTCCTTAGACATTCATTTTTTGCCTTCATGTAAGGCCGTTTTGCAAGGTTATGAGCATTTCAACCCATGCTAGAGAAGGACTAAAATAGACACTGGTTGCAAAGGGTGCTGGGGAGTTGCTGTATAATGTATGCATCACCCAGCAAATTTTGCCCTGGGATATACCTGTACTACACCATTTGTCTAAAGGGCAATTTTCATTCTAGTGTTTTTATTTTCAACTTTTTACAAAAACTTGGTTAAATATAAGCATTTCATGAAGTAATGCCTGGAGGTTCCTGTCAGTCTTGATTGTGTCACATTTTAAGCCTGAAATAATTTTCTGAGTTAAGACTTAGTGTTCTTTTTGATAAGGTTCACCTTCTGTTTTGAAACAGTCAGACTGAGAATCAATAGTTGCAGTTGATGAATTTTCGGATCTCTCACAATATTATCATGCAAAATAACAAAGAATATTCAAATCCATGCTTCTCTTATTTATTCATTACCTTTTCTACATTGATGAATGATTTAATTATGAAGTCTTAAGATATTTTCTGACCTCTACTGAGAATATAAGTGATCAGTGATTGCACAAGTTCTTAACATACTTTCAAGTACTCTGCTTTCTACCTGAAATATTTTGTGATGAGATTTGTCAAGTGATGCCTTTACTCTCATGTGTTATGGGTTTTGGGATAATAAACTCATATTTAATTTTAGTCTTTCTACTTAATTGCTTTTCATTGTGGTTTTTTATATGCTTTGCAACAATGTCTGTCTTTTAAAAGATAATGAATATGGCACAGTTTTACCCTGGGTTTTACTGGTGACACAAATAATGTTATGCAAAACTCTAATTACTTGATCATCTTGTAAAGAATAGAAGTACAAAGAAGTGTTCAAGGCTAACTTGGATGGGGCTTTGAGCATCCTATTCTAGTGGAAGGTGTTCCTGATCATGGCAGGGGGTTTGGAACTAGATGATCCTTAGGGTCCCTTCTAATCCAAACCATTCTGTGATTCAATGGTTCACAGAATCTGTCTAAGAGACAATGGTTTCCAGTTTTTCTGGACAGAAAAGTCTACTTTGATAGTAGTATTGATAACAAAGTTGAGCTTGTGCCAAAGCCACGTTTTTGCCCCTAGAGGAGATTTGTTCCTGAATGTCTTTTGCAATTAGGTAGCAAGTACAAATTTATAAAACGTAAATCTCCTTCTGAGTTTCTTTCCCACAGACAGCTTTCTGTAATCATCTTCTTTGCATTGTTTCCTCTTAAAATCCTCTAAGGGTTCCTCAGCTCTGCTGTCACAGAGATTACTATCTTTATAGATGTATTAAACATGCAGTAGTCGATTGACAGTGTAATCCACATCTTTATGTGATTGGGTGACAGTGTTCGGGAGTACGTCTTTTAGACAGAGATCAGTGATAAATCTCACATTTTCAATCTGGATATTTAGCCTGGGAAATTGACTATGCCTCTCCTGTACCCAAGGGTACATTTTTTAACTTGGTTCAAGTTTTGAGGAAAACTTCTTAATCACTTTGGGCTCCTTTTGTGAGTATTGTCATATGAAGCTTATGGATTTCAAGGTTTTGCTTGATTTGTTATGTTAATTATGTATAAAAAGTTAATAGTAATTTGCATGATCATTGCTATTTTTAAAAAAATCCTGCTTTATTCCTTTATTCCTTGCAATGGGACAAATCTAACCAGATTGAGAGTCCATTCTTGTCTGCAACTTATAGATGAGCAAAATGTATTAGTGTCAGGGATGTCTACAGTGTGTCCTACAGTTATGTGTGTTAAGAACTTCTTCCTCACACACCTTTTTGATAATGAGTAGTATAGGTGGCTTAATACAGTTACTAAACTCCCCTATATTATGCTATGAAAATATTTGAAATAAAGTTTTTCCAACCAGAAAGGTAAAACATTTAAATTTTGTAGGAAGATATACAAGATACACAACAAAAAATGCACATTCTGCATCTGGAAAATGGTAATGCTGGGAACATGTATACTGTGGAAGAGGAATGGCTGGAGAGCAGCCTTGAAGAAAGGGATCTGGAGGTGCTGGTCAACAGCAGGTTCAACATGAATGAAAAGTGTGTCCCTGGCAGCTGAGAGGACAAATCACATCCCAGGATGTGCCAGAGCATCACCAGCCAATTAAAAAATATGATTATCCTGCTATATTCAGTGTTCATGCAGCCTCACCTTGAATTTTGTGTGCAGTTCTGGACCCCACAACTTAAGAAGGTACTCAAATGTGTCCAGAGTATGACAAGAAAGCTGGACAAAGGATTAGAAAGGATGTCCTATGGGAAGTGGCTGAGGACTCTGTCTAGTCTGGAGAAAAGGAGGCTGAGGCGTGACCTTATTGCTCTCTGCAGTTTCCTGAAGAAGGGAAGTGGAGAGGGACGTGCTGAGCATTTCTCCCAGGTATCCAGTGATAGGACACATGGTAATGGTTCAAACTTGCATCAGGGCAGGTTTAGACTGGACATTAGGAAGCATTTCTCTATGAAGAGGTTGGTCAAACACTGGAACAGGTTTCCTGTAGTAGTGGTTGGTGCCCTAAGCCTGTCAGTGTTTGAGGCAACAATACAATGCCCTTAATAACGTGCTTTAACTTTTGGTCAGCCCCAAAGTGATCAGGCAGTTGGACTGGATGCTCCCTGTAAGTTCCTTTCAGCTGAAATACTCTGCTCTGTTCTATTTTAGTTGTGGTGACACTTTTTTTTTATCCCTGAGGGCAGCCACTGGCTTGGATAGGGTATGAATCCAGTCTTTATAGCCTTAGCCTTGAAGTTTAAGTTGGGTGAACTAAGGCTAGGTATGAAAGAACTAGAGAACATGTATACGTACCCAAAGGTGTAGAACTTCCTTCAGTTGAAGAATAGTAGAAAAAATAATCTAAAAAAAACCGTAAACCTGGAAAAATAAGTATGTGTCTCAAGAAAGTCCAATCCAGGCATACATTGACTTTCCTAACATCTGTCTTCATTTGCTTTATGGCAATGCAAATATCCCTACATCGTGCTCACTTATGGCTGATTTAAGACTAATTAGCTCTTTTGTAATGTATCTTTTTGATCATATTTTACACAGGTGTTCTCATCTAAAATCATGTAAATATGAAACCTCACACAGACAGTAGTAGAAAATGAGAATGATTTTTGTGCTGTTGACTTTGCTGCTACCATTACACATTCAAGAGTGCCCAGAAGTCTTATGAGTCTTCTAAGAGCAAATGTCACAATTGCTGCAGGCATTTAAAGTGAGTTAATCCTATCATAATATTCATAATGATTTAGAATCCATGTGGATGTTCAGAAAAGAGAAATACAAGAGCTGTGTAAATTATAGCAAAGCAGAGAATAAACAGAGTATTGGGCTTGTTTCAAGCTTGGCAGGCAATACTACTGATTAGGCAATCATTTTGCAATGCCTTTATCAATTTTCTGAAGCTGTAACTTATCACAGTGGCATTGATTTTCACGTGTGTTTCTTGGTGTCTTAAGTCAGGTATCCCATTTCCAACTGTGACTGGTTCCTTATGGGTCAAAAGAAGGTGAACTACTACAATTTAGACAGCTTTGATATTTCTTGCCTATCTGAGCAACAACAGTGTGAATTGTCATGAAAACTGAGCAGGAACAGCAGCACCAGAACCACCAGCAAAAAAAGGAGGTTTTTAAAAGCAGTGCACACTCTTAAATGAAAGGAAATGCTTTGACCCGGAGGTTTAGCTGCTTTTCTTGAGCAGTGACAATTAAGTGAAAGTAGAATAATATTGAGAAGACAAGTATTTAATTAAAAATTATGTTAAACTTTAGTTAACATTAACATTAATTTTTATAGACAGATCTAGCAGAACATAAGCTTTATGAGTTTGAGTTTAATATAGCTCAGACTGAGTGACTCTGGCTCTAGGCTTTCAGCTCTGCAAATAGTTACATGCCCTGATAGACTTCTTTTCTCAAAGAAATTCTTGATATTCATAACTTCAATAAGACAGTAATTTCTTTTCTTTTTTTTTTTTTTTTTTTAATGCTAGGATACCAAGAAAATCCCCAAAGCGGCCACAGGCTGCTCTTCTTGAAGCAGAGTAGCAATCTTGTGCACAATTCTCACTGCCCTAAGGATCTCAGTCTCCACCACTTCATGGTCACCGCAGCCCCAGCTGCCCTTGAGTTTCACAGTCGCCACCAACCCCTCCTTGGTGGTGAAAACATGGTCCAGCATAGCACCTCTTCTCATTGGCTTCTCTATCAGAAGGCATTTGTCATGAGTGCATTCCAGGATCCTCTTGGATTGCCTGCATCCTGCTGTGCTGTCACTCCAACATATCATGGTGATTGAAGTCCACCATGAGGACTTGTGATTGTGGTGCTGCTCCATCCATAAAGGCCTCATCCTCTCAATCTTCCTGTCTGGGCAGCCTGTAACACCATATATCAGCCCTGCTATAATATCACCATTCCCTGCTCTCCATTTAATCCTGACCCACAAGCTCTCTGTCAGGTTCTCATTCATGCCCAGGAGGAGCTCCATTCACTCCAGCTGGCCATTGACATACAGGGCAGCACAATTTCTTCATCTCTCCTGCCTGTCCTTCCCAAAGAGCCTGTGTCCTTCCATTCTGACATTCCAGTCATAGCAGCCACATCTGGGAGGCCAGTAAGCTCACAGCCTCGCAGATGAGCACACGTCTCTAACTCCTCCTGTTTATTCCCCATGCTGCGTTCATGTGCACAGAGGCACTTAGCTTTGGCCACAGCAAAGTTGATTTACTGGCTAGAATGGCTGGGATTTCTTTGAGATGCTTTTCAGGTGCTCTCCTGCACATTTGCCATCCCACTCCAGGCTCTGGCACTGGCACTGGCATCTGTGTGGGATGAGTAGGAGTGGGATGGATGGAGTTTGCTCAATCTCCCCTGGCAACTTTAGTTTAAAGCTCTCTTGACAAGCTTGGCAAGTCTATGACTAAAGATGTCAGAGATAATAGTGGAAGATAATAATAGGAAGGTAATAGTAATGTGAATGAAGAAAACACTCAAATAAGTAAAGAGTTCATATTCCCAGACTGTTAATATGATTTTACATATAAGTTACCGTACCTTTGGTCTGGAGCGCTGACTGTAAGGCTTTTCAACCTTAAATTGTAAATTCTGTTCCTGGTGTGATTTTGTCATAACACACTATTTGAACTAGGCCCACTGGATTAATGGAATTGGCTTGCTTTGAAGGCTAGGCATATCACAATATTTTACAGCATAAGAGTTAGGAAATTACAGTGCTCTCATTTAAACTCAATTTTTTTTTGTATAGCAGACGAGCATTAGTAGCCTCTATATTCATTCTTTTTCTCAGCTATACAATTTGCTAGGGGCCTTGGGGAATTATCTGTAGTAACTATCAAAGCTCTTTCTAGTCAGTGTTCTGCAAACCACTTGCTCCCTATTTAAGCCTCTGTTTCATGATTTTTTGCTACATGACATGTTTTCTTAGACTCATTTGTTTGTATTTAATTGTTGATTTCTGCAAATGCTCTACAAATAATTCCTCTCACCTCCTCCAGAGCTGTTAATTAGAGCTACCCTTTCCTACGATTTCCAAATTAATTGCAACACACTTGTTAATTGTCCCTATGTTAATGGTTACGTGTTTTGTTTCAGCAACTGCTATGTCTTTCTCAAATATCTAAAAATTGTTCAAAATACATGCATCAAAGTGTGTGTTTTCCCTAGTGTGGCATTATTATTAACTCAATTCTTCCATGCTGGTGTAATTCTACCTCAAGGACGGCATATTAGCCTAGGGGAGCAGTTCTGCCTCTGAACTGTTCATCCATGGGAATATTTATGAATGTGAGCAGAGCAGAACTGAAACTTTCTAAGGTCAAAATATTTTCTCATCTCCCTTCTATGGCAATTCACTGGGATGCTTTTCCTTTAGTACTGTCTCTTAGCATTTTTTCATTGCCTCAACATTCTCTAGTAACAATTCCTTTTTGTTTTGTACTTTTTTTTCCTGTGCCTCCATTTTTGTGATATCATTAACAACTGTGCAATAAAAGTGTAAAAGGCCACCACTGCCAAAAGACCAGAAGGAGTAAACATCTGTTCTTGTCATCTCTACAAGTGCTGAATTTTCCTGGGTGCTTGTTTTCAGTATTTATTTGCTACTGCATTTTCCTTTAAACTCAGATCTTTCACTGAGATTTTATGATTGGTCACATTTTGTCTCCGGCATTCTACTTTATTCAAAAGCCTGTATTTTCTTTCAAAAAATGTACTCAGTGACACTAAATGCCTGTAGCTTCATTTTCTTCAATAGGGCTGTGAATAGCTTACATTTTTTAAGCCTGTCATCCCAATTATCACGTTTTTGCCACATAACATCTGAGACAAAACTGATCAATAGAATAATGGTAATTGCACTGCAGCCTGTGAGGAGGATTTGCAACTTGGCCTCCATAAGGTTGTCATCATCAATAGCAAGGGAACGGCTGCACAGCTGATTTGCAGCAGTTCTCAACGTGTGTTAATTAAATCTGTAATATAGCTGCTAGGCAGCCAGATTTTCAACCCTCCTGGACAGTGCTCATGTAGCAGTTCAAAATGTTGTAATTAAATCGAGACACAGTGACTAACACATATATACAAATTTAATGTGATTCCACATTCTGGTTTTAGTTTTTGCAAGCCATCTGAATGCCAAAGTACTGTTCCAAAATCCTTCCTTCTTCTTTTATTCTGTGTAGTTCTATTTGGCATTTGACAATCATGTTTCAAGACACAGATCCCAAAATCTATTCCCCTATCAGTCATCCTTACAATCAAATTACATTGGAGTTATAATTTTCAGCATAGACCTTCAACAGCCATAACTTATAAAGAAAAAACAAACAAACAAACTTGTTTCAAATAGTTTTATTGAAAAACTACAGATGAAACACTCTGATTCAGAAATGGCTATAAATATAATTTGGAACAGAATCAGATGAGGAGATATGTATAATTGCATTTTAATATAATTTTTTAACCCCTTTGGCTACATTTAAACTGTTACTTATGAATTTGCTTATGATTGCTTCTCTCTGAGGGGGAATTTTTATGTTTTCAAATACTGACATTTGGCTAAGTCTATATCCAGGCCTGTGTTTTATGACTGCTTTCCATACCATAAACGTGAATTACAAGGAACAGAAAACTTCAGAAGTAATTGAACCCAGTAAGCAGCAGCACTAAGAAACAGTAGTTGGATGGGATGTTTGAGACAGAGTTCAGGTTATCAGTAGCCCATCATCTGAAAAGCCTTTCACATGCTGTGGTTAGTAAGAGATGTGTGTGTTTGGGTGGAAAAAAATCCAGTCCCAGGAATCATCTCAGGAATGGCTGAAACACGCATTTATTGTCTTGTGGTTGGATAGACGTAAAGAGAAAAAAGGTGACAATTGTTTTTTCCAGCAAAAAATATCAAAAGTGGGCTACAATACCTTGAAGTGATAGTGTGGGTTGCTGCCAGTTTGCTAATGCTGAGTAGGACATTTAATCCTGCTGCTACAGCAGTTAAGTGCTGCTGCCCATCACCAGTCTGCAACCACCATGAGCCTAGGACTAGAAGAGAGCAATGTCCTGCCTGTCCCCCTAGGGTAAGTGCCACTGGAACAGAAACCTACAGCACTGACAGGACAGAAGGCGTACAGGTATCTGTTGTACAGGTATTAAAAAAGAACAGGTGTGGGTCCCAATATTGACTTTAGTAGCATAACACAAAGGTTAAGATTTACTTTAGGGACAGCCTTGATAAGAAAAATAATAGATCATTCCTTGACATGCAGATGCTGTTTGGCTGAAGCAAGCCTGGTGAGAGGATTCAGTACATAAGGTTTGCAACAGTTGGTCAAGGATTAGGATGACCAGTAAGAAAAACAGGTGTCCTCATTTTGTTACGGAGTTTAGGCCTAAAAAATGCAGCTATCAAACTTATGTGCCTGAGTGGAAACTTTGCATACTGTCGCCGGGCACCCCCAGATTCCTATTGATTGCATTCATAAAGCATTTCTGTTGCCTCTCTACAAGAGAGCAGGTCAGGAAACAGATATTACGTATATTGCACTGTATAAATAAGTTCACCAATCAGACTTCTTGATTGGTATTTTCTCTACTGAATAGTTGAACTACTGCTAGCAATGAGGAAGAAATGATTCTAAATTTGTTTAAAAAAAGTATTTGTTAGTCAATTGGAGTAATGTAAAAACTTCTAGATACCATAAAGAGGCTAAATTTGTGTATAATCAGATTGTTATTGTTAATTTGATTTGCTCTAGATGTTTAGTTGTGTGTGTTAAGCTATTAAACATTATGCACATTGTTACAATGTGCTTATGCCTACGCTTATAAAGACGAGGGTCCTCATTTTTGAGCTTGCTGTACAGACCAAGAGGCAATTAAGACAGGTATTACATGGTACTTTAACTTCTAGTATAATTAGAATAGTATTTATAGGACATTATTAACTCCACAATTGCTAGATTTTATGTCTCATATTCTACCTTATAGCAATTACACTATTGCAGAGTAATTACGTGGATTAATTTATCTGTGCACCACAAAACCAGACTTTCCTTTACTTTGGGTTTACATAACGTACAAAATCTAATTCAAACTTTTAACTGTTTCAAACTATGCTGTTTATTGGAATGGCTGAGATCTAACCCTTATTCTTGACTGCAACAGAAAGATATAGATATAGATAATCTATAGATACAAATTATAGAGGTTTGGATAAATTTAACCAAATTCCTAAAATATGTCTGTCTTCTCACCAGTCTATTGCATGTGAACCACTAACCTTTAGAACTCTGAGCTGAGAACTCACATAGTGACTGAAATAATTAGAAATCAAAAGATTTTTATTTTCTCTATTAAGTTACAATGACTCTAGTGACATGTAAATTTGAAAGTGCTTTGCAAAAACTTTAAAAGACAATCAAAAATTCACTGCCCAAAAATTAAGAGTTATTTGCCTTTGTTTTCCCCCCAGTTGTTTTGTGGATCCTCCCTCTGCATTGTGCTTGCACATGTATTGTTTCTCTGTGAAAGATTGCGGAAATACAACTCAGAAGAATTAAATGAATTATTTCTTTAGGTTATTTTGCTTACTTAGTTCTTTGGCACAGCTCAAAAAAAACCCAAACCTGTGCTTGTATAGCACAGGAATTGGATAGGGAAGACGGTGAAACAGATGAATGGGGCAGAATAGGAGGAGTGGCCATTGCTTAACCTTCTAATTTTTGAAGTAATGTATCTGTAGTTCTAACTACTCTGAGGAAGTCACGTATCTCTGGATACTTATATTTCTGTAATTCTGTTTCATATGTAAGTCTTCCCTTCCACATTTTGAGCTTTGGGTTAGGAGGTCAGGCACATGCTAAAGTTCCACTGCCCTACACTGCATCCTCAGCTCCATCCACACTACCCAGCTGCATGCACAGAGGGAACTGTGTGCCAGGGTGCAGCCCTTCAGTCCTGAGAATGTTCTCAATGGGTGAGGTAAAGTCTACGACATTTGACAATTTGAGGATTTGTACCACAGACCTTTTCCCATCCCTTCATATTATTTAAATTCAAATTTAAGGAATAATTTGCTGTTTCTGAAAAGAGTCAAATGAAGAAATTGGAAAATTTAAGGAAAGGAATTGTCTATGAAGGTTTTCACTTCTTGATAATCACTTGGATACTTCCCTGGGAAAGCAGTGACTAAAAGTTATTGCTGTTTACAAGTTCTTGAAGGGCCTGTGTGGAATGAGTTAGTGCTCAGGCCTGTTCCCAGTGGGCATCTTTAATCATTACTACTGCTGTCTGCTTGTATATTTTCAGCAAGAATGTCAAAATCTAAGTAAAAATTTAGGAGATAGTGAGATTTTGAACTAAAATTTCATGGTGAAGTCTCATATCTCTTTTGAACAGATTTTTTTTTAGAGTAAACAACAAAGGCAGTGACTTTTGACTCGTAGGTCACAAACAGACAACTTTTGCCCATTTTTCTAAAGGAGGATGATTTGTCTCTTCAATACTGCTCTGAGAGAGCATCTCAAGGGCCCAGAGCATAGTTGAGATTCCAAGCTCACTCAAGCTTCTACCTTTGGGGACAGGAGTGTAGTTTTCTTTCCTTCTTTCCTCCCCACACTCCAGTTGCTACAGAAACGTATATTCACCTTTTCTTCTACTAATGCAGTTTCTAGTCCGTTCTGAACAGTGCTTTTGCTTTCAAAGTGCACTTGTTTCTTTATTTCTCTCAGTGCTCATGGTCCTTTCAGCTTCTCAATTTCCATTTTTGTTTTGAGGGAATTTTTCCCTTCCAGTAGCTGATGATACAAACTGTCTCTATGTCCTTCAAAATATTATACAACTTAATAATTTTACATTAGTTCTTTGTAATGACAATAAATCTGAATTTTCTAGCCTCTTTTCAAGTAGCAGTTATAACCTCCAAAATAATTCATCAGTCTTTTCTCAGGTACAGTTTCCAGGTATTTAGTCTGCTTTCTTTAACAAAGTGTTCAGATTTATGTGCAATACTCCAGGTAAGGTCTCAGCAGTTTTGTGTATACAGTGCCATTTTCTGAAATGATTTCTTCTGGTATGTGCTTTTCTCCTCTATTTCTGCTGCAGTCTTTTCAGGTATTCTGTTTGGGTTTTTTTTAATTGCTTCCAAATTTGGATCTGATGGCTTTACAAATTGCATCATCAATCCTGCCAACACTGGCAGATCCCAAAATGGTACAATAAGCCAGACACTTCCCATTCCTGACAGACTTATTTATCAGTGCAGATCATCTCTGCTTTGCATTGACAAGAGACTTGCTTTGTGTGTACACTGTGACCAGTGCTGTGTGGTGTTTTCAAATTTCCAGCATCCTGGGGTGATGTCTCTGGAAACTCACTACTGTAGCTTAAAAAAATACCGTAGCAGTTTTATGGTAAAAATTATATTCCAACAAGATTTGTTAGCTCTCCATCAAATGTTCTTTTTTTCTAGCCAATATGTTAAAATTGTTCAGTAGATCTGATTGTTAAGACAGGCAGAAGGGAGAACCTTCTCAAATTTTTATGGCCTTATAAGGGATGTTGAGAATTGGATCTCACCACAGTTTTTCCTTCGCACGTTGTTGGATTGTTTAAGAGAACTGCAGCTGCACGGTATCACAAAGGATATTCATATCTCTAAATTAAAAGTTAATATTTTGCTGTCAAGATTTAGGAGGCAAGAAGCTTTTAAGACCCAATCAATGGTGAGGAGCCAGACTTGCCTACAAAGAAAGCCACTAAAAATCAAGATGATGTTTTTAAACACAATTAGGTTCCTAAGTCACTTAACAGGACCTTGTGTTCTAAATCACAGAACAGCTTACTCAAAGTTTATTTTATTTTCCCAGGGAAATATTTTGGTCTCCATTGTCTTATTTTGCACAGACCACAATGGGTGTGACATTGTTCCATACTTTCTGGAGGATCTTTCCCCTTTTTCCTACTGCACTTCAAAACAGATCCTTTTAATTACAAAAAAATTATTTTTTAAATTTTTTTTTAATCTTATCTTCAGATGTGTAGCACAGTCTTAGGTTAAGATATTGTATTTGAATGCATAAACTTGGGTGTTTTACCTTATTAATATAACCAATTTACCAAAACTTCCTAGTTTAAAAGCTAATTCCTTCAAATAATTCCTTATAACTTAAGTTTTCAGATTTGTTGCAGTTTTGTATCCACTGACAGTATCCCTGGTATCCATCTGCATTTTGTGTTCCCTGAATGTACTACCTAATTCTCAAGGGACTTCTCAAAGTTAATTCATATGAGAGTGATTAAAAAAAAATAAATTCTTAGAGAGTATCGATTATTAACCGTCTTATTTCAGGCTCTCAGATGAGCTGTTATTTATGCCTACAGATGTGTCATCTGTGAAACCACTTCAAAGAAGTTAAAGATAATATATGCAAATATCTGCATTTCTTCCAACTTCAGATACCTCAAATACGAAGGCACTATCTGTGCACTGAATTAGTATGTTCCTCTGGACTAGATGCAATGAGGCTGCAATGCCTTTATTTCTATAAGTTGAGGATGATTTTTTCCCCTTCAGTGACTATTGAATATTTTTGCTTTGATAACAGAACACCATATTTTCCTTATGGATTTTTTTTTCATTTGATGTATTTTTGTACGTTTCATATGTGATATATGCATTCAATTTTGACTTGAGTGGGATTAATGCAATATTCTGGGCTACAAGTGTTCAAAAACTTACCTAACAATGCTGTCATAAAATATCTTGGCAAAATTTACTCATTGCAGAAAGGCTAAGTGTTATGATAATGTTTTGTATGTCTAGGAATGTGGTTTGGCTTGACTGATTAACTCCACCAAACTCCAGCTGATTATTTGAAATTGTCTTATGTCAGGAAACAAAAACCTAGAGAGTTCGGTAGTTGAAAACTGATTATGAACCAACTTAAAAATAAAATAAAAATCTTCAAATTTAAAAGACCTAGATTAATATACATCAGAAATGTAAAAGGGATTGACTATTTTCTCTTGGTAAATGAATAAATTAAATAAACCAGAACCCGTCATTTAATCAAATTGAAGTGAGTATAGAGACATACAGAGAAAGGTAGTTACAGAGTAGAATGACTGAGACCTAGGAATAAGAGTCATATATCTTTGGATAATTCAAGATGCAACACCATCACATTACCTGTGAATAGAAGTCATTACCAACTGTATGCACATGCCCACTGTCTTGTTAAATTTGAAGGGAAAGTAGTGAATGTCTTACATTTCACCTTAAAAAAGAGTAAAACCAGCCTGTATTACACTAACAATGGATTGCAAGAGTGATGAGAGGGATTTGGTTTTCAGTAAACATTTAGTCAATAGTAAACTGATCATTTGCAATATTTATTGTGAGACACATGTAATAGATGTCAAAAGATGCCAGGTAGTGGTCAGAGATCTGCAAATTTCTTTTGTTAGTTTATTCTGCTGGCAAATCTGGCAGGTACCTCGGAGATGTATATTTTTACTCCTTCCTAATTGGTGTTTTCCATTCATCACATTATACAGCTGTACAGTTGTGTCCCTATTGACGCCAGGAAGCTGATTAAACCAGCTGGTTTATGGTTTCTACTGGCTGTAGCTGAGTATATTCTGTTCTGTAACATATGGCACCTCAGGGCAGTGTGTTTGCATGGAGCTTGGGAAACAGGGCTGGGTTCGTGGTGCGTTCATTTGCTGAAGCATATATTTGTCCTCGCTTCTAAACTGACGAGCTGTGAAACTCCTGTTTAAGGCTCTTATTTACAGTGATTTTCTGTATTGTTTGCTAAAGCTGTTTAGCATCCTGTTGATGGTTCTTTACTGACATCCTTTGACTTACACTTCTGCTAAAGTAAGCCAGTGCTGGATAATTCTCATACATGTCCTTCTTCCATTTCATCTTTTTGCCATGAGAAACATTATTAGAATCCAGGTGTATTTCTGGTCTGTTGTGCCTCCCCCTTTCTTGATGAAATAGGTAGAAAAAGAATATTTTAGTATTTCTTTTTCTTAGTATGACAGCAAAATTATACTCCTGTCTTAGACTTTCTCCTTCAATCCATTCTTCTTGGCTTTCTGTTTTAAACAGGATTCTACAACACTGTCTTCTCTATCATGACATATTCATTAGAATTCTATGATTTTTGTCATATTTGATTTCCTTCAGTTTATGCATTAATGACTTTATACCTTGCTACTAGGTATCTTAGAAGTCTATTGCAATACTTAGTGCAGACAATATTCTTATTCATCCAGAATACATTTCTCATCTACATTTTAAGAACATCCAGGTTGTTTTAGTGATTCTTTGCTTCTACATCTATGCTCTCAAATTTGGAATAATCCTTGGCTATTTTTTCTCTTATCTGTCAAAGAAATTGTATCTCATTTTGTTACTACAAGTAGCAGTATATGACTCATGTATTTCATTGTCTGTTACATTATGACTACCGATTAAATATTTTATTTTTTCTTTTTTTCTGTAATATATATTTTATTATACAGCCATGCTTGTCCATTAGATTCTTTTGCCTTACAGCTAATTTCTAGCATGACAGACTCTACAACTTATATACATAGGTACAGTTAAGAATTATTATAAAGGACCCTACATTTGTGGTTTCTCTAGGAGTTCTTGTCTTACTGATTATTTCTTTAAACTATAAAGCTATTACCTTGTTCCCTCTTCTCCTCAACCATCTCTTCTACAGGATGATATATTCTTCAACATTTGTCTGTATTGATTTTTATTTCCCCATTATATCTCAGTTAAGTCTTTTTACACTCCAATTCTATTCACGAGTTTGGTTTTTAACAATTGCTTAGCACTGTCATGATCACTTTATCAGACTGGATGGAATTGCTTTTGTCTGGGAGTGCAAACTTAGGTCTCAGCTGAAGGTTTAAATATCCATCAGCTGGAAAATTCATATAAGTAACGAAACTCCACTAGGTGTTCCTCAGAGAATTCTCTTTTACTTGATTCAAAATTAAGTTTACATCATTGATTGAATTTAGAAAATGAATTTTTTGGCTCTTAAATATTTTCTGATAACAGACACAACCATGCAGAGACCCAAAACACCTGTGCCACTTTCTATCCCAGTAACACTCCTGTCCTTCCTCATAGAGAACAGAAAATTTTTCTGTTGAACTGGAAAAACCTGTTGAATTTTCCTCTTGGAAATCTTAATAGGCAAACAAAATGTTAGATCTCCTTTCAATTTCCCATACTTACCTTGTGAACAGTTTTGCAAAACCTTGCTATTTTCTGTATCTGAGGAAAGAAATCTATCTACTGCTGTGTATTTGTTATATTTGACAGTTCTCTTTCCTGAAGTATTTCCCTTTATGCTCAAACATTTACTGGTATTTAGATCCTCATTTTGTGTAGTTTGGGTGATGTGTGAGTTTTCTTCCCTAAGAACGACACATATTTTTAGAAATATCCTTCTTTGAACACTAGACATTTCTCTGATCTGAAGAGGTCAGTGGAATGTTTGTTCAAAATATTTTGTTTTTATAGAATGAATTGGTTCACTGATGTTACTGAAAGACAAAGTCACTGCTATCTTAGAAGGCTGAAAAAATTTAATCTCAGTGATTCAATAGAAGTTAATAGCTGCCCTTTCTTCCCATTTTATATTTTTGTACTGAAAATAGATGTTATGCTGTTCACCAGCAAAGATGATGAAATGGCTTTCCTTAAAGTCAAAGAAGATATGAGATATTACACATGTCTGTGAGCTTTTCTACCAGCCTCATTTTGTTTTGTAGCAATAGGATGGGAGTACTTTCTGAGAGAGAACAATAATTGTTAATAATGTTTCACAATTCTGTAGGCTGACTGTCCATGTCTTTGAACAAAATGGTTGAAATTCTTTTCACTAATGACTGAGTCACTCTTAGTACCTTGCAGGTAAAACTGTTATTTGATTCATGTAACTAAGAATAGCCAACAGGATTAGCCTTCAGGAGTTGTTCCAGTGCTATTACTCATTCAGGTGGTCATGCTGACTTCAAAGGGGCTACAGCAGCCTCTGCATTATTCAGCAAGGTCTGCAAGACTGAGCCTTTAAACTTTTGCTGCAATACACTCAAGAGGTTTTTAAAAGATATTTTAATTATAAGGTTGAACCGAAGTGTCTTTATTAGACATTTGATTCCAAGATAACTTTATGGGGTAGACAAGAATGAACCATAGTGGCTGTTATCTCTCACCTTTACTGGCAGAAAAATAAAGTGGCTTGTCCAGAGCAGGATAGGTGATCAACTTTGGAGGAATAATTAAAACAAAGAAATTGTGTTTCTACATTTTATGCAAAACCATGTATGTCTGTTTATAATTCTTTTTGGTCTTAGATTTTAACATATATGTATTATATGAAGACTGATTAAAGCTTTTTGCAATGAAGTCAGTTAGTAGTATCACTCACTACCTCTATCTTCCCTTTCATTTTTCTTTTTAGTCACGGGTTTCATTCTGAGAGGAAATTAATTTCTATTTTGGCAATAAATTAATCATTTAAACAGTGAATTCCTTAGAACTTTTTTTTTGTGTGATTAATTTTCCTGAAATTGTGCATACAAAAATATGCACGTCAATCTGGATTACTTCTCTTTAGAGAATCTGATATAAAATAGATTTTTGCACCACTGTATTTGGAATAATTTTTCTCGTTCTTGTTCTGTATAAAATAATTTTTCATTGAATTATATTTAATGAATATTGATGATCATTAACTAATTAATAGAATAATATTTTTGTATCATTCTTGTAAACTTTTATTGGCAGAAGTTTATCAATATGTTGAAGACATTCTGAATTTTACTTTATTCATCTGAGTAAATGAGTTTGCTAAGTATTTGTTGGTTGGTCTGGGGGATACAGACAGAGGGCTAAATACTGCCTGCTCACACAGCCTTTGATAAAATACCTGTGTGTTTGAAGTGTAAATCTCACGTGTGTACAACAGCATCTGACTTTTACCCTGATCATTTGAGAGTTTTGTTTCCATCAACTTTGGATGGGGCAAAAGAAGAATTTCTGCCAAGTAGATTCATGGCACCATCCTTTGTGATCAAAGCAGCTGTGCTCTGTTTCCAGCCAAACAGCAGACAACTTCCAGTGAATCCTAGCTCTTTCCAACTTCTAATTGACTGAATAAATTCACACTGTGAAAGCATCACTAATGATATTGGCAACCAAAGACTTTATGCATCCACATATATTTTTCTCTCTAACATGAGACAGAAGAAATGTTTTCTAACATTTTCTTTCCTCTGTACCTGTGACATAGCAGCAGTACAAAATTCTTTCTTTATGGATGTACTTAACAGAATTTTATGTAATTTAAAGAATTTTTTATTATTATATTCTGCAAATAACATGTAATTATATTGCATAAAGGGTAAGAAAAAGTGTTCTATTTTTCACGTCTTTTGTGGTGTCTTTGAGTCAAGTTCTACCCGATGCAAGAGTGTAGCACAGCTCTGACAAATATGCTCTTATGCTTATACCATCGAGTGGCTCTTTCCATAATATATCACAGTCTCATTTTACACACTTGTAGTGATATTTGGTACCAAATTGATCAAATGTCAGTTCCCCACTTGAAATCTTTAGACAGCACATCTTCAGCATTAGAGAAAGTGCTTGTTGCTCAATCCCATCTGTATCTGTTGGAGCATTCAGAAAGAGAGCTAACTAAATGACAGCTCTTTTCAGCTGAAATGGACTCACAAAGTAGTGCAAATTGAATGTTTGCTTCTAGCAGATAGCCTCTTATTGCTCTGTATTCTCTGATTTTGTGCAAGGGAATCCAAAAGCAGAGAAATTCTACTATATCTCATCCACATCTGCATTCTAGGTTCGCATGGATTTCATTTGGAAGAATAAATTTGGACTTTGAAAAATGTATTTATATTTTATCTTAGAGCCATTCTAAGTTTAGCTTGATCTGTTCAAAGATTTAGTGTTCAGTAAATGGCGAGTTATCTCTGCAATGGCATAGTTCATAGTCCATTCTGAAGCAAAGTTTCTATGTTATGTGTGCTCTTTTTTTCCCCCGCTTGAATAAATGTATGATTGCACCAAGAACACTTTGAAAAAAGAAATTCTGTTTCACCTTATGAAGAATATAAGGAACTATATGTTGTCCTGTGACCTAGAAATTAAGGTGAGTTAGCATAGCAGATCATACAATACATCACAGCAAAAGTTATGCTACAGATGCTGGCAAAGTTTTTAAATGAATGAAGGTAATTCAGAACAAATACTGTTTGGTTTTTTACCTGCTTAGGGAAATTCCAACATATTTGAACTGTACTAACTACACTATAAGCTACATCTTGGTGAGAAAAATTATAAGAAGGATTACTACTGATAATCAAAACATTCATGATTAATAAACAAATTATTCTTGAGGGGATAAAAAGAGCATTCAAAAATAAATGAGGAGTTTATAAGAATTTATTTGAAGAGGAAATAAAATTTTCAAACAAACAGCTGTTCATCTGTCAAATAAGTGTTAATTCTTCAAATTAGTTAGCTGATGTTCATATCTAATACTCAGTCTGAAACCATAGCACACTTCATTGTATTTCTTAATAGTGCAATCTGTTCAGTTAGTTTTTCTTCTATTATGTCATGGACAACCTAGTCAATGTCAATAAAGATAATTTAATACAAATTTTCTTGATAAGAACAATGTAATCAGACTTTTATCAGTATTTATTGAGAAAGTACAGAAATAGATTATTAAGAAACACTTGTAATGGTCACTCAATTTTCTAACAGTTAATTTCCATGTTCATCTTAGAGTGACTGTCTACATAAGTGTTTCATTTGCACAAAAGTTTCAAATTATTTATGTTTATTGATGCTGTGGAATGGAATAATCATCATCTTGTGTAATATGAGCTTTCTGCAATGTGTGTCCATTCAATCAAACCCTGTCCTCCTAGATTCCCTGTTTAGTCGATGAATAGAGTCAGGCCCTTTTATGGAATGCTGTGTGAGACCTGTTTCCAGCATCTTTGGTAAGATGAGATTCATTTCACACCCTAAGTTTCTCTGTCAAAAATTACTAAATGTTCATTGTTTAAAGATCAAATTGATAAAGGTGTAATCATCTGTTGTGTGAGTATCCACACCTGATGGGAAGAATTCCTCCAAAGAAAGGAGTAACTTCATCACTGTCTATCTCAGCCAGGGGATGGTCCTTTGTCTAAGGGGTGCTCAATGCTTTTCTTTTAAAGAATTGCATGTAGCCTACTGACCCTGACAAGCCAAAAGGCTGTGAAATGTCACTCAGTAAGTGATGGAGAGATAAGATATTAAATTCATCACAGACATTAGCTGTTACACACAGAGGTGCCAAACCTAAAAGCAACCTAATCTTCATCCTCCACACCTGCACTATATTCCTCTAAATAGCCAAAGGAAGGGTATATCTTCTACTTCTGTCACATTGACTAGTCATTCAACTGAGTCATCAGAGGAAAAAAAGAACAGTCCAATAGCTTACAAAAAGTATGATTAGGAGCTGATCTAGTCTAATAACTGTAGATACCTGAAAGTAAAAAGTCTGTTTTAAGATACTGAACTAAGCTCTGTCCAATGTCATATTAATCTTAGAAAGTTATCTAAAAGAGGGATAAATCTTCATGTAAACATCATTCTCTCTTTCTACTGATGAGAAGATATGAACTGCATGTTTAACATTTATGGTGTGAAAGGCAAGAAGATGTTGTTCTGGGATTCATCAAATATGAGATGCAAGCTGCACCGTAATGCTCCATCCTGAAACTCAGGAAAACTAGTGAACTATGCAAAAACTGTCTTAATTAAATGGGTAAACAGTAGAGTTCCAATACAAAGAAAAATCCATTGAAACAGGAACCGGCTACAAAGAATTTAGAAACCCTGTCTGAGTGTGAGAAAGTGTTGCTGGGAAAGCCAGAGCAAATGTAGAGTTGCCATTTGCGGCTCAAGTTGCATCAAGGACATGATCTATTGCTACATTAATAGACAAATGCTTGACAAGTAAAACATAAGCCTGGTGCTGAATGGGACAGGTGATATAGTGAAGACAAACACTGCCTAATACCAGACTGAATATAAGGTAAATTTTCCCCTGTGAGAACAGTTTAAGCAGTGGAAGGTGTTGAATATAAAGATTATGCAGGCCCCCTCCTTGGACATTTCTATGATCAACTGAAGAGCCCCAAGCAACTTGTTCTGACTTTAGATTGACCAGGCTTTGAGCAGCAATCTGGAGTTAAGACCTGTTGAAATCCCTCTCAACCTGGATCCTATAATTATCTTTTTCATTGGAAGGAAAGTTTCATAATCTCTCCTTGGTGAATAGCTCTCTAAGTTGTTCAATAAGATGTGAAAAATACTATAAAGAAAAGGGTAAATATGAGTGAAGACTGGACTCTGCTATTACTCCCAGTAGTAAATATTCATGCCTTTGAGGAATAAACAGGATTCTGTCTTTGTCTGTCTCTCATTTTAAATGTCTGTCAAAAAAGCTCAATTTTGACCTCAGTGTCAAGATTTTGTTCAATTCCCAAGTGGGTTCTTCCTAACTTGTTAGCTTTCCAATATAGTTCAGAAATTCTTTCCATTCACTCAGCTGTTTTTTGCCCCAAGCACAGAGATCTTTTTTCACTGATCTGCTCCTCCCAGGCAAACCTTCATAGATGTCTAATAGATGAAGTGTTACAGGGAATGGATGTAGCACTGGAGAGAAATTTAGTGATGAGCTGATGCCCCAGTGAAATTTGAAGCAGGTGAGAAAGACAGAAGTCACCTCTGTTATGCTTAGTCATGAGATAACTTTAGAAGACTACTGGCAACAACCAGGAATAAGGCAAAGTGTCTTATCTGACACAAACTGTACCAACAGAACAAAGAAAAACATGTGCCAATGTTTATCTTTGAAGCAAGCACCAAGATATAACGTCCTCATTATAAAAATGTATCCTATCTCTCTGTTTTATTGTTTTTAATAGTCTCATTCCAATTACTAGGGAAAGTCTCATTCCAATTTCCCAAATTGTCAATAGATGGTAATCAGTGAGATTATGAGTCTGCAAATTTACATATTTATAGGAAAAGTGATTGTTACTAACATGGAGAGCCTTCTTTTATTGATTATCTATTGCTGTCTTTTAACAATGAAAATAAATAATATAGACAGGATTTTAAAGTGAAAGCTTGGCAAAAGTAAGTGAGGACTTACAGGGATTTGTGTTAAAAGGACATCTAACCAGAAGTCAGACAGCACTTAATAGGATAGCTTGATTTTCAGAGGTACAGACCTTCTGCAGTTCTGTCTGAAGCCAATGAAAACTACTTGCACTTTTCACCCTTCAGAAACAGACAGTAGGTATTTAATAGATTGGAAAACCTCTAAGAAGTTTTAGTTCACCTACTTCTTAACATCTATATGGGGGGTTAACATGATCTTAATATCGTATTGTCTAAGGACTTCACAGTCATTAATTGCCTTTATTAATTTCTACAGCACTCCTGAGAAGTATGAATGTACTGCTATCCCTCCCTTAAAGAGAGTGAACTGAGATACACACAGATTGTATGTCACTGTTGCAGTAAAACTCAGTGGTGAAATAAGGAACTGAACTTTTGTACGCTATACAAACTTGAGACTAATATTTTCTCCAGTGTTAATTCCCCAAGTGATCAGTTATTTCCTTCAAATTCTTCTGATTATTTGAAACTACAAATGTGTTTAGAAATGAAAACACAGAATATCACTGCAATATTTCTTAACTTTCAGATTTTCAGGACAGATCTCAGCTACTCAAACTTTCACTATGGGTCTTCGGTCTTCTATTATAGTAAGTTTGCATTAGGTCCTGATAAATTTAATTTTTGTTAGGTAGTTCATCTTAGTTATTTTGCTTTCTTGGTTCACATGCCACTTTTATTTGATGAACTTGCATGTGGTTTAAATTTACTCCATTAATTTTGCTCTGTTTAAAGGTAGGTAGAGATTGGCAAAGTTAAGATATAAGACATAAATTTGGAGTCTACAATTGTGTATTAGTCTGGATTGTGGAGTAATAATGCCTTACTAAATGAAAAAGAACCAAAACACTCAAAAAGCACAAATCTTTGCACTTACAGCTTTATTCTTTATCTCTCTTGTTTTGTTGTTTTTGTTGTTGACAGCAACTACAGTGGGTGTAGTACATTATAACTAATTTAGGTCTGTTTCGTATTTCCCATGCTTTTGCTTTTTCTTGTTATCTCATACTTTACTTGTTACTTTTTGTCACTGGAAACAGAGTGTAAAAGATTTCCTGAAAATTAGGGCGTTTAATTGAGGAGCCGAAGGTAAGGGAGGATAGCAGTACCCCAAAATTAATGCAACATCCTTCTACATTTGTGCTGTTCCCCATCTTTAGGCTCCAATTTTGACTTTCACATAATTACACTTACATTGGAATGAAACTTTCTGGCCTTATTTTCCACTCTGCCCACTCTGTTCTGTTCTTTCATTACAATCTACCCTCCCTTTCCTTTATGCTCGTTGAAGTTCCATTCCATTTTTTTGTGAGTCCTGCTGCCTCTTCCCCTGAGCCATGTGCTTTATTTACATTATGGGACTCAGTAGGAGCAGTGTAGCAATTGATTGGTAGTCAGTCAATAATTCAGCAATTGGTAAGGAACTGCTGAGCACCAAATCATTGATTTCCTCCCCACTGATGCCTTCACAGCTGGTTACATTTTAGTGTGTCATTATAGCTAAAGGGAGCAGGAAACTGGAAACTAAGTATATCTATATATATATTACATATAGATAAAATATCATATATTTATATGTTTGCTAACTTTCCATTCCAAGGAAAAAACAGATAAAAATTTGTTTGGCAGCACGATCACAGTCAACAAGACAGAACACAAATCATAGGAAGGGAGTACATCAGATAATGAAATCCATTAACTTTAATATTGAAAAATGTGAATATTTTGCAGAGTTGTTGTTCAGCAAATGCCAAGGAACTTAAATAATGAATCTGAATCAATTCTATTGATTCTACTATTGTTTAATTATTTTTTTTAAGTTTAGAATAGGAAGAATACAAACAAGTTTTCACTTCCATAGTGATTGTTGATATGATCTGCATGATACAACCTACCTTGATCCTAGGTTCAAGATTTTATAAAAGTCATGTCTTTCAGAAGCTTAAAACCTTCAGTTTAGCCTCAGATTTCAGGGAAAAAAAAGAAAAAAATCTGTAGCTAGTGTCCTGAACTACTGAACAATCTGTCCTTGTCTGACTGGCTGCATAAGTGAATGAGGTAGATATGAAATGCAGAATCCGACACTTTCCTTGGCTGAACTTTACATAGTTTGTGATTGCCCAGTCCTCTGATTTGCTGGGGTCTCTCTGCAGGGCCTCTCTGTCTTAGAGGGAGTCAACAGCTCGTCTCAGTTTTGTATCATCTCTGAATTTGCTCAGTATTCCTTCCAGCCCTGCATCCAGGTCATTTATGAAAGTGTTGGAGAGCACAGGGCTGAGGATGGAGCCTGTGAACCCCACTAGTGCCAGGTCACCAGTCTGATGTCACCACATTCACTGAAACCTTTTGTGCCCAACCCGTGAGCCAGTTGCTCACCCATTGCAACCTGACCTAGTGGAAGGTGTCTCTGCACGTGGCAGGGGAGTTGGAGTTTGATGAACTTCGAAGTGTCTTCCAACCCAAACCATTCTATGATTCTATATTTCTATATTGAAAAGCTATGAAAAACTAAATCATGATTTTTAAGTACACAAAGATGTACCGCTTTTTGCATACAGAGCTTTCTTTTTTTTTATTTTTAATTTTTTTCTCCTAATTCTGCTCTCCTTCATGAATTTCTGGCTTGCATAACCATTTAGCCCTATGAAACAGTATTGTAATGGTCAGTAACATGGTGCAGACTTGTCACCATATATGCATGGCCTCAAAACAGAGGCTTGTTAAGTTTGTCTTGTCTAAACTACACCTCCCTGCACCTTTGCTTTATTTGGTTTAGCAGTGACAGCTGTTTTTCAGAAAGAGTGGTTGGCAATGGCTTCGTGATTTCAGTTTTATTTATCTCTGTGGTGTTACTGTTATGGCACCATAATCATAGAATTAGAGAATCAGAGAAAGGTAGAATGGGTTGGGTTGGAAGGGACCTTAAAAATTATCTACTTCCATGATGATTTGGTATAAAAAAAGCAGACTTGGTATGATAATGGAGGCATTGAGAAGTGGAGGTCCAGGAGGTTACTTAGAAGAGTACAGGAACGTAGGAATGGTGTGAAAAAGGGTACAGGCTTAACTCTGGCAGCCCCACAGCCATCATCTGTGCACCAAAGGTCAATTAAAGAAATAGAGACCTGGAGCTAGACAAAGCTAGCTTTAGGGGTAAGAAAAAAACCAAAGAAATAATATCCAACACCCACAAAAGGCAATAAATATATTAAATTCTGTTGTTACATGGGAGTGCAGACCAATGAGAAGCAAAGACATAAAAGCATGCTAACAAAATGACTATAAGACGATCTGGATGTGAAGTGAGGAAATCATCGAATCCATCATCATATTGGTCCCAGCATAGGACCACAGATGTTGACACTCTGCTGTGATACATCCCATCAACGTTGCCAGAAGAAAATTATTTCAGTACCCAGAGCAGCAGTGGATGGGTGATCAGAACATCAGAAAGAGAGGTGGAAAACTTGTGTGTGTGTAACTATTTAAATTATATTATTACTGCTGTTGAACTTCATCTATAAAGAAGTAGCCTTTCTTTTTTTGTGGTGATTGAATTGCAACTAATAAAGATGCTTGGATCAGACTGATAAGATTTCAATTATGCTAACAATAGATTCTTATCTTAATGTATAAGATATATTTCCTCTTTACCCATAAAAAAGGATTTTGAGAATAAAGTTTTAATTTCAAGCTGGTTAATGCTACCAAACAAAGCTCCTGTTTAAAATTAAATGAGGAAAAACTAAAATGACAGATGCTAGATTTCACTCCAAATCTTTCTGCCTGTCCAAATAAATCCATTACATCATTGACATGGTAAAAATATATAACAATGTTTGCAAGCACTTGTAAGAATCTGCAGACAAATTTCTTTTGTTGCCATAGTCATTGTACTTACATGTATACACACACAGACCTACCTACCTGTATATGTTTGTACAGGTATCTTTCATTTCTCTTAGTATCACTTTAAAATTATCATTAGAAGGAAAACAAAACAAAAACAATCAACTGAACAAAACAAATAAACAAAAACCAAACAAAAAAATTAAACCAACTAACCAAACAAAAAGAAAAAAAGTCAATTTAATTTACACACTAGAGTTAATTTTACTGAACTTATTTTCAGTGAAGACAAAAGAGCACTATCTTTGAGATATTTGATCTCTTCATTAAATGATTCTTGAGGACATCTGAATATGTCTTTTTATTGCTGTCAGAACTAGGGGTTGACCTCAGCAAAATTTTGTGTGAATCTGAATATATTCTTGTCTAGTGATGTGCTCATCTTTCAAAACTGACTTCCCTACAGAAGGGGTTCAAGTAGTGTTTATATTTATGATTACCACTCAGGGGCTGGAATTAATATTCACCTGATTCATGAACAGGCATCTGAATGCTGCTGCAAAAGCCCAGGATGCTAAATAAGATGCTGAGGATGACTGAAATACCATAACATGCAATTTGGAAAGCTGCCATGTTCCACTAAGACTCACCTAGAGTGTACTAGGAAGATGTCATTGGTGAAGCACTGTCCCAACAGGCTTTAGAGGTCAAGTTTGAAAATAAAATTTCTTGGCAGGTAGAGTCCTGTGTGTTTAATAAAGTTGAAGATATGCTTTTTCCCATAAATCTACCTCTGACTCTTCAGTCACCATGTATCCTGTAAAGTGTGTGATCTGTCTTTTACACAGTCAGTCCATTTGCATTTGAAAAAAAGTGTATCTTCATTGATTTATCATCTACACTCTATTGATTTCTCTATCTACACGTGTTCCACTATTCCTCTCTTTTTTTGACATATTACCAAATAAAAATTGTGATGATTCTGATTTTTTTTAATATAACATACCCTTGAAAGCCCATTATTAAATTTATTTGTCAGTTGAAATTCTGATGACAAATTATTGAAGAAATCGTTTCAAGTGTTATTTTGTTCCCAGTGCAATAATTGTTCATAAGTCTTTGATCTGTAATGTTGTAAAAATAATACTGTTTGACTTTTGTTTCCTCATCCTAAATGTAAAAACCCATTTTGAAATCTTTCCTTTACAATGCTTATATTTCTTTTTTCCCTTCTCTTTTCCATCTTCTTTTCCTTGAAAAGCAAGTATCATTTTTCTTAATGTAGATTCTTCAATTTTAGCTCTTTGAAGTGAACAGTAAGCAAGAAAGATTTAATGATGTATTGAAGCTAAGGAAATCCACTGATAAAAGACTGACAATTCTATGTCTAGTATTTCTTTAGTAGAATGATGAAAGTCTGTTTAGCAATAGTGACTCTAAATTAAAGTTTAGATAGACATTATAAAGTTTATTTTTATCTTTACTTTTCTTTTCACTTTTATTTTTATTTTATTCTTTATTTTCACAGCTTTCCTCAGCATCTTCTGCTTACTGCTTCCAAGAACATTGCGGTAGACTCCATAAACTTCAGTCTTATATTTGTCATTCTTATATTGTCAAATTACATACTTTCATGTTATTTGCATACATATTTTCACATATGAAAACCTCACTCAAGCCTCTGTTGAGATCTTTTGCATTTTGATTTTTATTCAGGCAACCTACTTTTATACCTCGATGATGCTGTTTTAAAGGTCAAGATATGGGCTGCTTCCCATATTCCCCTTCATTGTTGTCAGTCACGGATGTTTCAAGGAATGTGGATAGCAAAGGAGATATCTCAAGACATCTAAATGAGTAGGAATATTTCAGATATTTCTCTTCAGCAGAGAGATATAATTGGTGAGATCCATGTTGATGTTACCATTTATAGTTTGAGTGACACATACTCAGGAAAGACTAAATCAATTAGTGGAATTTCTAAATACAGTAAAGAGCTTTGAGGATAGTCTACTTATACAGAAAACTTGTCTTAAAAAAAGGTGTACCAGATATATCTAATCTGCCTAATTTAGACACCTAATTTGCAACCAGGCTTTGGATATCTAATGAAGGGTAAAGTTCCCAGGACAGTGAGTACATGTATGTGAAGAATAGTTTTGCTCTTCAAACTGGATCATGAGAACATTTTGGCTTCTGTAATTACATTAAATTTTGGAGAAATCTTGGTCAGAAGCCTGTAAAAATTCTGCAAATACAATACAAAAATACCTCTAGATGTAAAATTATTGATCCTAGAATTTTTTCAGTAGACTTCATGCTCATGACCTTGAACCAAAGCCTGATATGCTTTATGACAGATCGTCATCTAATCTGTTATCAGAAAAGTGTGAATAAATGGTACAAGGGGTCTTTTCCAGTACATCAGTATTCTTCCTATTAGAATGTTTTTCATGCTTGTGCTTTCTTGCCCCAAATTAATTCTTTTGTTCTGTCATGGCAATAATTAATGTTGACAGTGGATTTTTTACTGCCTTTTCTGAATTTAAGGAGTTATTCTGTAAATGCATTCTTTACTCGTCTAGACTAAAATATTAGGCTGAAGTTCAACACTTTGAAATGTTTTTTTGAAGGGCATGTTTTCCAAACTTTTTAAAATTTTGATTGGTTTAATTAATTGATTTAATTGATTAATCTAATTAATTTGGTTTAATCTCTTCAAAGTATCTGTATTTTTTATGTGTCTATCCAAATTCAGATACAGGCAGTTGATGCCTTATTAATACTGAATAAGTCAGTATTTATGACTTTAGATTTACAGGCTGCATTCTTTTTAAATATGCAGAGTATCATATTTCCTGGGATGATAGTGCTGACTCACACTTAGCTTCATGTCTCTTTTCAGTGACCTTAAAAACTACAATTTTGCATTAATAAATTTTTTCCCACTCTGTTCTTATAAATGCTAAGAAGCTTTTCAGTAATAATAAATATCACTTTTTTTCTTACTAAAGTGTTTCTTGCATGTTGTTTTATGGTCTTTTAAAATATTTTAGGTTTACCTTTTTATAATTAATTTTCTTTTTCTATTTTTCCCATATAGTGTTTGAAGGAACCTTCACACACGTATAAGACACAAAATCACAGAGCAATTGAGACGTTCAGTCAGAGCTGCATTGCTAACAGCTTAATAATAGTTCTTTTTTGAGTGTGCTAATAGATTTTTTCTGGCACACATTAAGTTTCAGAAAATATGAAAAAAGTCAAGTTGTTAATTTACAGGATAGGATACTGGCTGTTAGACTTTCACTGTCTTTCAGATTTCCAACCCAATTATTAATTAAAGCTCAAAGATTTTTGGCTGGGTTTTCCCTGTAACTGCTGTCAGAAAAGCAGTCCTTGGTGAAGAGTAGTAAAGACATATTACCTTGGACTTCATTGCTGTATAATGAACAGCTCTCACGATGTTTAAAGAAATAAAACATTCTCATACTTTTAAGACATTATCAAAGCTACCCAATCTAGAATGCTGCATAGAGGTGATACCAGTGGCAAAGTAAGGAGAACATGCTCACAAGAAGTCAGTGAACACTGGACAACAGTGGGGTCCTGTTCTTACATAATTTGTTCATAAGTAATCCAGGCAGAAATGAAATGAGATCCAGCTGAATTTAAAGAAGCTTTAAACCACACATTTCAGTGTGGGAAAGGAAAGGAAAAAATCACTGAACCTTCTGATGACATTGTGTCCTTAAAAATATCCTAGACGGCAATGTTTTCTTGAAGGACACTTGTAATTAATAATGAAAAATATTTTTAGAGAAATGAGATAATTAAAGGAAAAGAAACATGAAGGGAAGTATGAGTTGGTGGATCACTTGATATTAAATTTAATTGGCATGAAATTATATACATATATATAAATAAGTCACAAAAATTATAAAGTTTTTTGAAAGAAATGTAATAAAGGGCATATTTTGATTAGAACTTGAGGTTGTCTTGGAAACACCCTTGCAGGTTTGAATAGATCAAAAATATTTCAGTGACAAATAAGTGAGATGTAAATCTGGTTGGTGGGTAAGGGTGTAATAAAATTACAAAAAAAAGCAATTTATTCTTACAAAAGGGAACACAATACTTTGGTGTTTGGTTGGTGGGGTTTTTTGGGGGGGGGGTAGTGGTTTTCTTTTCCTTTCTTTTTCTTTTCCTTTTCCTTTTTTTCCTTTTCCTTTTCCTTCTCCTTTTCCTTTTTTTCCTTTTCCTTTTCCTTCTCATTCGGGTAAAAGATTGAAACAAAGTCTTCACATGTCATAGTTTTAAACCCAGGACAATGAATAATGAAGTTCCAGAACAGCCAAAGGAATGTCACTATGAAGAAGCAGAGATGAAACAGAAATGTTGTAACTTGGAGTGTACAGAGCACTGATAGGAACTTTTCAAGGCCAGAGGCAAAACACTGTGCAAAACTGAACCTTGATTCTGACTTTTCTGTACCTCAGATGAATGCTCAAGGGAATGTTCTGGGCCATTCTGAGCATCTGTTGATTTTTTTTGGGGCATATTTCAATATTTCTAAAGGTATAGTTTTAAGTTTACAAAGAAATAAATTTCAACAGTTGAACAGATACGTCAAAATGGTGTTCTTACCTGTTTCAACTTGCTGCAGACTCTTGCATTCAGACGGTATATCCCCAAATATAATTCTACAACAGCTAAAAGTCATTCATAATCATCTCACTAAAGATGGCATAGATTTTATAGATTAATTTACTGACTGTTCTTTTTGTTAAAAGCCATCCTGAGTATTGAGATGAAAACAATTACCAGAAGACAGGGAGCACTTTTAGCCTCACTAAGTGATAAGTAGATTCTTCCCTCAAGTATGCCTTTTAAAAGGGTTTATTTTTCTCTGCTTTAAGCCAAAATGTTCTCACAGATGTTTTTTTTTTCTTTCCATGTAGAAAATTAAACTTATATTTCTTAAAATACATCAGAGAGTAACAGAATATAAGCATTTTATTCCTGTAATCTAGGAAAGTCATTCCCCTTTCATTTCCAGTGCCCAAAGTTCAGTTTCTATTAGCTCTACACATGCAGAAGGACTTCAGGGTTGTTCTCATAATAGCTATACTTTTAAATACGTACATTGAATAATACAAATTCAAGATGGAAACTGGTAGTTTTATTCATTGCCAAGGCAAAGAACTCCAACTGCATGAAAGCTGAATTTTACATTTATTCTCAAAGTCATACAACCGTCTGTATTCTAACTGAACCATAAGAAAAAATCCAGGAAATATTGATTTCTGTATAAGAAATTTGGACATTACAAGAAATAAAAGCTTACAAAGAACTCATTTTCTGAGTCTACACTACACTGTAGTTGTTAATGGTAGTGGTATAAAATACCTTCCATCTGTAGATAAAAGGTTTGTGCACTCTCTTTATGAAGATCCCTTGTCCTTGCCTACTGTCACTTACATGAGGTATCACTTACAACTCTACACAAAGTTATATTTACAAAGGAACAAAAAAGAATGTTCAGGGAGATTTATTTTCTGGAGTATTTGTCTTTCTCTTTCAGGTTTAGGTTGACGGCAGAAGACGACCTCAGAAGTTTTGAATAATTTACTCCTATCTTACCATTGCATTATGAGATAAAAAGCCAAGTGTAAAATGCTACTATTAAAAGCATTTATGCAAGAAATGAGTTTAGGCACATAAAACTGAAATAATATTTACAACAACTTGTATGACAAATAAACCAGTAATAATAGTTATTATAGATGACAACAAAATCATTCAGGAGTGATTTTGAAGGTTGCCATTGTTCCCAAAAGTCTCCAGAAGTAAACAACATTTTTTGTAATTCAATATTAAACTTTAGATATATCATGTATCTGAACTAAACAAGCATTCGTGTGCAAGGGAATCATTAATCATAGGCCAAAATTTTCTCAGAAAACACTGTCAGTCTGTTTTCATGCCTCAGAGTGGCTGCCTATCTCTACAGGTCTCTCTTATTAAATAGAAGTGAAAATTAGTTGTGATGTCCATCTCTTAAAGTATAGAGAAATTTAGGAAAACAAACAATTTTTTAAGAAAAGCTAGCATATCATAACTAACATTAGCATTTAATAGCATAGCATAGAAGAGAACAAACTTTTTACAGAACTCCACTTGGATATGAAAGCCAGAGGAAATGATTGTTATAAACAAGGTAAAAAAACCTGATAAACAATTTTACATACATATATATATATACATACATATATACATTTATATATGTATACACACACACAGAAATCTTTTTAAAAGCACATTAATCAGGAATCCTTCACTTGTCATGTTTGTGATAGGAACCTCTATGGAAACTTATAAGATCTGTGCAAAATTGTTGAGATCATCAACGCCAGTATTTGGTTTTTTTCTATACATGGTGATTAGATATGCTTCAAGATTTTTTAAAATAAAAATTATTACATTTTTTGCAAAAGATAAATACAAAATTTTTGACTGTAAGTATGCCTTACTGCTGCCAGAAGGCCTTGTGACAGCTGTAGCTTGCTTATTTGTGCTTTCATTATTCTAGGTCTATTCTTTATACATGTATATGCATCTGAAGTGAGACATATGATATGCTTCTTGCATAAGATACATAACATAAAATCACCCTAGGACAAAAGGGAAAAGCTGGTCTGAGGTTTTTTAAGCTGAAAACCAGTACTCGCTCAACAACAAGTAGGAAACATTAATTCAGGAAAAATGATCATTGATATACTTACCTTGGAATTTGGAAAGAGGAGAAGCTTCTTTCCAGATGTATGTTTTATAAGCCATGGCTGGTTTGCTATTCTGCTGACACACTTTGTTTTCCTATCCCTCTCATACCTTTCTGTAAGTGGAGGTGATGTATGGAAGAGATTTGGGCTGTAATTTTAAGTGGAAATTCAACAGTACAGAAATTAACTATAATTCATATGAGGTCTTTGTTTCTTTAAATTTCTGGACGGAAGTATATTTATGCCCTTTCATTTTTTCTGGGAGTTTCTTATATTTTCAATGGCTAAGGAATCTGTAATTTAAGTTTGTGTAGTAAAACCCTGACTTTTTTGTTCAGTCTTCACCCTTTTAATAACAAGGTCTGATCAGCACATAAACCATCTCAGCAGCACAGGACAAATTTTAAAAAGAATTAAACACAAACTTTTTCAGTGTCATGAAGAAAGTCTTCTTAAGAATTAGGTTATGAACATAACTTTTCCAAATAATGTCATGGTGCCTTAAATATATCTATAAAAAGCCCTCAAACCCTCACCCAAACCTTTTTGTTTTTCAATAGAAAATATTCCAAGCAAAGACCATGGGGTATAAGTTTTTCTTTAAAACTCTTATTCTTTGTAAAGTAAAACAGCCCATGATTAGCATAAAATTTAAGATCAAATTCATGCCAACTTTGTTGTTTGTAAAGTGATATGAAATTGCTTAAATAAGAAACCTTCACAAAATGAACAAATGAACAAAACTGTAAATGTTTTCAGTATTTTTAAATTGCGTCCTGTGTCCAATGGCATGATAAACAACAAATGATAAAATAATAGTAATGAAATCTGAACTGTGTATTGCTTATGACAGACGAGTTCAAGAACACTGAAACAGCAGCTTTAAGCACAGCAGAACTTCCAGGTCCTGGGAATCCCCTGTGCTAATATTTGCTTGCAAGTGATTTTTGTCCCTGCAGGAAATGTTGGGTTATGAGCTTTGTGTCTTAAAATGAATGTCAGTGTGATGCAGTAATTTTGTTATATATATGGGTTCTTTTTATTTATAACAGCATATTTAACTTCTTGATAGCATTTAAAGATGGTAGTGAAATAACAACCTGACTTCCTGAGGTAGTAGAAGAAATGTACTAGAAGCATACAAAATATATGGCTAAAAAGAAGCAAAGACAACTGATAATAGCCTTAATGTGTAGATTGAATGATGACATAATACCCTGCAGACAAAAAAAAATCTACTCATAATGCTCAATGAGAAGCCATGAGTGGAAATTATATATGAGATTAGATCAATCTTTTCAGACTTGCAATCCACATAAGAGCAAGGTTAATAGGGAGCTTACTGTTGGAAATGGTCTTAAAGTGAAATAGAAGATCACAAATTCATTCCTTATTTACTCAAGGAAAGCTTCTATGTTTAACCTCAAAAATGTAGTTTCTTGTACTGGAGAAAAAAAATAATACTTGAGATTACTTTTATCCTAATTTCAGGAGTCTCTCTGAAGAAACTGAGACTTGGGTGACATGAGTCTGAATGTGTTCCTTTCTCAAACTCTAATCTATTTGTGAAGCTGCTTAATTCCATAATTATTTAAATTTTGTTTTCTAAAGCTCCCCAGTCACCTGAGCTGCAGCACTAAATTACAGTTTACAGTATATACAAGTCAACTGTTGATGCCCATAATTGGATTTAGGTGCTTAATGGCCTAAATCCATGCTATTAAAGCCTCTCAGACTTTGAAAGAAAACTTCAAAAAATTGTTATTAGAAGTAGGAATTGGCCCAAGCCACAGATTTGTTAGGGATGACACTAAAAACTGAACACTTCAGATGATTGAATCACGGCGCTGGGAATGGTCCCTGACACTTTGTAATTTACTAGAATAGATGTAGCCTAAATTTATGCTTCTAGGTAGAATCCTAATAACACCAATGTGCTCAGTGCCAGAAAGTTGATACTACCTGTGGTGCAGCAGTTCTCAGAGCACAGATATCATTTAAACCTCATTGAAACACAGAAACAGCTTATTGGTGTGGGATTTAACTTAAGTTTGGGGAGATAGAGCTTCCAACATATATTTTAATTTGTCTGGGTTGAGATTAGGGTTTATATTTCCTACCAGTGTGGCTTTATCTATGTATTACTTTAAGTTTGGTAACTTTAAGCTTCTTTTTTTCACTATTAATATGCTTTCAATATAACATATTCTGTATTTGTTAAGATTCTTGTTCATTCCAGTTTCTAATGACTTTTTTGTGTTCAGCAGAGACTGGATTACTCTATACTGTTAGAATACATTAAAACAAAAAGTACTGGAAAAGCTATAGCCCTTCATAAATTATATCTCACTGGTCAAGGGTGAAGTAGAGGATGAATGATGGCCACTAATATGAGGGGGAGGAGGGAACAGAACGCAGGACACCCGGCTCTAACAGGGAGAGGTGCTACTCATAACGGTGGAAGCCCACTTAAGACCCTCAATGTTTTGACTCAGTTCAAGTATACTAAACCAAAAAAATGTAAAGATTAAAATCCTCAAGTTAAAGAAAATATCTAGTTTTCCCCCAGAAAGTGTGATTTACATTTTTTCTTTCAATGACAGCTTCCACTTTTCAGTTTTGGTGTCTTCTCACTTTGTAAGATACTGAATTTTCCTTATACATCATTTAAAGAGTGTGTTGTGATTAAGATTTACAATGATGATCAATCTCTTTTGGACCTAGACATTCTTTTTTAAGCCAAATGACCTAGAAAAGACAACAACTTTTATTACTAAGTTTATAAAGCAAAAAGTAGGTGAATCATCCATCAAGGTTGTTTATTTCTCTGCAAGAAACAAAAAAAAAACCCCAACTTTTTAAACTTATGATGTTAATAATGGCAAAAATTAGAAAGTGTCAGTATGAAAAACATTGTTCAAAGACTCTATAAATTCTAGAACCAAACATATTTTATAAGCTTATTAAAGTCAAACTTTAATTTATATATATATACACTTCATATTTGCACAAACCTAGTAAAAATGGGCCCTGCTTCATCACTCTGACTTCTCAATGCTATGACCATACAAAACCAAGAAAAAATTTTCTAATTTCAATTTTTAGATTTCTTACTGTTGTTTTAATAAATAGACAAAAATATGACCACCATCCTCAAGAGCTATTAAGATTTTTTCTCCTGACAAATTAACCTCAAAGGCAGAATTCTAATTATTTACCTAATGAGGTAACTTTCTTCAGTACAGCAGGCCATGCACAAGGCTGAATACCTAGAGTATAAATAAGATAACTTCTCCTTGCTTTTAATGCAGGGTGGTCCAACTTATATCAGCTGGATTTGTATAAAAAAGGCTGAATATACTTACAAGGATGTGGAGAGAGCTTACAGTTTTTAACAGACTAGCTCATGCAGTTAGAAAGTTGTCAATTTTTCAGGGATACATCTTGAAAGAATTAATTTTTAAAATGAGAATAATTCACTCTTAAAGCCTATGGATATGCAAGTGCAATTTGCAGGTGGATATTCTATGTTACTTTGAATACCCTTTATTTGATCTCCATGTGAATTGTCCATTGTAATAAATATGCTTCAGCTTTCCAGGTCTACAGATAGTTGTGCTTTTCTGGTCACATACACCTGTGGTCTGAAAAAACAAAACATCAGTCAGACTGACTGATGGACTAAATAAACTCAAAACCATTTACAGAGCCCGAGAGCAGTGAAAGAATGAGTCTTATGATGTGCGAATAAAGACAATATCAACTTCATTATATGAAACCGAATGTAATTGCTGGGTATGCTTTGATTTTTTTTATTTTTTTTTAATTTTCTGTTAGAGATCATGTTTTAAATGCTGATGACTTTCATCTTCTACAAATTAACATTGGACATAAAAATATACTCTGGATCACTGGTATATTTATGTGTGTTTAGAATTTGCTGATCAAATTACAAATGTTAGTGATTTTGGAGAGAGTTTAACTTGTCACATTTCAATACTCTTCTGATTTTTTTTATATGCTTTACTAAATAGGTGCTAAACTTCATTTTACAACCTGGATATTTAATCACCTTTGTCTTCCTTTATGTATACCAATCAATGACTGAGGACCATTTTTTCATGTGTTTGCAATGAACTAAACTCTTTTTAGGTAAATATCTGTAGTCAAGATCATTTCAGCATATTTAAAGTTATTCAGGTTTTCTAAGAGTTTCTAAAATGCCATCCAGAACTTAATGAAGCACAGACATAAACTGAAAATGAGAAATATTTTATGCAATTACGTAACCAATAAAAAGCAAACTAAAATATGTGGTTAGTCTGGGGTAAGGATAAAAGATATTCTGAAGAAATCCACAGATTAGTGCAGTCCCTACAACATAAATAACTGAAAGTGTTACTGATGTAAGTATTTATTAGGTCAACTGTTAAGTAAAATATTATTTTGTTTTTCATAACTCATATTTTATTGATTCCAGAAGAAATTTCAATCTGAAAACATTGTCAAAAGTTATATTGTTCTGTGAACATGTAAGTGTGGAAAATTCCTTTATTCTGCTTGAAGCATAAACCCTGCTACTCTGAACCACCTGTGAGTTAGAAGCCTACAGCTGCATAAAATGGATGATCTGAGTATCCCTTTCACTGTGTTGTAAAAATCTTCTAGCTTTGCAGTCAAGTACCAATACGAGTACTAATTTTAAATAAGCATGTTAAATATCACATTAAATTTTCAAAGACATTATGACAATAATGTGTGTTTTCAGAATATCACCATGTAAGAAGAGAACTGATCTCAGAAGGGGCCTTATTTTCAGGTAACATGACATATTCAGCCTCTTCAAATAAAGTTTCTCTAAAGGATTATCAAAACAAGCACCCAGATAAATACACTTTTAAATAATGAATAATTTTTTAAATGAAAAAGGGAGGAATATTTAATTCCTTGAAACGCACATGAAATATGTAAGAAATCATCCTAAAAAGAATGTACTAAATGCAACATAGCATTGACTGTAATAATGTCAATATTTAGTTCTTCTAAATGTAATCGCATACTGCAAATTATGGCACTGTATTTCAAGATAATTTGCATTTAAATCATGAACTATTGGGAGAGTAGTTTTGTGCAGAACTTCTTCTTGGAAAGGTCTCCAAATATATTTAAATATAGGACATCATACTGGCAAACATGTGCAGCCAGTAGCTATGAAAAACAAGGTGAAAAAAAGTTAGGGATATAAATACACCAATGAAATAATATGAAATTACACTTGATTAGGTATTATATGTTTTCTTGGTGTGCCTAAAAACACACAAAGAGGTATGAAAAACATATTCTTATATATCTATATATATTTACATGCACACATATCCTATATATACATAACCTGCTATATGAAGTGCTTACCCCTAAGAAGTAGCGTGTTTTCAGGAGATAAAAATTAGTTAGATTCCAAGTGTATTATCTCAGTGTTTGCAGGTATTCCCAGTAGAAAGAAGAGGGAGGCTTAGATAACAGCACAAGCTGATAAACTTATCTATTAGAAGTCTCTTTAAAGGCTGACTGCTTAATGCATCCAGTTCCTTTGCAAAGGCATTTTTTTACTATCATATTTATTATATTTATGACATTTAAGATCCCAATATTACCCTTAAAATCTGTTGGCTTTGTCATAGTCTATAGAAAATCTTGCTTTGTTGATTTCTTTTGGTGTTTGTTTGTTGGGTTGGTTGCTTGTTTTTTTTTTTTTTGAAGCATCAAATTTGCAGTAAATGAGCTGAAATGTGTTTTCTCTCACTGTAGCCACCTAGACGAATAGCTACTTTCAAACTAAGTCATCAGGTTCTTTACAGTGATTCACTGCTTTTCCCCTTCCCAGGCATCCAAGCAAAGAAAAAGGATAGTTTATTCAACCTGGTCTAAGCGTGACATCTATTTACATGGCCAGACTGAGAGGCATCCCAGAGAAGGAGGGAACAGAGGTTGCAACAACCCCTACAGTGCATTTTGGTTCAGTATGTGCACTGCAAGCCAACTGGAATGAGAGACGTTGTTCATGTGTGCTGTGCCAATCCCTGAGACAGAAGTGTTGGTGGAAGCTGAGGAATTTAGAATCACTTTGCCCCTTTGAACACGTGGTGCTATGCAGATATGTTGTGTGTTGCTGAGAGAAATCTTCCTGGTGTGGGCATTAACGTTTGGTTCCACCTTCATATGTTTTCTTTGTCCTCTCACACACAGTTTTTTGTTCTGCTGATCATCCTGATAATCCCTTTTTTTCCTCTTTCAGTGCAGATACATTGGTTTTGATAATAAATTATGAAGATTATATAGCACTTCAGATGAGTTCTCATCAGCACCTTCCACAGCTGCATTACTACTTTCAAGCTGGAAATATCTTTTATAATGTGTATGTAATATGACATGATTCATCTTGCCTTTTTTATTGTGCTATCATTTTGAAAATGACATCATACTATGTCAATTAGGGGTCTTTCTCCTGTTCAAATAAAGACAGGGAAGCATGTACAAGAAATAATTCAGCGTAGGATTTGTTACTATCTTTTGATGCCATTCCTTTCATTTTAAATTTAAAATGTATTTGGCTACTTCTGGTAAAGCCATGAGGGTGGGTTTTATTTTGGTTAAATTTAGATATCTGAGTGTGACTTTGGGGACAATTTATCTCACCTGTTGTTGATCCTGTCTGCCTTATGTCCAAAGATGTATCTCATTGCTTCCAGAGGTAATGTGTGATGATATTAGATACAGCAGATATTATATGCAGTCAGATGACTCCACTATAAAGCAACTTTTTCAAAAGAAATCTAAATACTTGGGAACCTAAATTCTTACTATTTTCAGTGACACCTGTGGCAAGCCAACTCTAAAGCTTTAAATAAAACATTTTTTGAACTTTTGTAAGATTCAGAAGCACTGGGAGCTGTGAAACAAAATTCCCTAACATATGGTCCAGCTGACAAGTATTCACATCACAGAGCAATGATGAATTATACAAATGTGGTTTCATACATCAAGAAGTAATATTATTATCTTTGAACGAATAATTTCCACAGGTTGTGTATTTTGTGTCCTGAAGCATTTTGTTTCCACAGAAGAACACTACACAATATGACCTATCCACCTCAGGAAGGCAGACTGTGTTAAACCATGCTGCGTTTTGTGGTATAGACTTGTCCTTTTATCAGGCACAACTTCAATGACAAATTCCAAAGTTAGAATTAAGAACATAAATAGGAGTTAGATCCAGTGAAGAGTTAAGCATTTCCAGAAGGTTTTTCATCCTGTCCAAATGTGTATGTCTAAGATAGGTGTGATGAATTGCCATCTGTCTCTTTCTATTCAGAGCAGATGACTAGTTCAAAGAATGTGCCAGACTGTTACATAAACAAAGACACATTAAAACAGTTTCAGGACACGTTTAAGCTTTTGGTATCAAAATTCTCCATACATCTAAGCTTCAGATACTAGACATGTTGAGAAGAGATTCAGTCTTCATGCACCTAACATTATCCAAATCTGCAAGCTAGCAACCCTTTCCTCATTTCAACTGATGGGCTTGTGATAGTGGTAGAGGTGGAGGGAATATGTTATGTGAAAGGCACAGAAAGGCTCATTTGGGATGCTGTACAGAACTGCTGTTGAAGCTCTGAAACACTTATATACTTGGTATCCTCCCTAAATACTCATTTCAATAGGCACCTCTTTGGAAATCAGACTAAGCTTTCTTTCTGCTTCAAGTAGTTATATGGCCTGGTAAAATGGATATAAAATAGTAGAATTGCAGCATTTTGCTGTTCAAAAAACATCCCCAGACCAGAAAATAAAAATGTCTGGGGAAATCCCTACCATTTTTTAACTCTCATTATCAGCTAAAGAAAGCTTCACGCATCATGGGTTCGGAAACTCAGGAGCAGCAATGAGTAACAAAAATCCTCTGTGGAACTTGTCTGGTACCTCTTAGCTATAAAGGAGTGGGGAAAATTGCCAGGAAGGTATTTTCACTAGCTTGGTTCTTAAGAGGGCGGGATTCTGAAACCCATCATAAGTTTCTTCTTATTGCACACACTATGCTAGTTTTGTCTGCCTTGTAATGCTTCAAAGGCTTCTACTGCATCTTGCATCTATGCATACAGAGACACCTACAATATGAACAAATGCATCTAAGCTACTTGCCTTAGTGACCCTTTACAGAAAATGAAAATAATGGATACAATTCCTTTCCCTCTCTATAAGTACTAACTTTAGGGTGAGTAAATGAGACCCTCGCAGTGCTTATATCTCTCCATTGTCTGTAAAGAGAGCTTATTTCATTATACACATCTGCATGTTATCTGATGAAGCCCATGAGCAGTGGAGTGAGACGATTTATAAAAAAAATATTTTTTATTTTAATTTTAATACCTGAAGACTCTTAACTGACATTTTGTCCTTACATTAAACTGCTGTGAACTTCCATGGACTTCCTTTGCACAAACATATTTGTTAGAAGTCCTACTAAAAGCACCATTTCAATACAAAATATTAAGTTGATCATTTGTTGTAAGGCATTGGTAGTCCACTGTATAGGCTGTTCCCTTTGATAGTAGTATCCTAAGGAAAATTCAACATTGCTGATTCAAATATAGCAGCTGTGAAGTAGTATCGTGCCATTTTTTAGTGCCATGAAAGGTGTAATCTTCAATATAAAACAGAAAAGTGTAGCACTGATCACACAGATGTACCAAACCTCCAGTCATGCTCACTTCAGTTACCCAGCTAAGTCATGACAGCCTGTGTCCATCCTGCTAACAAACTGCTAGAACATGATCTGCCCAAACAGTGTCACTCAAAGCAGCTGTCACAGAGGTCAAGGAATCATAGGACTGCTGGTTGTAAGGGATTGCTGCAGGTCATGCAGTTCAGCTCGCACTTGAAGCAGGACCATTGACAATAATAGATCAGGGCACCTGCAACTTTATCCTACTGAGCTTTAAATACCACTCAAAAGATGAAAGTTTTCTTCAATTGCTCTGGCAATCCTGCTGCAGTGCTGCATTGCATTTCTAATGCTGAATAGTTTCCTAAACGTCTAAACTGAGCTCTCCCATCCACAGTTTATTCTCATTCCCTTTATTCTTGTCATCATTTATTTACTGACAGGAGTGACACTCTGGTCTGTAACTGCCTTTTGGGTAACTGCAGCTCACCTTTTGAGTCTTCCCTAGGACACAAACTCACCTTTTAGTCCCCTTGTTTTCAGACAGAACAAGTCCAGCTCTGTCAATGGCTGTTTTTATTTCCAGCAGTGTGAATAATGGTCCAAATGATGGAGATTAATGAGATCATAAGGCTGGAAGTGACCTCATTTAGCTTGTCCATTCTGCCCCAAGTAAGATCAATTGCATCTCTACCATTCTTGACAGATTATTTCTCTAATCTAAACATCTCCAATGATGAAGGCTCTCTAGCTTATCTGGCTCAGAGACTGAGATTTCTAATAGAATATTTTGAGACAGATAAATTTAGGCCCAAACTCTTTTCTCCTGTCACAGCCCCATAGTTTCAGGGCTGCTGCATTTTCATGCTCTCACCTCCAGCCAGCAGTGAGGATGAGCACATTCCCTGCGCAGGCACACACACTACAAATAGCACATAGAGCCATGCTGTGCTGCCACACACACAGAAACACCATGAACAACACCAATGGCTTGATCCTGTTCCTTCCCTTCTGCAGAACAAAGTTAAAGCTTGCTAGTGCAATACAGTAGTGTGTGCCCATGTGCGCACACACACACACACACACACACACATATATATATATATACATATATATTCACACATGGAGTTTTTCCTATAGTGAGGTTTATTGGTTGAGCCAGTTGCTGGCTCCCAGACCCTGGTCTCCCACAGCTGTTGTCATCCACAGCTGGACCCCTCCTGCATCAACTTGCCGCTCCAGGAGATTGTTAAATAGAATTCTCCTAGGACTCGGCTTATTTGGCTGTGAGTTCTCTAGTATATACACAGAGCCTCAGATAGGAAATGCAGCCAACCCCAAGATAGAAGAAAGATTTAATAAAAGTATAAAATAGACTGCAGTGAACAGGTGCAGAGCTTTCCAGATGAGTATACTGGCCAATCTCTCCCCTTTTTGGCCCTTCCCCTAAACATTTCACATGTTCTACCAGTGACCTTAAGGCAGCTCCTAAGTTTTGCACAGCCTGCATGTTCTCTTCACACTGCACTCCAAGTCCTACAACTCTTAGGCAATAGCTCCTTTAGATTTGATGGCTTTCCAGAGACACTCTCTTTTTGTTGCATCTTAGTGTCTTTCACAGCAGGGGCTGTGATCTGATTATTCTCTTCCATTGTTTGTTTTTGGAGGAGCTTATCCCGAGTGCTCCTTATTAGGTCACTACAGTCTTTTCACCTGTCATTGTCCTCTGCTCCTTGCCAAGTCTTTGTGATTAGCCTTTACTCACATAGCCTAGGAGAATTCAGAAACCATGGAGGAGCATTCAAATAAAATCATGAGACAAATCACAGTGAACTGCTGTCACTACAAAAAAGTGATGATGAATGATGCAATGAAGGGGTTTGCAGTCTTGATTCAGATGGCAAGCCTAGAAAGGATTTTATCCCAAAGGCATTGTTCATTAATTTTTCAGTCACCGTATGATACCTGAAATACATCAAACATTTTTAGAGATTTTTTTTTTTCCAAAATCACTGCTAAAAATATTTCCAAAATTTATCCTAAAAATATGAAACTTTATACAGAAAAAGAGTGTAGAATGCATTCAACTGAATATAGTGCCAGATGAATAATAATTTGAAGATCATAAAAGCAGTGCTTTATCTTCACATTAGATTGCTTTCATTCCTGTGCAAACCTTAACTAGCTAACCAAATGATTTAACTGCTTTAATCCTTGCCTTCATTCTACTTTTCTTAATGTGCTTTTTTGTTTTTGTGGTGATCGTTTAGGCTGCTTGCATTCCATGCAAAATGATTATACTGGAGTATCTCCAGGGCATTGAAACTTGCATTTATACATTTTTGCACAGTATTCACCACATCCTTGAGTGCATTTTGGCATTGTTTTAAGTAAAACTAAATGTAAATTCCCGGGCATAAATTTACTAGTTTCTCTTCTAAACTAATATTAGAAATAATGTGGTATTGTTTGTTTGGGTTTTTTTTTTTTTTAATTGACATCCTGTTCCTACTGTTCAAAATTATTTTTCAATCAAGCACAGAGAGTGCAGAGGAAAATGATTCAGGGGAGAATATTCTGAAATGGAGCTCCATTTAGTGGATTCAGCAATAAACTCAAGGGTTTTTTTATTTAGAAATGGCAGACTCAATTAGCATCTCATTAGCAATAAGCTGTATAAACAGGCATGTTCAGCAAAGAGGGAAAAAAGTCAATAGTCTGCTGGCAGCCACTCAGTATCCCAGCACCAAGCTTTCAACACATAGAGAAGCTCTAATTAGAAGCTTGTCCATGTGCATGCATCACTCATTAACTGCCTCTTTACTGAAAAGGAATAATGAATTGAGCCCTTTAATCTGACATTAATAAATTGCCACCATTTTGGGAGTATTTGAATGTAGAATGGTGATGTTCATTATCAAAATTATGTTTGATGAGTTGGGTTTGTTCTGGCTCATTGAGAAGGATAATTTTCGTACTGTTAGGGCTCCTTCCAAAAAACGAGTCTGGATGCTTTTGGCTTACTCCACAGAACTTTTAGTGAGACTCTGGATCTCTGGAAACCAACACTATAAACTGCAGATATGACAGATGATGTAATGTAATGACATGTTTCCTGCATCTTGTAGTAATTGAACATGGATGATATCTTAGGTAGAAATTCACTCATCTTCTGTTTATAGTATTTCTTCTATACTGCCTGAGTCCATCAGAAGGAATTCAGCTCTATATGGAAGCCTCTGACAATTACCTTGGGCCTAGACAAATCATCTGTCTCTTGTTCTGAGTCAATTTCCTCTCTTGCTCAGTTTCCTTTCAGTTGTATTTCACCTTTTGTATGAAACAAATAGACAAAATGGACTATTATGCTTGTTTATGAATGCTTGTTTATGGAAGTTCAGTTGGATTTCGAGCCACATGTTGTTCATCAAACACGGGTCAAAATTGGGTTTTTCAGAGCTGCATCATGCCACTAATGAGATGTGGAAAGACTAATAGGTGACCTGGTCCCCTCTCTGGTACAAAGCAGCCCAATCCCAGTGCAGTGGGAGAAACAGAAGCTGTTTTAATTTCCCCTTTGTGAAGTGCTCTCAAAACCCTCTTGCTTTTGCCTCTAGTTATGTGATGGGTAAGCTTTGTGTCCTTAGTCATCCATACAGCTACCTTCATGGGTGGGTTCACACAACTGATTAGAGATTGCACTAGAGGGTAAATCTGATAAAGAGCAAGTTAATAAAGCAGAACTGTTGTGGTATGCATAAAAGAACTGATAACTCTTCAGGACAGGACATATAAAGATAAATTCTATATTGCTCAAATTAAAAGCAAGCAAACTGTGTTCATCTGTGACTGTAACATGGCTGTCAAAATGTGCTTACAAAACTGTGGAATAGCAAACATGAATTTTTGCCAAAACAGTTCTACCCAACAGGTAATGTTAACTCAATTATGGAGAAATATCATAGCGTTATCTTTCAATATTCAAAAGTCATATAAAACAGTTCATACTGACCTGTCTCAACTATCTATCAAATTTTTTAAAAGCCTTGGAGAAATATTGTTAAAATAAAATAGTAAAAATTTCTTATCTACATTTGTTCATGTTTCTTCAAGTATGGTTATTGAAAATCGTGTTTCTAATACCATGAACACAACAGAGTATTACCAATTAATCTTATACAACTCTTTCCTGGTTTTAGCCATCTTTAACAAAGAAATAACAGAGTCCTTGACCATATTTTTCTCAATAAAATTTCCAGGCTCTGTGACAAACTGGGTAACAGCATCTAATATTGTATTCTATACAAAGACTTCCTCCTTTTTCTGCATGTGACAGTGTTTATTATATATAAAGGGTATCAATGGGCTGTTTCATTATGTTGTGTTAGGTATAGTCATAATTCCATAACACCATATCAGATATTTTTTCTATACCAAAGGTTCCTCACGTAAATGTATTTTGTATGCAGTTGCTGCAGAAGAATTTTTAGAGAAATGGTGCCCCTCTAGAAATAAGATTAGGGTTTTTTTAGGAATTAAGTATATCTGGGTTGGATAGAGAAGATATGGTATATAGTTTTTACATTATTTTCCTCAGCTATCATAAAGTTATTGGATGGTCAATAGATATTTAATTATAGAATATTGAATTTATTCAATTGGGTAATCTGTAAGACAAGCTTTATAGTATGAACTTGGAAAGAAGTGAGTTTGACACATTTTTCTTGCCAGCTCACATCATTTTTAGTTTTTTCTCAGCCTGATTTTGATATATAGAAAAGAAGCTCCTTGTAGTAGGACAGTGTATAGAATAATGAACCTTTCTGTGGGCCTTCAATTTCACTAATTTTAATACAAACATCAAATATGTTTAGCTTATAGGAATGATCTCTTAATTTAGGAAAGCTATTCAAGGAAGTTACTGAAGATCTTATAATTCACCTAGTAGTTTAGTGCAATTTAAGATGAGGTGCTGGGTAGAAATCAGTAGCAACTTTATGTGGAAGTTAAACAACAATAGTACTTGTTTTTTGTTTTACATAAGTCAGCAAACATTCTCCTGAGAAATGTTTTGTCCTTGGATTTTCAAGGTAGAATAGGAGAGAAAGTTATAGGTCTAAACTCACAATAAGTCAATACCCTTAATTAAGATCTATTTCACTAACAGCCTGTCTAATCCTTGGCAGTGCTTTATCTCACTAAAGACTCCAGCAGACATATGATGGAGGATTAAAAACAAACAGCTGAAAAAGCTACAGCCACCAGTCTCCCACATTGTCCTTCTGATAGATACTGCCACTGAACAGAATGCCTGATGCTTTAAAAGAAAGTTTCTAAACCTGCATGGCAAGAAGAAATAAGTTTAACTTAATGTACTAAATTGAAATAACCCTGCTTTATTTTTAGGAGACTGGAAACTTTAGCAACATAAGACCTGTTGCACAAATAACTCAGACATCTGTATGTTTGAGCAGTAACATCTATGAGTGAATGATGAAGATGACTAGGGTGATAACAAATTCAGCCATCTAATTTCCACCTCCTGTCATATGGCTTTAGACCTCTGAATGAAACACAAACCTGATGAAGCATTCTTCTTGTACACTGAGAAAAGTATCTCTTTTCTTGTATGTGTTCTGGTGTTAGATTTCTTCTGGTTGAGGAATTCCATATTCCTAATTCTGACTACATAATCCTGACTACATATATTTAAGAAATATATTTGCTGATTTCCTACATAAGATCCCATGAAAATGTAGAGAAACACTACATAGACCTTGGTATAATTTCAACTGTAATAAACAATGGCTCCTTAAAATATTTATCTTGACATGAGCTGAAAGCTGTTTTTGCTCTTGCCAGATCCAAATCCCAGAGAATTTTCCTTTTGTATCAGAAAGTAGTCGGATTGCATAAATATGGATATGTCTTCTGTGGGTGACTAGATTTTTTTTCTGTTTGATACATATCAAATTTCCAACATACCCCATCAAAATGAAATTGCTTCTGCTGGAGAACCTTTAGAGGAACTCACCAGGAAAAAATTAGGATTTTAAAGTGTGAATGCCTATATTTAACTTGCCATTTCTCTTTTTTTTTAATGGACAATGAAGACAAAGAAGCATTTCTGGGAGTGTATACTATTTATTACATAAACATCTGATTATTTACTTAAATTCTATCATAAACTACTAAGACAGATTAGTTGAAAGAATGCCAGAAGTGTTTCTCAATCTTCATGAGTAATAAAACTCTAGGATGACTAGTTGAGATACGGGAATTTATATTGCAAAATTTAGTAGAAGAATCCTGCCCTATTGATAAAAGTATATCAGTTACAGTGTCACCTAGCAGTTGAAGTTTCCTCTATAGTCAATAGAGGAAAGTCAGCACCTCCTTAAGGTGCCTCATCTCAAAGATCATTGACAGATTTTTTAGGGCAGGATAAATGTTAAACTGTCACTTGAAAGCCACTATCTTGAGGGAATCTAGACAAAGAGCTGAACACACCATTTCAATTTCAGGTGGCTGTTAAGGAGATGAATCTTATCCATTTAAACTTTTGTGATTACTTTCCCATTTTCTTAATCGCTGCCTATTTGAAATCCATTTCCATGATTCTTTGATAATGTTTCAAGACTTCATACAAACTATCATAAACAGACTTAATGCACAAAGTTTGTTTCTGACTTTTCTACACTCTTGTCAGTTTGTGTCCAAACATGCTGCTTTAAACTGTTGTTTCTATAAAATTCATCAGGATTTCTTGTGCATTTTCCTACATTTGATGCATAATGAATGCCAACATCTTCCAGTATTTTCAAAGCTAAAATTAATTTTATTGAGCTTTTCAACTACAAATTGTGGCAGAATATAAACCATCCACTTCTGCATATCTCAATTTATGGTGTTTTTTGCATTTAAAAAGTGTCAAAGAATCAGACAAAAAACCAGTCCAATTAGAATTAAATATTCAAAATGGAGTAGAACTTAATTGAAGAGCTGAGTTTAACCTCTAGAAAATATTTTCTAATTATAAATGTAATTGTGCTGGGCTTAGGGCATAGTTGTTTCTGTTGTGGGGTTTTTTGTTGTTGGGGTCTTTGTTGTTTGGGATTTTTTTTTTTTAATATATCCACAGTTTTACATCATAAGTCTAGAAAGCAGCTCTGTACATTTTACTTCAGAAGAGAAAAAAAAAATTTAGCCTACTACGTTAGGTGATGTTGGTCATCTTACAATAAATCAATAAATCAATAAATGTCTTCACTTTATGCAAATTGTGATTTTTATGATGAAATATTTTTCTCAAAGAAAAATATTATATTTTGGTCGTTTGTATAGTTTAACATTATAAACTTCTCTCCAGGTCTGTAATAACAGTGTTTATACACATTTACTATGTGATACGGAGCTATACCAGCTATATATTTGAATAATTAAAATAATTATTCCATCAAAAAATTATTCTTTCACCTCCTTCAGAGGTTTCAAAGGCAAGCCTTTAGTCTTCTCCAAAAACTGGTCAAACAAACATTAGCTACATTTTATCTGGTCAGACAACAATTCTGGGTAACTTTTGGACAGAAATAAAAAATCAGGCACACAGCTCTGAATGATGTGTTTGAAACCACGCGGTTTTGAAGAATATCAGTGAAAGGAATTAAATCTACTTGTGTTTGTAAAATTATAAGGAGTTTGAGGCAAGCTTTTTAGGCAATGCACAGTGTAAAAGCTACAGGATAAAGACCCAGCAAACATCCATTACAGGTAATGTCACATAGCTTCATAATACAACATCTATCTCCATACATTAAGACTTTGCACAGCAGTAATTAAAGCTTAAGGTGACAGATTTATGGGAAACAATGGCAAAATACATAACTGAAAGGAACATCATTCAGATGTCTTCTGAATCAGTTAACATTTTGCTCTTTGTCCAAACTAAGCTTCATTCAGCACATGGGTGCTTACTTGATTCTCTGTTAGATATTGGCCAAGCCACTGAAGTCTGTAATCAGACAAACTAGGACTAAATGGAATATACCTGCTGCAGTAAATTGCACAGAATGAGAAATTGGCTTGCCTATACTGTTTATTTGTTAGAGAGAACCCTGGCATGGATTTGGGTGATGTGAATTAGAACTATACAAACATTTCCCAGTTCTAATTTGGGAATTAGTAAGGATGATTAGGCAGGGACCATTTCATAAAAGTGACTTGGATGCACCACTTTGTTTTGGCTGGTAAAAGTGTTCAATAATATGGAAGCTGACAAATCATGCCAGCTTACCTGCACAAACCCTAGCTTTCTTCAGTTAACTAATGTATATTTCCTCTATGTGGTTTGAGCACCTGATGGGTTTAATAATCTGAGACAACCCTAATAATATCCAGCACAGTGCTCCTGGGAGCAGAGAGAGAGAGAGGAAAGAATAGAAAAGGAGGAAGACGGAAGTGAGATGGGAAGGAGAAAAGACAGTGCAACATACTTTCTTTGACATTGGATTCTTAAAATGTCTCAGCTAATTATGAAACTTCAGCTCAGCACAGATTTTTACAGTGAAAGCTCAGGTTACTAAATTTGGTAATTTTACATTTAACTTTTACAATATATACTTATTTAACAAGATGCATTCAGGAAAAGCAGATGGAAACGAAGATATAATTATAGTCTATAAAAAGTATTTAAGGAACAGGGAGGTTTTTTACTCAGTGGCTCTTGGTCTATTTTTTTTAGATAAGGTTAAGCAATGGGGATTAAATTTTTTTGTAACAAAAAGATGTCCCAGATACCTTACTAAAGTGTCTGCTCTGTGCTCCTACTCTTCAATCACCTGATGCACATATCAGTATCCTAGTCCTAAGAATGTTTAGGATCCCTGTACCTTCCTGGGAAACTAAATTTACACATGGCACGGACATGTATCACAATCAGGCCGAGTAGAAGTTAAGTCAACAGATATCAGATTATTTTGAAAGAGAGGAGGACAAAGTTTGATTGGGAAAACACATAAATGTGCCGTGTTTACTGACCCCAGGAGCAGTTTTGCTGTCCTGTGACAATGCAGACTTGCTGTAACTGTCTTTTGGAAAAACTGAAGGGCCAACAAATTTCTGGTGCAGGAGGGAGACAGAGCAGTGTGTGGACAATCCATCTTGCTCTCATGCAGGAGTGTTGCAATTCAGGACCAAGATATGGGAAGGGAAGAGGAAGGCAGGGCAGTCTGAGGCCTAAAAAAGTCAATGCTCCGAGTATTTAGGATCCACATTGCCAAAACCAAATATGGATATGCTGACAGTGGGCCTCACATACAAACAATGCTCAGCTTGGTGTGCCACAGACTTTCTCTGGCTGTGTTGTCCCTGTACCACACAAATGGTAAATTACTGAACCTGGCTAAACAGGGAAGGATCAGACAGGGCTCTTGAAATCCAGATATATTTCACTTGATATTGTAATTTTTTTCTATTCTTAAAAGAATAATGAGGGTGCTAATATTTAGTCAGCCCCTCTGACACCTGGTATTTTTTTTTATTCTCATAGTGTACCTTTCAGACTAGTTTAATCAAATGGGAAGAATAGACAGTCCCATTTCATTTTGTGCCTTTGTAACCAGGCCTTTCAAGTTGACAATGTGAAAACATGAAAAAAATACCTTCTATCACTCTAGACAATTACACCTTATACTCAAATACGTTGAAAGTTAGTGATTGAATTCAAAATAAATTTAGAAAAATAGATTTCAGTTAGAGGAAATGATTTTGTGAGACAAATCTAGAAATAGCTAAACTCACTGGGTAACCACTAAACCAGAGTCAATTTTATTGCAGCTGTGACAGCTGCACACATTAAAGAGGAAGGACTATATAGTTTGAACATTTCCAAACTGAAGAAAACACATTTTGAAAAAGGGCAATCAGGCAAAGTTCAAACAATTTTCAGTATCATAGAAAAGATGTCTTTAATACATTATTTAAGTACTAGCTAGGTAACAATCCTTTTATAAGCTGTCAGTTGAAATATTTTAAATGATAAGAATGACAATGCTTTAGAAAGACTCTGCACAAAGTGGGGGAAAGACTTCAGTGAGGAACTTGCCACAGTCAAGTAATATACTCCTCGATCACATTTCTAAACAAACTCATCTTTCTTTGAAGTTTTCTATTGTTCTTCAAGTCCAGAACTCAAATTTATTTTCAAGTCAGGCCAAATGAGGGAGTGTTCTTATGAAAAAGAGCAAAGGGAATGTCTGCTACAGAGTGCAAGGACTAACACTTTGGAATGCTTTTCAAACTTTATTTCCCAAACTTCTGAAAAAAAATCTTATATTTTCTACCTGGAGACTGAGATTCATTACAGTAACTTTAGCAAACTGTAAGTCAGAAAATTTGTCTATGCTAGTGATGTTTTCAAATCTAATAAAGACATAAAACTAGGGAACTACTCATCCTACTTATCTTTAGCAGCTGGTTATAATGGAATTAATTTCCTTTTCAAAGTGTCAGTGTTTATCTTTTGCATGCTTCCTTCTCCTAAACCTTTACAGCTTTTGTGATTCTAATGCTGTCTTTTTTAACTCAATGGTATTAAAGAGTTTAGAAGAATGGACAGTATAATTATAAAACATTTATACTAATAATAAATCTGCTAAGTAAAATTTTACGTTGCACACATTAAAAAGGTGTATTTCACATATATTTGTGTACCATTTAATTGAAAAATAAATTTTATGCTGTCCTTGGCATTCACTTAGCTGGCCTTGTACACACAAATTGGTTTGGAGATTGCTCATATAAATATTTATTCAGAAGAAGGGTTTACAACATCTTTGTGTATTTCTCACAATTTAATTGAAAGCTAATTTTGTTTTAGTAAGAAAAACAATAAAACAATAACACATTTTCCCTTTTCCTGATTATAATCAGTTGCCACCAAGTCAAATTGGGAGGGAGGGAAAGATATAGAGTATAAAAACAGGGTAAATGTCTTCACAAATCTACTAAACAAAATTAATTCATAGGTAATATAATATTAACCTTAAAATTGTCTTGCTTAATGTAGAGAACCTCAAGTAATTGCATAAAATAGAAAGTTTATGTGATTTATAGAAATATAATGGAATGCAGATTCAATGCCTTTATCTCTTCAGCAAGTAATTACTAGGAGCATATTTTATATTGCTCAGGTTATTTCAATGAAATTTCTAAACCAGACAGTGCAGAAAACAACCTTTCTATGGTTTAAAAAAAAAANACCAGAAAGTGGAAAAAAAAACCTTTCTATGGTTTAAAAAAAAAAAAAAAAAAAAATGTTTTGTGGCTGATTTAGCTTCCTCAGTAGAAATCTCTGAAAACATTTTTGGCAGGTTTGAGGATGTCGTGATATGGACATGTACAATACACTGTATGCTCTCTAAAATATTATTATATTTTGCACAGCTAAAATGCACCTATTTTCCTTGAATACTTTGTTCATTAAAAAAGGGGGCAGAAAAGTCATACAGTTATAAAAGTAGACTTTTATCTCAGGTGTTATGAAGTCCATATGTTGCCATTATCTTTCCCATACATTTTCACTGAACTTTTAGTGTTCCCTCACTTTTTGAGGGTTATCCTCAGAAAGTCATGATAAAGTATTGAAATAAAAATGTATATGTTTTGCTAGAATGTAAAGAAAAGGTTACTTTCTAAGGCTATATAGGAAGCTTTGATGGAAAATTACTTAAGTACAAACTCTTTGCCAGAGTCCTATCAATAGTGCTACAATGTGTTTCAAGCTTTTTCTCCTCTTTGTCTTGTAAGATTTAATTTCTTCTGAGGCTGTTCCTGCATGCATACTTTTAGGAACTCATCCTTAAAAGATTAAGAATTCATAGTTTTTTGGAACTGTCTCACATAGGATTCAGCTACAGGTTAAGAAGCTCAGATTAATATGTCTGCACATAGGTGTGCTGTGTGTCTCCCACTCTCAGCAATGGAGGTGTCATTAGTACAGTGAATGGGGCTTGCAAAATAATTAATCTCATTATAAAGCAGACTACTACAGAGTAATTAGTTTGTGTTAAAGGAATTATTTAGTGTTTCCTGTGATGCCGTGAGTTTTCCAGGATATTCACATAGTGCTCACAGATGTAACAGAGATCACAGGAGACCAAAAGCCTCTAGGGATATCAAGTAGAGATTACATTGGTTGTCCAAGGGCAACTAAAATTACACCAATGTCATGGTTTCGCCCAACAACCAAGTATCACACAGCCACTCTCTCACTCCCCTGCCATCAGGATCAGGGAGAGAAGTGGATGGGTAAAATCCAGAAAACTTTTGATCTGAGATAGAGAAAGCAAAAGATACACTCACAAACAAAGGAAAATAAACAGTGAATTCGTTGGTTCCTGTGGGCAGGCAGGTGTTCAGCCATTTCCAGGAGAGCCAGGGCCATCATGAACAGTGATATGAGAAGACAAACGCCATCACTCCCCACTTCTTCCTTCTTCCCCCACTTTTCTATTCTGAACATGGCATCATATGGTGTGCAATATCCCTCTGTCATTTTGGGTCACCTGTCCTGGCTGTGTCTCCTCCCAGCCTCCCCTTCATCCTCAACTTTCTTGTCAGTGTGGCAGTATGAAAAGCAGAAAAAGCCTTGGCTCTGTGCAAGTCCTGCTCAGCAATGACAAAAACATCTTTATATTATCAACACTGTGTTCAGCACAAATCCAAAACACAGCACCATCCCAGGCACTTGAAGAAAATTAACTCTACCCTAGCCAATCCCAGCACAACCAAATGGTTATTTCAGGAAACTGAATCATATCTCTGATGGAGAACAGCTCCATACCAGGACAGATCCATTCTAGGACATGACTGACTTTTGATTCAAAATGCAATTCCGTTGTCAAATCAAAAGCATAAATTTCGGTTTGAAATGTCCTTCAATAAGACACCTGCCTTCCATTGGTGTTGAGCTGTGTCCTGTGTAGACCCACATGTGATTTTCACAAATATAGTTGATTACATATAAACATTTCTATTCAGTTGTCTTCATATTGAACCAAATCCTATCATAGACATTTAAAGTGTGTTGAGAAATTGACAGTCTCCTGTATCTGTCCTTCCTTCTTTGTTCCACTCAGTCCTGAAGTATCAAATTGTCTGAACAAGTCTAGATGAAACATCTGAGCTATCAGAATGTAATTAACTCTAACGTCTGCAGAGATCAATGTCTTGTGTTTTAATGAGAGTACATAAGGACACTGAATAAAAGGAAGGTTTTCAACTTTGTTTAAATAGGCTTAATTTCAGCAATCTATCATTTGCCTTTCCTCTAACTCCTCTTTTGAATGGTTTTATCAAGAAAAATCTGCTTATTTATTTTTTCGTAGAAAAATTGTTAAGACTCACTATGCCTGAAGAACTGACCTATGCTTACCTTTTTTTTCATTATGACCTATAACATATTTTAAAGATGTGTCTTATATATTTAGGGTTGTATCTTTAGACCTTCATTTGATTTTAATGCAAATTTAGGGTCCATCTGAAGTCAATTTAAATTCAACTCATGAAATTCTGAAAATATGTCTAATTTGAATCACATCTTTACATTTCATAATATTTAAATAGCATTTATGTATATTATGTTCTTTTGGATGTAATTTCAAAGTGTAATTTCTACTCAACACAGAAAAAATAATCTCCTAATGTCTTCCTGCTTTCACGTTTATATTCTTTTGTGTGAGCATTTTCATTGAAAAAAAATGTATGCAGATGACTAATTTTATTGGTTTGGTATGAATAATTTTGAGCTTAAGGTCTTAGACTAAATTGCAGGTGCAGGTTCAAAGAAGTAAGTGATTGGAATAGATCTGAAGCCTCAACTGGAAACTATTGAATAAATATGAATTCTAAATTGTACCAAGAATTCTGGGTGGGAGAACATGCAGAGCATGGGTGAATTGCATCCTTGCTCTGCTCATGCTCCCTGTATTACTGTGGGAAGGCATTTGATGCTCACTGCTGCATTCATTTAAAAGAAGAAAGGGAATTTAAAGATCCATGTGCTGTAAATTGTGTGTGAAAAAAACATGGTGTCTCAAATATGATGCACGTATTGTTGTTAGAGTTCCTGTTCTACTTAAGAATACTTTCATGATTCATTCAAAGCATCTCTGGTGTCATAGTTTTTTACCTAAAAATAGGTGGATATCTGTTTCCCATCTAATCACCTATCTAATCATATATATAATGTCTATGTATCTCAGTATAACAGTCTTCCTAAATTCACCCTCAGAAGAATCTGCAAATATAATTCAGATTCTCAATGCCCTGTACACTCTTTGTAAAACAACTTCTCTCCTTTTTCCTGTCAGTCTGACAATTTTAGTTTACTGTTTATTAATATTTTAGGTTGCCTTTGTGAACTATTTAGAGTTAAATTTACTTCATTTCTCCAGAGTAGTTATCACAACAGATATTAAAGATGTTATGCATATTTTTTAAAAGTTTAGTACAGCATGTCTACATTCTCTGAAATAATTGTGAAAATTTGACCTTTGTCTCTCATAGTTGTTGGATGTTTAAATTTTAGGCATCCCAGTCTACACATAATCACCTTAGGCTCCCTTCAAAATCAATGAGGGAATAAAACCAGCTGTAAAGGTGGTTCATTTGACCTTGTTCAAATCCTTATTTCAGGAAGATATCAATCTTCCTTTGGAAGTGCCAATTTCTCTCAATTAACTATAAGAAGAGTTAGTGTGATTAGCTCACAGGCATATGTCTACTTCCAGATATCCCAACCCCAGTTTAGCTGTCTAGTGCAATTTATTTTTTCACTCACCCATTTCCCTTTAGTATTCAAAGGTTCATGCTTTTTTAGCTGTGAATTACAATTCAATAAAAAAATCCTTTACAAAGTATTCTACAGGCACATTGAATTATATATTTAAGAATTACAAAGAACCCCACCTGTCCTATCAGACAGATAATTTAACTTATTTGTCCATTATGCTGCAGTTGGTGAAAAGAAATTACATATTTGCACAGTAAATTAACATTCTTAATGTTTTAGTATGTTTGTGCTAAAACAGCTGATTTGTAAAGAATAATGTATGTTTATTTCTTTTACTAAGCAAGAATTATGCTGCTCTTTCACAAGTATTCTACTGGTCTTTAGGCTGCCAGTTGCATTAATGTATGCTTCTTATAGATCTCATATATTCCAGTTTTCTCCTTTTTTTGTTGTTGTTGATGAAGAAATTGTATTCCATGTACATATTCTATGTGTATATTCTATGTATTCCATGTTCCCTTTCCACACTCACACATTCCATACATTTTTGAAACGCTGGTAGTACATTAACTTCTACATCAGCAGGAGCTACTGCAGAGACAAGCAGCAAGTAAAAGGCAGCTTCTGCCTCCCATTGCTGCTTCTCTGAACCATTCATCCTTCAGGTAATTTAATAAGTGTTCCATTAAGAAGTGGATGCCTATGATTCCCTGATGTAAGATATAGCACACAAAGCTTCAAACAAAGCTCATAATGATTTTTGGGTCTCTGTGCAATACTATAATTTGTCATACATTTTTTTTTTTGTTTAATATATATACAAGAAAAGTCAAGGACATAAAAAGAGCTTTTTATAAGAGTAGTGCAGCAGAATTTTTTTATAAAACCTATTTTACCTGGCACGGATTGCATCTTTAAAACAAAAGTGTCACAGTCACCAATCACCCTGAAACATTATTAGAAATCTCTTAGTTTGTTCTCAGTTGTATCTCTGAGGCTCCATTTGAGCTTTGACACTTTATCTGTTCAGTGATACCTTTTTCAGAACTTTCTGATTGTCAAAGGAGTACACAGATTTGATTTAATTTGAAATATAATTTCATAAGTGGTTTTTCTTTGTAGAATTTTATTAGTAAATCACCTTCAAGAGTGACACATAGACATACTCAAATTGAAATTATTCAAGATTTTATCCATTTAAAATCAAAGCCACTTATTTTTACACTAGGTTGTCTAAGAGTACTTATTAGCTCTACTGTTGAAACAATGCAAAATATTTATCTCTTTTTACCATATTGAAGAAAGGAACCCTGCACATTTAAACACCAGCTGAATAATTTCCTCCTTCTCTAAATTAATATATGTTTTATTATTATATAAAAAATCAGCAGGAGTCTAAATTGTCAAAAAAGTGTTGTTTCTCTACTTTCCACCCTTACAAACGCAAGAGCTATAGATAGATAAAAAAATCCCTTTGGAAACTCCATATAAGATTTTTTTAAGATAAATTTGTGACTATATGACTGATAGTTTTGACAGACTATGTTGTGCAATATATGCAATACTATAGCTTTATTAATTAATTCTTCATTTATTCCTTGAGCTGAGCAATCTCATCATTACAAATGTACATTAGTATTCTCTTTACATCAGAAGCTATAGATAAGAAAATAATTATTGGGGGAAAAAAAGAAACAAAAAAAAAAAGCTTCAGCTTGATTTTCAAGTAACAAAACAGGAGAAATAAGGATTTTCACTGCATTAGAAAGACTTTGTGTAGTCCAATAAAGACCAACAACCTGAAAATTGTCAAGTCTTGTCTTTTTAAAGGACATGGCTGCTTCCAGACTGATGTTATACCACTGAATCGAGGGGAGCTACTTGAACTGTCCAAGTGCCTTCCAGGGACCTGTCGAACAATTTAATTGTCCAGCTGATGTAGTTCCAGTACTTGGACACCTGCCCTGTCACGCTGCAGTTTCCTAATATATGAGCTGCCAAAACACCTCCCCATTCTTCCACAAGAGGAACAATGTTTTGTATCTGTCAGAGAAATTCCTTTTCAAAATCCAACCTCTTAATCTCTTATGCTGACTGTTTTCAGATTGACAGGAAAAATTATCTGTGTATATGAAATGCATATCTCAGAATATGGGATTCAAAGATACTACTTGAATCAAATACTATCAAATACTATTTGATTCAGTGTAAATTATGCCTCCCCCAACCATATTTTTCTCCTTCCCCAAATGACCAGAAGGGCTTACTCATAACTCAGGGTTGGATGTGTGTGGGGCGGTTGTGTCAGTTTTTGGGTTTATTTTTCCTTTGTGTCTTTGTTTTACTAATCTAAGCCTCTGGTCTCTTCCTGGACACCTGAAACAAACTCTTAATAAATTTTTCTTTTGCATTTCCCACTAATCTTGGATTTACAAATTGTACAGTTCTGATGCATAGGCTCACTCTTGGATTTGTACAGACTCTTTCAACCCAGATGCAGCTGTCTGCACCTCTACTGCAAGGGCAGTCCCATTGTGCCACCAGTAGCTGTTAAAGAGCCCCACACTACAAGCCTGGTACAATATATTAAGGGAAATTGGTGCCAGTTGTGTTCTTACCATGGGTTTGGAATTGCAGCAATTTGAGTGCTGCCTGGTGAGCAATGGGGTTCTTCCTGCAGTGGTGCAATCAGACAGACGTGGGCAAGATTTGTCAATCCTCCCCATTTATCTAAGGCTGGAGACATCATCTTTAGGTAACTCTTAGTTTCAGGGGGAAAATGAAGAATAAATAATTTCTAAGTAACAATGCTTAAATGCAGTGTATCATAGAATGTGAAAATTTCAACTTGGAACCCTGGAGGTGGATAATGACATGATGTTTGTAGTATGGGCCATTAAACTCATCATAGCAATTCAGCTAGAGGTGACTCAGAGCAATTATTGTGCTGTATTTATTTCATCACTGTGATGGACAGACAAAACACTTTGTGGTTTTATAGCTCTGTAGTGAAATGACTTTTCCCTGTTGGATGTAAACTAGTTAAAAAAATAATAAAAAAGTAAAATCAAAATTTAAAATAAAATTTAAAAACAAAGTTTACAAAAACTTATAACATTTATTTATAAAATAAATACAAATGTAAAAGAATCCTATTTTGAGATATTTTCCATGTTCTGTTTCCTATAGTTCCCATATTAACTATTATAATGTTCCTGAAGGTTCTCTGTGGCATTAATTGGGAAAAACTTTCAAAAACTGTTTGCTTTACTTTGCTTTGAGATGACACATCTCTACTGAATTATGTAGCACAGTGTACTATTCAAGTATCACACATAAGCTTTTAACACTGTACTGCACAGATGTCCAGAAAGACATTGAGCTGCTGGAGTGTGTTCAAAGAAAGGCAGCAAAGCTGGTGGATGGTCTAGTGAGTGAGTCCTTTGAGAAGCAGCTGAGGGAGCTGGAGTTGTTTAACCTGGAGAAAAGGAGGTTCCAGGGTGACCTTATCACTCTGTGCCACTAGCCAAAAGAAGCTACAGCATGGAGGTCTTTTCCAGCCTAACTGATGCTCTTATTATGACAAACCTTTTTGACACAAGCTTCAAAATGGTAGAAAATATGGATATAAACATACTATGTATGATGTCTATAAAAAAACCAGTAACTTAATGAGAATTTTAAGATGATAACTTTTACACAGTGAATTAATTTTCTAGGATGCAATCTTTAAATTAAAGTTTCCCTGAAATGCTTAGCTAAGCTCAAAACATTTCATAATGGCAGGTCTGTTGTCCAACAAGGGAGGAGTTAGATAAATTTTTATGCAATTTTATTTACTGAGAGACAACTAAGTTATATTGACAGCTCTTGAAACCTGACATGTTTAAAGAGCATTCTACTTGCATTCCCATAAACAACCAGTGTCAGCCAAAGCTCAAATATATCCCCTCAGTTTAAACTGGAAAGAAGATAGAGTTGAGGGAAAAGTAAAAAAAAATGTTCAGATATTTCATTTTTAGTCAACAATATCTTGTTAACCCCTAGGTTTATTTGGGGACTTTTTGAAAAGCAATACTCTTAAAATGAAAAACATTTGAGTTGGCACATTGGCTTCACCCAGGTAAAGCTTATTTTCATTTTAAGACTTTCTCAATTTTAAAGTGGATGCAGAGGTTTCTAATAAACAGCTAGTTCTTGTATTTCCACAGATGTAACAAACCCAAATAAATTGTTGTTTACCTGAAAACTCTTTGGAAGCCAGAAACTCTTTGGAAATGACAGAAGTCGGATTATATTCTCTAACTACAAGAATCAGTTTGAAGGAGTAGTGTTGCTATATATTGGAAAAAGAGGTTTGCTAGCCTTACAGGAGTGTTAACGGAAGCTATTCTGGTGATGGAAGAAAAGTCAACAATTTAAAGGAATGGCATATTATTACCATTTATTAAGTACTCATTAAAAATTGATATGGGGAAATGTCTGAAACACAAGTCTGGTGAAGAGCAGCTGAGGTGATGGAGGTCTTCAGCCTTGAGAAAAAGAGGCTCTAGGGGATATTCTCACTCTCCACAACTGCCTGAAAGAAGGTTGTAGCCAGAAGAGAATTGGTCTCTTCTCCCAAGTAACAAGTGATAGGATGAGAGGAAATGGCTTCAAGCTGAGCCACGGCAGGTTTAGATTGGATGTTAGGAATAACTTCTGCATGGAAAGGGTTGTCAGGCACTGGAACAGGCTGCCCAGGGAACTGGTGATCCACCAACCCTGGAGGTATCTCATGGATGTACAGACATGGCACTTAGGGACATGAACTGTCTTGTAGACCTTGGCTGGGGTCCCAAGGATTTACTAATTAGCTTCACGTTGCATATTGCCCAGAAGCAGGTGTGCAGTCTGACTTCCATGATGGAATCTCATTTTGCAGGTGAAAATAAATATTCCATGGATCAAGTGACATAACTGTAAGTCTATAATTACATGATGCAAAAGGTATGGCCTGGCATGTGGTACAGCTGTGCAGAGCAAAGTCCTTTGTGAACTGGAGAAATAGAGGCACTCTGTGACAAGCAGTACTCATGAGCCAATTTATCCCATTTTGGTTTCATTCATTTCAAATTTGACTATTATGAATGCATCTGTACAATTGTTTCCTGGCCCAGCAGCCCATACCACTGACTTACAATATCAATTTGCTGCTGACGTCACTGTTTGTATTCATGGAGAAACTGGGACGAGAAGGAGAATAGGGGAGAGTATTGACAGCACACTAAGTTTTGTCCCTGTTTGTAGTAGGGATAAGAACACACACAAGCACTTTCTGATGTCTTTCTCACTCACAGTCTTATTAAAATACCTCAGCAAATCTTGCAACTACCAGGCAGGTGTTGACCTAATCAATAGAAAATGGATTTTCAAGACACATGCTTAGGCAGGGTCACCAGTCATCATGTCCATGAAACAGACAGTGTGATAACGACTCTCCTTTCCTGATCTTGTTTTATTTCCCTCTTCTAAACTGGAAACTTCTGAATAGTTACCTTTATTTTCAGGGTGCCGTTCAGTTCTGCTATATTCTTTATCATAGCATCCACAAGAAAAAGAAAAATTGATAACTCCCCAGCTTTCTAGGAAATGGACTGTTGCCCCAACCAAACTGGTTGTTCTCAAAAAACATAATGTAAACATATAGGGGAGATTACTTAAATGATGAAAACAATTTCTGTGAAAGAAGAGGTGAATAAGGAGGGTATATGGCAAAGGGAGATAAAAATTTAGTTACCTGGAAAAATTAAGTGGCTATTGCTTGCCTGCTACTTCACCTAAAACACTATAATAGACATCAGAAGAAAAAACTCAAGCAATTTTACCAAAATATCCCAAAGGGTTTATTATCCAACTTATCATTAAATTGTGGAAATCAATGCCACAGGATGTTGTGGATTCCACATGTTTTAAGAGCTTGTATTCAAAAAAATAGTAAGGAAAGAGAAAACCCATGAACGTCTGTTCAAATTTCAGATCAAGCTCTGGTTGAGGAGGTCCTTTTAAGATGCAGATTTTGCAAAAAGGAGAGATGTTATATATTTGGAACATGAAGGGTAATTATCACTTGCCATATGCTTTTTACCTAAATACTTCTTTTTATTCATGGGTATGCTGGTCTCATATCTTGCTGTATCTCATCACATACTTTCCTATACTCTCTCAGTAGCCAGGGAATGTCCCAATCCCACAGGTAAGTGAAGCTCAGTGTTCTGTGACCTCATCTCATTCAAAAATTATTCCCAGATCCCATTGAAAGCCATTTGAATATTTGAGATATCTAGACATTTCAAGATATTGGATGAACACTAAACTGAAGAATGTTTTAGGAGGAGCAAATTCTTGATGTTATTGCTTTCCAGTGAGCAAACTGAAGGAGTTCTTACTTTGACACATTTCTCACTGGAACGTAGTCAGTCCTCAAACAGTTTTTATTAAGTAATCCCTGCCCAAGCTCTCATTAAATGTGAGGCTTAAGCCAAGTTGTCTTCCATGATGACAGCCTAAGCCACTTGAGGAAGATGAAAAGTTCATTAGTAAATGAACATAGTGAAAAGGGTAAGGGAGATGGAAAACCTGAAAAATCTGAAATGAAAAGGTTGCTCCAGTACTTTGTTCTGCTCTGCAGTCCTGTCTAATATCTCCGTACTAGTATCACTCTGCTGCAAACAGACATCACTGTGGAGCAAGACTGAGTCCAAGTGTTAGAAAAGAAGCTGATACATCTTCCCATTTGACTTGCTTGGACACATTTTAAGTGTATACTATTAACCTTTCTCTGACTCAAAACCAGATTCCCTAATTTGGAAGAAAAAAAAGAATACTATTCTTACCCACTCATAAAGTCTGTATATACTTTAACTAAGTTCGCTGTAGAAAGAACTTGTCATTAAATGAATCTTGGGATCTACAATTCCAGTATAAGGAATGTTTGTATCCTGTTGGATACAGTTTCGAGTGTTAAATTCAAACCCGGGTGAAATAGTTATGGGACTGGAATAAGTAAGAGAAGTGCAAAGCATAGGAAAGATAGGACTTCATAGAATACTCACTTGGTCTAGTTCAGTTTCCAGGAAAGATCATGTGTCTGCCAATAGTTGTAAATGCATGTAGATTGTAAATTATGTCTGTCTGTTGGGAAATATAGAGAGCAATTTTTCCTTTATCTATTCAATTGGAAAATACTTGCTATATGGTAGAGGATAGAGATTTTTAGCATGATGTAGGAACCACATACCTCAGTCCCTTCCTTTCCTATAATAACAATAATAATAACTGAAACGTTAGTACCTTATGATGAGCTATATAAATCTTAAATAAGAAACTATATTCTGTTTCCTACTAAAGCGGTTTTGGTTGGTGCTTTTTCCGTCTTTAAGGTATATTGAAAATTTCCTATTACAATATAAATATCAGCTCTGTAAATACGTGAAATGCTAAAACTTCTATGCTTTTTTAGAAATGATATCTGAATATGCTTCAGATTCACCATATGAATAACGTTTGAAAAGACCTCATAGTATTAAAATTATTTTTATGGATCTGAAGATGCTGCCATAGAATTTACATTTCTATTCAACTGAAATCAGTAAATTAGAGTTGTGGTGAAATTCTCAGTCCTGTCAGCTGGAACGTCAGAACTATGCAGTTTCCAGATTAGCAAGAAAAACCTTGTAAATTATTTGATGTGCAAAACCTCTGCTTTTCTTTTCTCAACTATCAGGATAATATTCCTGCTTGTACTCTTTTTATACTTAACTGATAACTTTTTTTCCCATTAGAAAGTGTCCTAAGAATGTAGCATGTTCTACTCTCTTGTCCCTATTTGCATGCTTGGACCAGCTTGAATTGATTCAATTAGAGATTTAATTAATAAAGCAATTTGAGTCATATCACTGTTGAATAGATGGAGACCAGAAGAACATTAAAAGAAACTAGCTCAGGCTTGTTATACACAAAGCACTAACTTTGGATATATCTCCCTCTCTAGGAATCTATCAAGGCAGATATATGCTGGAACTTTTGACTTTTAACAACAATTGTTTACAAACAACTCTCCATTTTAGGATGAGATACAGCCAAATAATTCCAGAGTCTAGTCAGTAAAACTTAAGTGAAATTTCTGAAACACATACTTCCATTGAAATGGAAGTTCAATAGGAAAATATAAAAATGCAGTTAGGAAATCAGTTGTGTAAATAATAGCAGAAGAATGATGATAATTGTGTCTGATTTTTGCTGTCACTGGCTTGGCATATATCAATATGCCTTGATTAGCAAAATGAAGATAAAGTGCTTTATTATTTACCTACTAAGGTAAGTCAAACCTTTTCAGTTAACTCTTTGCAATGCTCAACACATAAATGTAAGCCACCAGGTAATTCAGCTAATTCAACTGATTTAAGAGAAACAAGATTTTAGAACCGAGGTGGTAGGATATTGTTAATAATATCATAGTGTTATAGAATGGAATCCATAAAAATAGAAATACACATGAATGAGACTGGGCTTGCAGGTTATAACTTTCACAGTACTATCAGGAGAAACAAGTTTAAAAGGATTAATAGTGACTACAGACAATCCCAGAGCAGTAACTTTATCAAACAATTTAATACATTTCAGGAAATCATTACACCATTGCCATATAGCCATCAATTATCTTGAAGTTTTACAGAAAGATAGAAAATTTGGAAGAATAGACTTTTAAACTGTAAACAAGAAAATATCTTTCCTTCATATAGTTGCTCTAAAGCAGATACCTAGACCTGATTGGTGGTTGGATTTATTGAATTACTTGTAGGAAAAGCACAGCTTAAAACATCTTACTGTGGTTATTTTCTAGACAAATTGGTAGCAGAAGGTTTTGATTTGAAGCATTCAGAAATGGCCAGTGAAAAACTACTGAAGATGCATCTTTAAAAAGTGTGGTGTTGTCCATGAAAGAGGGACTTGAGTAAAAAGGGACAGAGGCTTATGAAGCAACACATGCTCTAGAATCTGTAAACTGGCTCTCTTGTGTTACTTCTCATACTGCAAGAACAAGGACTTGTGCAGTAGAATTGATACACAACAAACATAATCCTAAAAGACAATATATTATATGACATTCACAGCAATCCTGTAGTAAGCAATGCCACAATTACTGTTCAGGCCAAGATTTTTACCATGTTTGAAAAAAGACTAGAGGTTTATAGGTGCAATGAAAATTTCTATTACCTACAATAGAATAAAAAGATGCTGCAACACTCTTGCTTCATGACAGAAATGAACCTTTGCCAAAACTCCAGTTTCTCTTCAGACACAAAAATCCTCCCACTGATTCTAAAGAGGCAAAAATTTTATATACATATATTCAATAAGTGGGATTGTGAAATCTCCTATTGGAAATTGTTATTTAATAATTTAAAAAATAATACAACAGAGCTCAAATTGCAAGAAACATTAATATGGTCTTTCCACATTCTTCTCACATATAAGATATTAAATCTTTAGACAGTATTCCACTTTGCTTTCTGAGGGATACTAACTGGCAGTGTTTGAATAAGTATTCTTGGTAATATAAACATATGCTACTGTGAACAAAGTTGTTCCTTTAAAGTAAATCTCAACATGAGATAAAAGAATTAGTGAGATGAAGCTGAACAAACAGACATACCAATGTCAAGGTCCAGGAGAACATTGACTGTATCATTTTAATGAACAGTTAGTTAGCCTAGAGTCAGTGCTTTGCTATCAGCAATACCTTGTCACTTGAGCATTCATCCTCAATGAGGCAAGATGGAAAACAGGAACATCATTTTCTGACAGCTTTGATAGTTGTCTTCTCCTCTCATCCCTGCTGATATGATAACAGTGAGACAAATCCAAAGAGAATGTCCTTTGTGGAACAAAGGTCTGAAAAGAAAAAGCTCTGTGCTTGCCCCAAATGACTACTCAGGTGTTAAAAGCACACTAAGGGGCTTGAATATGAATCCTACTTGTCTTGTTATTTGTTTTTTTCTGTTAGAGAGAAATATTATTTTGGGTCTAAGGAACATTCCTGATGAAATTTCACTGAATTCCATCCACTTTCACAAAGTATGTTGGTAAAAGTTAACAGATAACTTTATGAGTAAAAGCTTTTCATCTTTTTCCTTTTATTTCTTTTTTAATCATCTCCAATCTTAATGATCCTTTGCCACAAATGAAGCTTGAAATAAATATGAACATAAAATAACCAGTTCATGATCTTTGCAAATTGTCGCATTGTCACAAGAATACATCTTAACCGTAATCAGTGGAGCATAACTTTTGCATGGATTATAAAGTTTATATGTTTCACAAGAGACACTGCTCTTACTCGTCCCAGTTTTATATCAGGGTTTTATACAAGTTCAAGTTCATTGACTTTACTGGCATTTCTCCAAGTTTGCACCAGTACAAATGAGATGAAGCAAGACTGACAAACAATAATAACTATTTTTTCTGCAGTTAGACAAAATATTTTTGCCAATAATGTGTTTCAAATAAGATTTTCTTCTGATAATTTCTCCACTTTAAGGGACTTTCACACTAGCAAGCAACTTAGTCACACTACTTTTGCACTGAAATTCTATTCAAATAGTTTAGCATTTTTCAAAATAAGAGTTATTTAAAGCATTTATTGTTTTGAAGGATTCTATTATCCTACAGTACACTACTTAAAATCAAACTGTAGGGGGATTTTTTTCATAATCTAAAAAATATGATTTAAAAATAATTAAAATGCCAGACATTTATATCCAAGGTGTTTTTCACCAGATCTCTATGTAATGTTTTAAGGTTATTCCTATTTGATTGTACATAAGTGAGAGAAAAAGGAGGTGAAGACCTTCAAATAAGCAGTCCCAACTGCTGGAATTTATATGTACTGGCTATTCCTTTTACAGTGTTTGCACATGTGAGTGAGAGTGATTTTTTTTTAATGAGGATTAAATTTATTAGTGTCAAGGAAAAAAATTTAATTTTGAAAAAATGTGATAATTTTGATCTTCTGATTAGCTCAAAGTCTTGAATAAATATAGCCAATAAACAATATTTCTGATGTTTATTGTGACATATATCAATGCTTTCTGAACCATTCTAGTGGCTCTTAAGATAGGCTTTCTTCTGCTGCTGGTTCTTTCTTGGTCTTGCAGGATTCCCAACTACAAATCAGCTTTATGTTTGTTGAGTAGCAGAGCTACTACAGATCATGTAACTTATAATTAGAAATCAATAATCATAGTATCATAAATTTAGAAAATATCTTGAGCTGAAAGGGACCCACAAGGATCATAAGAGTCCAACTCCTGGCCCTGCACAGCACTATGCCCAAGAATCACAGCATGTGCTTGAGCGTTTGCCAATTGCTTCTTGAGCTCTGCCAGCTTTGGTGCCATGACCATTTTCCTGGGCAACCTGCTCCAGTGCCCAACCACATTTTAGGCAAAGAACCTTTTTCCTAATATCCATCTTAAATTTTCCCTGCCACATCTTCATGATGTTCCATCGGGTGCTATTGCTGGTGACCTGACAGCAGAGTTCAGTTTGAATTTATTATTGGATTGTTCAAATGGAAATAATGCTTGACCAATCTGATAGCTTTCTATAATGTCATGGCAGGGAGGGTTGACAAGGGAAGAGCAGTGGATGTTTTCTGCCTTGACTTCTGCAAATATTTTGACACTGTTCCCCATAACACCCTCATAGGTAGGCTCAGGAAATGTGGGTTGGATGAATGGGCAGTGAGGTGGACCAAGAACTGGCTGAATGGCAGAGCTCATAAAGTCACATTCAGCAGAGAAGAATCCAGTAGGAAGCCTGCAGTCAGTGATGTTCCCCAGGGATCAATACTGTGTCCAGTCTTTTTCAAACCATCAACAGCGTGGACATATGGATACAACGTACTCTCAACAAGTCTGATGAGGATACAAAACTGGAGGAGTGGCTGATGCGCATTTAGCAGGACTTTGATAGGCTGGAGAGAAACCCAATAGGGTTCAACAAGGGCAAGTGTAGGGTTCTGCACCTGAGGAGGAATAATCCAAAGTACTAGCACAGGCTGGGTGCCGACCTACTAGAGAGCAGCTCTGCTGAGAAGGACCTGGTGGGTGACAAGTTGACCATGAGATGGCAGTGTGCCCTTGCCGACAGAAGGGCCAATGAAGCCCTGGGATGCATTGGGAAGAGTGTGATCAGCAGGGCAAGGGAGGTGATCCTTCCTTTCTACTCAGCCCTAGTGAGACCATATCTGGAGTCCTGTGTCCAGTTCTGGACTCCTCAGTACAAGAAAGATGAGAAGCTACTGAAGAGGGTCCTGCAGAGACCACAAAGATATTTAAAAGTTTGGAGCATCTCTCTTATGAGGATAGGCTGTGGGACCTGAGCCTATTTAGTGTAGGAAAGAGAAGACTGAGAGGGAATCTCATTAATGCATATAAATATCTTGCCAAGAGGATGGTGCTAGACCCTTTTCAGCAATACTCAGTGAAAGGACATGGAGCCCTAAACTAAATCACAGGAAATTTCCCCTCACCATGAGGAAGAACTTCTTTTTACATTGGGGATGATATAGCACTGGAACAGGCTGCCCAGGAAGGATGTGGAGTCTCTCTCTCTCGACATTCAAAACCCACCTGGACACATTACTGTGTCACCTGCTCTAGGTGACTTTGCCTTGACGAGAGAGTTGGACTAGGTTATCTCCAGAGGTCTTTTCCAACCCTAATAATTCTGTGATACAAAGGCAATAAGAAACCCAGAACAGCTAGCTAAGTTTTTTCAGTGAGTGCAAACTCTTCAGTAGGACTCTCATTTTCAATTACCTCTCAACCCCCCACCAAAAAAAAAAAAAAACCTAAAACCAAACAAACACCCCTAAAACAACAAAATCAACAAAAACAATAAGATCCCCCCAGAAATTGTAATATTAATAGCATATAATATTTTATTTCATGTAATATCTAATATCAGAATAATATGTAATGTCCAAATAAGAATATTCCAGTTCCAGAGTTCTCTCGCTTCTTTTGACAGGGGAAGCTGAATGCTTGAGTAGTTTTTTCATGACTTTCTTTGCTCTAATCTCTTAGGCTATGCTAGCTGTAGTAAATTACACTAAATCAATGACTGAGGCTATGAATTATATTCCTTGGTCTGTGACATTGTTAAAATGGTGCCTGGCTCAGTTTTGGCTTGAGACATACAAAATTCATTTGCAAAATTCCCATGCACAGCATTGACCAGGTGGCATGCCCCATAAACTGTGTGGATACAGTTTCCCTGCACTGGAGGATTAGGGGATGCTTTCAGTTATAGATTTGAACAGACCACGTAGTTGGCCTCAGGAGCAGAGAACAAAACCTTTTGCTAGTTTACAAGCAGATACTTAGCTTCCAGGTTCACACCTTTCTGGAGAGGATCATAACCCAGATTCCCACTTCAGTAGAGCCTCAGGCTTCCCTGAGGGAATGTGCTTTCCTGCACATTATTTTGTTTCCTCCTGCCAGGAAAGCCGATCAAAATGTCATGTTTTAGGAATGAAATTGAAAAGTCATGTAAATAACAGCAAAATTGTGAAGCACAGAGACATGATTCAAGGTCAGTACAAGTACTGTGTGACCATTATCAATCTTCAGACATCCTTCTGTTTGACTTTCAAAGACAATTCATTTTTAATAGCATCATAGTCATTATTTTGATAAATGAATTACATTGACATGTAAAGCCACTCTTACGTAAATAGTTATATGTGGTTGTTTCAGATTCCTTCATAACTAGCTTTGTTGGCACCTTCGTTGCTTTTCTCAAAGAGGTTGTAGCCTACGTGACTCTGAAGATTGAACTGCCTGGTTTATACCCTACAGGACAAATTTAGGTAGGCGGAATTCAATTATGCTAATCTGAATTTGGCTCAGACAGCAGAGGCAACATTAGTTTTCCTGCTGGGATTTTTACCTTTGTAACAGTGCAGTAATCTTTCGTTAGATAGTCTGGCAATAGCTATATCTTCAGCATGGACTGTGGACACATGAACACGTTTGAAGCATAGTACAAGTGTTTCAAAAGGAAATATAAGTAAATTAGAAACACCCTTAATTGTCTCAGTGGAACAGATCCCCAGAAGAGCTTCATTAAAATTGCCCCATTTAAAAATATGTGTTTAAAAATGCAACCATTCAAAATGATCAGATACGTTATTAAACACTATCACACAAATGAATAATTTACAATTAATAACCAAATAATATAATTAAAGAACTTTAATAGTTCAATTTGTTTTATCTGTCTCTTTCTTTCTCAATCCTTTAAAAAGGATTGACTAATGACTTTTCCCTCCCATAAACACTTTCTGTGTGCTGCTAAGGGATTACAAGCCTGACTATTTCCCTATCTAATTTTCTTCAGATTTCCCCTTACTTCCAAGGTAGGTTGTTCAGCACCATAGACTGCTGTGTTCTTCACCTTCAGGTTGAAGGACATGGAACTGTTGTAGCAAGTACAGAGATGGGCCATGAAGTTGATAAGGGGAGTAGACCACCTTCCCTACAAAGACAGGCTGAGAAAGTTGGGACTTGTTCAGTCTCAAGAAGAGAAGGACGTGTGAAGACCTCAGAGCAGCCTTCCAGTATCTGAAGGGGCCCATGGGGAAGCTGGAAAGGGATGCTTCATCAGGAACTGCTGCGATAGGACAAGGTGGAATGGTTTCAAACTAAAGGAGAGTAGGTTTAGATTAGATATCAGGAAGATATTCTTTACTGTGGGGATTGTGAGGCACTGCAACAGCTTTTCCAGAGAAACTGTTGATGATCCACCTGGCAGTGTTCAGGGCCAGGTTGGATGGGGCTCTGAGCAACCTGGTCTGGTGGAAGGTGTCCCTGCCCATGGCAGGGTGGTTGGACCAGATGATCTTTAAGGTACCTTTCAACCCAAACCATTCTATGATTATGACTCTAGGTTCAAATATGAGTTTAGCTTCAGAATTTTGGATGTGGTACTATGATGTTTTTGGAGTAAAGTGGTTTTAAATGCATTTCCATTAGACCATGATGTCTACTCTTAAAACTAAACTCCATTAAATAAAATCCATTTATTGTATATACATAGTTTTGGGGTCTTTTTTCTTGTGTTCCACAGTTTGCTATCATGAAGTGTAAATAGATAAACTGCAATGTCAAATAACTTGTCTCTTTCATTTCCTCCAAGGTCTGGCTTTCTTGATCTTCCCAGATGCAGCATATTAACATCCAGGCATTATTTTTAAGTGAACTATCAATTTTCCATTGAACATGTCCTGTTTAGGTGATAGTTCCCTCCTGACACTGCCTCTAAGTGTAATATGGAAGTTCTCACACCCAGAGTGGTGTCATTCATCCATATATTTAATCACCCAATTCCAGCAAGTCTTTTGCAGTGCTCCCACTCACATGCCCTCATGATATTTCCTTACACATCCAACTTGTACCACTTTTACTGTAGTACAAAAATGTCATTCTGGTAGATTGAAAGTTCACACATGATTTTGAGCCTTGGGTTTGAAAAATCCTAGAAAACCCAGTCATTATTTCTTTTGGTCTTAAGATTGTCATGCATTATATATAAAAATATGGAAAAATATTGGGAAAAATACAATCACACCATCTGAATTGTACCATTAAGGGTAACTCCCCCAGTGATGCAGAACGATCATGCCCATCCTGCAAAAGGCAAGCACCCTTCAAAACAGAGAGCCCAAGCTCATGTGTCTGTACATATGACTTGGCTCTAAGCTGTAGTACAACTGTGTTTTGTAAATGCAGAAGTTCTTTCTCTTTTCTGTCCTTTAGTTTAATACAATCAGAGTCCAACAACAGTACATGTATTCCACACTGCATAAGAAAATACACCATTATCTGTAGCATATGTGAACAATGGAAAGAAAGAAAACTACTTTTCTTTCCAGGAATCTGCTGTCTGTTTTCCTTCTGCCGAAAAACCCCAGTTACTCAACATATGTTCTACAATTTTCCTGTTCCAGTTGTTCTTCCATTGCCTTTCTTGGGAAAAAAAAAAAAAAGAAGAAAAACAAAGCAAAAAAAGTTATTAACAAGTATTTCCATCTCTCTTCACATTTTCCTACCTTTCCATTGCCCCCTTCAATTTTCTTTTATCCCCTGCTTATCTAAAGCAAAAGGTAGGAAAGCCTTGCAGCTGACTAGGAGATATTAGTATGATGACTGACTGGTTGGCAGACCAAAAAGAAAATAACTGTTTCACCCATTTTATTTTTCTTTCCGTCTGTCAAATTTGATTGAAAAATCTCAATGAGATCAAAAGTTATTAAAGGAAACAGACAGATGTGGACAGAAAGAGATGGATCAAAAAAACAGAACTATTTTGTAAGTCTTATTCATTTAGGAAATGAAATTAAAAGTCCGGTTTGGGATTAGCTAGCTATTCTGAGCAGGTATGTAGTGCTAGTTACATTCCATAAAATGTTTATTGCACTTTTGAACATTCTAACTGCAGTTAATTATCTGTCATTAAATCTGGAATAGAATACGTTCCTAATTAGTAGTATGTTCAAATACAATATTATAGTGCAAAGCAATTATTTTTTGGCTCTAAGAAAATTAAAGTAGTAATTATCTTTTCTTAACTATTTTAGCAGAGGTATTTTGCACTTCCCAAGTTAGGAGATTCAACTTAGTTGTCTCAGCTTATCTACATGAAAAAAAATTACTTGACTCTGTCAGTCTAGATTTCATGGCTTATATTTAAGGAAAGTGGAACTCAAGCTCCCAGTGACACCCAAATTGAGCACTGCAATTACAGTACATGCACTACCAATTGTAACTTATTAAGGGGAGGGTGCATTTTCTGGCTAATACAAAGATACACACAAAAAAGAATAAATCTTAAGTGTGTTTTTGTTTCCTAGTGGCTTTAACTTTCAGGTGTAGACTTCACCATTTTTTCAATCTCTTCAAAGCATCGAAAGATCTATTAATAAAAAACAGTAGTAGGAACTGTGGATGCTGCCAAAATCTTGGATCAATGATTTTGTGAAGGAGTGAGAAGGAATCCGTTTATATTTCTGAAACCAATATTTACCTGTGTTTTAAGGTTTTTGTGTTGTGTTATACGTATTCAGTAGTAGAAACTCTAAATAAAATGTAAAAGAGGCCTAAATTCTCCCAGTAACTCCTTTGGAAGTTTATGTTAGGAAAACTCATCTTGATTATGCTTAACTTGCCTTATTCTGCAAATTTAAGCAACTGTTCCCAATTGCTTTATCACTCCCTCACCCAGAATTATTTATTTAAACTGAACCTCAACTGCTTTGCAGTCACCTGCATTGAAGAAGTATACAATGAGATTGCAAACCAGAATACAAAGTGGAAACACCATCGTATATGTATTACTATATGTCAGCTGAATTATTGGAAAATAAATTTTGGTCACATCTAAACAACTGACTCTCGTTTTTGCCTTTATAACATATAAAAAATCCATTCATGCTAGACTAGACCACAACCAGAACAGTTTAGAACAGTGAGGTCAGTGGAACCTAATTATAATATAGAAACTCCTCCAAGGCTGTTGACTTTGCCTGGACTCTAACCAATTGGATTGTGTAGAATGGGAGACTTTTACCAATTTCTTTACTTTGTCAACACTGATTTTACAAAAATCATTACTGTTGGTCATTCATGATGTGTTAAGGTAGCATTTTAAGAATTTGCATGTCTACCTTGTTGGAGGAAAGAAAAACAAGACTATTATTTTGTTAAATCCAATTGGTGTTGCTGCTTATATCTATTTACATTTTTTTTAAAAAGTGAATAAAAATACAAAAATAAAGAAGATCTATAAACTCAGTTTAAAAACATAATATGAGAAAGAAGACTTAGAAAAATGATACCAGGTTGTATAAGTGAAAATAAAAAATTTAGGAATGGTAGAAGTCTGCTTTTTAGGCATCTAACACAGTAACTTTATGGAATGTTTTCCCCTTTTCTAACTAAAATAAATCTCACTGGTATAAATAAAGGCCAATAAAAACTACTTTTATTGTGAGTGAAGAGACACTGCTGCCTCACATCATTAGAAACAATTTCTTGTCTCCCAGAAGACACAGTTTAATTGATAAAACATTAATGTGACAGAGACCATTTGTCAAAAGTTTGACTTGTGAACTTACTAGAGTTTAATGAAAATGAGCTGATTTTTTTTTTTTAACTTAGTGTTTCTTTAAAAAGAAGTCTATTTATATCTTTTTAATTATCTGTAACATTTTTGTGTTTTAGAATGGAAAATATCAAAAATTGTTTTTGAGAGATACATTGTTTTTTATCTAGTAGTGCATGTAATTTAGCTTTTTATTATGAACAATCTCTTGGTAGTTCTCTCTGGTCTTCTAATGAAGTGCTACTATGGATATGATTTGATTTTAACTTTTGTAATTATTTTCTCAAACATTATTGCTGCTCTACATATCATAACAGTCTTCAGGTTTATATGTTCCACTCACACATTTTGATTCACTTTTGGTGAAGTAAGGTCCCATGGCCACCTTTGATGCAGCAATCAAAGACCATATTATATCCTTCTATAAAAAGATGCCAGTGAGGAGTAATTACAGAATTACAAAATCACAGAAATATCAGAAGGAGGCAGTATCAGAAGGAGGAAAAAATGAAAGAGTTACTTATGTGTTAGAAACCATGGAAAATGCCTGAGAACAGTCATGTATGAATGAGGGCTTCCAGGAGTTGGAAAATATTGTGTGGGGATTGAGTGCACCCTGTCAGTTTGCAGACTACACCAAGTTGGGAAGGAATGTTGTTCTGCTGGAGGGCAGGAAGGCTCTGCAGAGGGATATGGATGAATGGGCTAAGGCCAATCATATGGGGTTCAGCAAGGCCAAATGCCAGGTCCTGCACTTGGGTCACAACAAGCCCTGCAGTGCTACAGGCTAGGGAAGAGTGTCTGGAAAGTGTTTCAGCTGAAAAGGACCTGGAAGTGTTGATCAACAGCAGCTGAATGTGAACCAGAGTGTACCCAGGTGGCCAAGAAGGCCAATGACACCCTGGCCTATATCAGCAATAGTGTGGCCAGCAGAACAAGGGAAAAAAATGTCCCTGTGTACTTAACATTCATGAGGCTGCACCTTGAGCGCTGTGTTCAGTTTTGGGACCATGACTATGCTGAGGTGTTGGAGGAAGTCCAGAGAACGGCAAATGAGCTGGTGAAGGGTCTGGAGCACAAGCCTTCTGTGGAGCAGCTGAGGGCAATGGGAGAAAAGGTCTCTTTTCCAAAGTCATGAGCAATAGGAAGAGAGGAAACAGATTCAAGTTGTGCCAGGGGAGGTTTAAATTGGATATTAAGAAACATTTCTGCACTCAATGGTTTATCAGGCTTTGGAAAAGGCTGCCCAGGGAAGTAGTTAAGTCACTGTCCCTGGCGATATTTTAAACATGTGTAGATGTGGCACTTAGGGATATGGTTTAGTGGTGGGCTTAGACGTGTTAGTTTTATGATTGGACTTGATAGACTTAAAGGTCTTTTCCATCCTAAGTTATTCTATGATTCTAGAAATTCTAAAATCCTTACTTCCTTAGGAATTTGTATTGAGTGAAAAAGGTGTCCCCAACTATCTAGGAGAACAAATACTTTTTTTATTGCTAAAACCTTTCTAATGAATTCAAAGTTGCAAGATTGAACTGAGTGGAGATCAGGTTTTAAAACTTTTCATTTCAAACCACTGTGCAGCCACTCTCTTTTAATACTCAGAATCACATTACAGAAGGGCACTTATACAAAGTTCCTGTGATGCAACAAGGCTCTGCAAATGTTCAACCTTATAGAACAATTTATTGTGGAAAACTGCAATACAAACTTTCCTGCTATAGAATCTTATCAAGATTTTCTAATATCTAGCATTTCTATAATTATTCTCATCAAAAAGAAATAAAGCTTCAACATACATAGATTATCTCAGCTACTTCTGTGAAAGGAACCCTAGTGAATATAGAAAACTCCATCCTGAACTGTTCGAGTTTATTTCCAGAGTAATGACTGAATTTGCAATACTCTAAGTCATTTTATGGATGTAATCAACACTAAGCAAAAGGAGATTGGCTCACTTACCAAACAATACTTGATCACTGTACTTTACAAGAGATGAGATTCCTTTCATCATGGTTTGAGTTATAGGCAATCATACATGCTACTTACACCAAAAGTTACTTTACAGTCATTTTATTTTAATCATCTTTTTTTCCCCCTCTTATTACTTCCTTTTTATTACACAAGCTGCCAAGCAATAAAATAACTTTTCATCTAATTTTAATGTTTTTTATAAGGTTCCCTTACTGACCTCAATGGGATTTTTGTCTAAGATATGAATAAAAACAAGACAATGACTTTCATTTGCCCTGCTCTTCAGGCTTCTGATCTGAAGGTGGAAGTATCACACTTAAATCAGTTTGGATTTATTTTTAAGAGGACTGAAACCAAAGATTTTGGCTGGGTTTTTTGAGGTTTTTTTTGGTTTGGATTTTTTAAAAATTTCTTCTCTGAGGTTCAGATGTATACCCATTTAAGATTTGCTTACAGTATTCTTATTTTGCTGCTAACTTATAGCACTACATTCAAAGAGCAGCTAACATTTCTGCAACATCCCACACTAAATAAAGCTTCCTGTGAAGTATTTAAGTTAATTATTTTTTAAAAGAAAATATTTCTATTTTCTATCACCTGAATTCTAGAAAATATGTATTTTTACTGGCTTGAGTATATTTTGTCTTCCATTTTGACTTGTTTGCCCAAAAAGTCTTTGTCCATTAGGGCATGCTGGTTGCTGATAAGGTACAATAAATAGAAAGTCTCATGTAATGCTACTGCTTAGAAGAACAGAAATTATTTTTCCTGATAATTATCTTAATAAAGTGAAAATTTATTTGTTATGTACTGCTTCAAGTCTTTGTCTGTCAATACTTCAGTTTAAGAGTTTAGTTTTCTCTTCCAGGCTTCTTACAGTGTCCTGTGTCAGTGCTCACTCACTTTGGGCCAACCTGGATGGTTTTCATTTTACATGATGATGATTACATTGATGATTTACATGATGATTACATTTCTGCTCATCTCTCCATGTTCCAGATGTCCTCAGAGACAAGTAAGTCATTTGTCTGAATTATATTTCAGAATCTCTTTTTGGATAGGATGAATCTCTCTAGTGTGCCTATTTTATTCCCCACTGCTTTTTAAGGAATTCTTGGGTGAGTAACTCAAATGTCAACTTAACACTAGAGATTGACACTGTCAGACGAAACCCACTCCCTGTCTTTCTGTTTCCCCTGCTGAGCTTCCTTCCCCAGCATTTCACTGCCAATCTGCAGACACCCAGTCATTGTCTCTAAAACCAGAACTCCAGCTCAGACCCAGAACTGGAGTTATAATCAGATCCATCTGGAAGGTCATGGCCATTGTTGAGCATGGACAGATGCAGGGGCAAGGGCCAGAGCTGAAACACAGTCCCCAGATGGAGGATGGTCCTGTGGACATCTCACCATCCTGACTCACACAGCTTATCCCATTTCATCCTGACCCCAGCTATGTGGCAGCACCCTGCAGTTCCATCCTGGGGCACAGGCAGGCAAATCCTCATGGAGCTGGGTTCTAATTCAAGGTCCCATGTCTCTCACTGGGAAACACTCAGGACTGTGAATTGTGTTTGGTGAATTTGATCCTTCCAGGCCACTTCTCTTAGGGATCTGATGACCTCTCATTATTGTTTTTGTCACCTTTTTCACAGACTTTTTCTCATATTTGCCAGTATTAATATCAGCTAGCAATGTACACTCTATGTCTGCCTAATAAATGGGGCATAAAACTCCCTTCAATTTTTCCCAAAGGTAAAGTCACAATTTTTCATTTTCAAAGTTTCTATTTATGTCCTACCAAGTTTAACTTGCCCATATATGTTCCTTGAAGGCTTTCACTCCTTCAATATTACTGCTATTTCAGAGAAACACAAATACCATGTTGCGTGATGCTGTCCTCATAGAAGTGCAATTAAGGCCTGTCAGCAGTACAAATGGAAATGTTACCCATGGACTATATGTGCAAAAACATCACAACAATAATGCTCTGCAATGTCGGCTTTTACGCCTCAGTGACAAAGCACTCTAATAATAGTTATCTACACAGATTTATTCTATACTCCAGTGAGTTAACAAATTCTAACCCACAGACCCTAAAATAGAATAAAAAGCAATTTTCTCCATCTGTTGGACTTCCTTCTCCTGCTTCTAGTGACTCTTCATTAGCTTTGAAACAACTATTCCCATTGTATCTCATAGAAATATATCAGCAAATATTACTAGACTGTTTGCTTTATTTATTTAGAAGTTACAGAAGGATTCTGAGAAGTGTCCAAGGCACATTTATTACCAAGTTATTAGTAAATTATATTAAAACCTCCTTCAGTGTCAGTATCAACATCTTCTCATTTTACATCTTTGTTTTAAATTAGCACAATTCTAGTAATAATTAGTGATGTGCAGTGTGACTCAACTAACAAACTCATCTTGAGTTACAAGTGCAGATATAGGAATAATACACTTTTCTGTTTGTTAATTAGTTTATAAATCAAATGATCTTCAGATAAAAAATAATTTTTAAAAGAAATGAAATAATAACATGCAAATAAACACAGAAAGAGAATGATATTGTGCATTAAAAATTCTGAAATTCATTGTTCTACATGATATAGCTATTTTGATATTCTGCATTTCACTTTCTAAGAGAAACTTCAGGATGCTAAAAACTGTAAAGGTTGCAAAAAGATGTTTGAGGGATAAATCTACCAAAGTGGACATCGTGGTGACCTATACCTACCTTTTCTCAAATGACTGAGAGATATTATCATGACTGAATGTAAATATCCTCACTCATAAAAGAACGTTACATACAAAGGGCTATAACATCTATCAAGAAAGAGGAAATAAGTATCAGAAACTTATAATGAGTATTCTAAAATAGAGAGGTAAAAGATGATTTTTTAAAAAAATATAATAAATAATTGCAACAAATTTAATAACAAATAATTACAATAAAATATCAAGAAAATTGTTAGATCCTCACTATATTTTGATGCCTCAAGAACTGGATTTATTTCCAATAGATGTGCTTTAGAAAACTAAAAGGGAAAGTTTATGGCATGTCATATACATAGGAGGACAGACAGAATTCCTGATGTTCTTTACTGTTCTTTGCCTTTATGAATCTTGGTGAGTAGGGCCCTGCAAGTTGCAGAAATCTATTTATGATTTTACTTGTAGGAACAGGCGCTATAGAAAATGCAGAAGTGGGAGGTAGAAAGCATAGTGAGTAGAAAGTTAGCAAAGCTACTTTTATTTATGTTTTGAGTGCTGCAATTTACCTTGCATAAGTAAACAAGGTGGAAATATCAAGGAACATCAGTTACACATGCCTGAGCATACTTTTGTCCCTAATGTATATTTGCTATGATGTATTTAATAACATTATCATACATTTATTTTCATGAGATTCACTCACTGTGCAAAGAGAATTGTGAATGAAGTGACTGAGCAAAATTTAATTTAATTCTAACTATTTAATGGGTTGTTCTCTATTTTGTGCATAGTTTAGCAACAAATCCACATGCATAACACTAAGACTGTTCTCAGTAATGTCTTTGGGTTTCTAAAGTGTTTATCAGATCTAATTAACAATTTTTTATAAAAAATGCAAATATAATTTAGACAAAAATTAATAATGGATCTAAAGGACTGTTTTGGTATCTTAGAAAGTGACTATCTTTCTCACATATTTTGCTTATTATTCAAATTACCTAATAATTAAGTAGGGTCCTGAGGTTTTATGCGGGGTGTTCATCATATTCATAAAGATATTTTGAAAACAAGTACAAGAGATTTAACATATAGTGATGAATTGATTTTATTCCATAAGGCTGTAAACAAATACAATAGTGACATTTTGGGGAACAGTTTGGAAATGCCTGATTATTGGCTGAACATACACATGACGGTCTAAATAATGAGGAAGAGAGAAAATACTGAAACACAAGAAGGTGACTGGGAATATGTTGCCGCTGCCCGTTTTCTGTCGGGTCTTTTCAAGCTGGCCTGCGGCTTGAGCGCAGCTTTTTCTTGCTGCGTTCGGCTCTTTACTTTGGACCTCTTACAGCCCTCGGGGCATGTAAATTCTGGTCTCCTTAGTAACGGCTCGAACAAGCTCGCCCTCATCCAAGGCAACTTTAACAGTAACAAGTTGGTAACAATGGGCAGTTCCCAACGGCAAAGAAGCAGGGAGGGCTTTTGTATCTATTATTCCAAATTTATTAATTTGAAGGTAAGTCACAAAAAGCTGAGATCTGAGGGTGTGCAGGGGTTTAAAAGGGGCAAGAGAAAGGGGCAGTCTAAGGGGAGAAACAGGGGAATGAACCAATAGAGAAATAAAACATGCACGGGGAACATCCAATGGGGAAACAGAGGGGTGGAATACATTAATATAACCGATCAACAGAACATGATAACAGAACTTTCGAGCAACTGATGAATATTAAAATAACTGTGAAGGGGACGGGGGAGAAGATGGAATCTGACTGACACTTGTGAACGGCGGGCAAATATCAATGCCTGTCTCCCCCATCCCCCTCAGATTCACTGCTCTGAGGGGAATAGTTTGACCATCTTGCTTCTTCATTAACACCCCTGCAGAAGGCAGGGGTTGCAGATTGTCCATTGTTTCCTGTGACCAGAGCCACTGACTGGGTCACTGCCACAATATTTCACATGGATTTATTGTAGGCAAACTATGTCTAACTAAACTACAAGACAAAATGGCTCTTTGTGAACATGGAGAAAAGAGGAGATGCTGTTAACTTAGTCTTACAGTAGCAATATGGTTGGAATAAGTTCATTGTGTGACGGATGGACCAATGGCTGTTTCAATGTCACCATTTAGCACTAAACTAAACTGAAGTTCTGAGGTCTTCTGTGGAAAGCTTGTTGGCTGCAAAAATTGCTCTTGTGCATGCTGGTTCAGCTTTTTATGAGGAGCTCCAAACATTGATTAAGAAGAATCAATTTTTTTTTTCTGTTCACAAGTTCAGATGTATTCTGCACAGGTTTTGGTGTAAAGGAATTGGGTAGCAAAACTGTTATAGTGAACACAAGAAAACATAAGAAACATCATAATCTGCCTAGTAACTTTTGATGAGTTCAATAAAAGAGAAAATAAAACAAGGATAAACTAACACTTGAGTGTCATTCAAGTCTCAGCTTTCTAATAATGAAAAATAAATTCTAATATTGACTGTCCTTAAGCAGAACTTTGCAGAATAACTTCTTAAAATAGAAGTGTGTTCTGTTGTTTGCCATGATATGTTCCAAGGCTTTGTTTTTGTTTTTTACCTTCAAGTCACCAGGTTATTTAATCCATTGGTCTATAGAGATTCAGAATATATTCTTCCACAGAGTATTAAGGTAAAACTAGATTATCAGAGACTAGAGCACTCTAGTGTCACAGCTGCTCCAATGGTACAAAGCAGAAGTATTAATGATGGATTTCTGTGGGTATAAGAGAATATATTTATATATAGTTTGGGCAGTAACACCTGAATTAATTTCACTGACTATGAAAGCATCAATTGGTAGCCAACAGTCTGGCTACTCTCTATATTCAATAAGGAGAGGAAAGTACTGCAAGAGCTGGATTCCTCACACCTCTCCAAAATGGTCCAAAATGAGTAATGTTGCTTTGTTTAAAAATAAAGTAGTTTTCTATTTACTTGCAAATTACACATGTGAAGCCTTACTTCCTGAACAGCAGAAAAGTAAAACATTCTAATCCATCATTTTTACCAACTTCTAGCCAAAACTTTGATACAATTTAAAAATGCCCTTCACTAAATGTTTTATATAAAATAACCTTGTTACTCAGTCTCTGGCTAAACTTCTCAAGGGTTCTTTTTTATCCCCTTTTACTGTCCTTTAAAAGAAAAATAGTAAAATATTTCTTGAAGATCTACATTCCATGATGTTGCCTAGGATTCTTTATCCATTTTGAAAGGCAAAAAACTGAAAAGTTATTGACAAGCAGTGGAGCAAGGTCAGGACTATGGTTGCTGTTAACTGACAGGCACTCCACAGTGGTATAAATACTACAGGAATTACAAACGCTCTCCTCAGGCTTCAAACGGCCAGTGTGTGACCATCATCTGAACGTACAGCAAGGAAGAGCATCGTGGGACACTACAGTTTCCGTATGTTTTAGCATAAATTCCAGCTTTGGGTTTAAATTTTGAAAACAGGTTTAAGGGTGTTCTTCCAGCATGACTAAAACAGACATGCCAACTGAAGTGAGCTAGAGACAAAATGGAGAAGAGTTGTCCAACTAATTTTTTTTTAACTTGTAGAATGGCATTCTGTAGGTATGCTTTCTATATTATCATTTTAAAGAAGAGGTTTTACACATGCTGATGACAAATTTGAGAAGAAAATTCCTGCAGGACTTTCGTCACTTTTTGCACAAAAAGGAAGGAAACACTTGCCAAGCTGCTTCCAGAAAAATTTTATTAAAAATATTACACCTAAAAATGAGAGAGATTGAAGTGACAAGACTTTGGAAAATGAGCTCAGATACTGATTTATAATTTATATTTTTCAGGCTTGTAGAAATAAGAAAAAATAAATATTTTAAATGTCTTGTATAGTGTATTCTAAAATACACCTGTTTGTGTGTCTGTGTTGTGTTCATACCCCAATAGGCATGATTTATCTTATCAAATTTTAGCCACTAAGAAGACTGATAGTCAAGCTTCCTATATGGTTGGGAATTGTCTTCCTATATGGTATGGAATTTCTAGAGTGCTGCACATTCCATTAGCCCAGACAACTCTCTTAAGAAACTGATTGTCTGCAACTTTTTCCTACCACCAAGCGTTGAGAAAACCTAAGACAACCTCTTCATAACACCTTGAAAGCTGTTGTTCCTTTTTCCCCCAAGTTTTAATAGGCATCCTGAAATATTTGCAAAAGTGTTCTTGCACACAAATGGAAACTTCATTAAAAAATTGCAAAACATAATGCATGCCTTAGGATTTCTTACTCTATTTCCCCTCTCCCCTGTGTTTTAGGTGAGTATTCTCCAATCTGTACATGCTGTGTTTTGCCCTCCATCCCTTCACTAGCTTTTAGTTTTCTTCCTGATGTGATTCCATTTTTCTCCACACAGTTCATAACATATTCTCCCTCTTCAGTCAGTCTCAATCATACCATGTGCTTTTTACTCTTATATTCCAAGTCTTCTCTATTCTATGTTTGTATCAGATATTTTCATAGAAAATATTTCAAGACATCTATGTACAAAGAGCCATCCATATTGTGCCATCCATGTACCATATGACATCTATATCAGCTGATGACCCAGAGCTGTGGCACAGGTACAATACTGGTCTGCAGACATCCAAACTGTTAAGTTGTTAACACAGTCTTGACTTGTGTTAACTTTCTCCCAGAGAGCACCCAAGCATGCCTTAAGGGTGGCATGATGCATACTTATAGATGAAAAAATAAAACAATTTGGAGATTTAATGCATTTTAATAAATGTTTTCAGAACATCTGCAACACAGGATTTCTAATTTTAATGATAAAGTTCAATTAGTGTAGCTCAATCAGATATTGAAAGTTTTCTGTGGGAAAAGAAAAAAAGTAAAATAAATCAAACTTACATATCCCCCTTTGACCGCCTTTGACGCCATGACATGAAAATGAGTGTGCTTCTATAGCTTGTTAAGTAAAATGACAATGTCAAATTAAAAATCCTTTTTAGTATTGAGCAATCTGTTTCAAAAATTAATCTTCAGCACGATCTTTTTAAGATGTTTGGTTTTGGTTTTCAGGTTTGCTTGTTTCTTTGTTTGTTTTCCTGTGATTTCTGAAAATACAAACATGTACATGCACGTAACACTGAAACACATAAAAACCTCATCCTGAGATGTGTGCTTGAAATGGAAAAATTGAACCAGGTGGTTTAGTTTGAAAAATGTAATGAAAACCCAGTAAAATGAATTTTGATTGGAAGTAATCCATAATGTGATAGGATGTGGTGCTGTCAGGTGATACACTTGTAAATTCATGACAAATGACTTAAATTTGGAGAAACTTTATAGTAATCTCTTAAATTGCAACTGTCTGAGGGGAAAGAATATTGTCAAATTGCAATCTACATTTTAAATAGAGTTATTACATCAAGTTTAATAATTTATGTCCAGCCTGCATTAATTTCTACAGTTCAAACTATTTGTAATGCAAATAAAAGAAGCGTGATGACTAGTAATAGTAAAGTGACACAGGGAATTCTCTGAACTGCTGTAGAACTCTGTCATGGCTCAGAAAAAGTGGACGTTATACTTACTGCACATGGTAATGTCAGTGAAGAAATAAATATTAACTCTGTCCCTACAGGGAAGGAGGAGACACTTTATTAATATGCGCTAAGTACCTGGGGTTATTAAAGAATTTTCTTCTTATCAACTTTGAGAAGCAGAGCAAAAATTAAAGTTGACATAGCAGTACCGGATTAAATAAAAGAAAACCTTTCTGCTGAAGATGTTTCTGCATACTGGCAATTTAGATTACTGTAGCAATACAAGAAATTAATCAGAACACCTAAAGGACATATCTTTAAAATTAAACTTACGTGGTTAAAAATGATATAGTGGGGGGGGAAAGTTATAAATATGCAAAAACTGAGGAAAGCGAATTTTGATTGGAAGTAATGGATAATGTAATAGGATGTGGTGCTGTCAGGGATTACATTTGTCAATTCATGACATTTTACTTAATTTTGGGGAAAATGCATAGTAATCTCTTAAACTGCAACTGTCTAAGGGGAAAGAATATTGTCACTTTAAAATCTACATTTTAAACACAGTTGTTACATTAAGTTTAATCATTTATGTTTAGCCTGCATTAATGTCTCCAGTTCAAACTATTTGTAATGCAAATGTGTGATGAATAGTGAAATGTTGAACCAATACCCTTGACTCTCAAACTTTAGTTACCGTAAAACTGTACAAGTGAGCACTCAAAAGTTTAATCTTTTGAGGTTATCTTCTATTTCTTTCCATTTATTGGTCTAGTTTATTCTCAGATGTTTCTGGAGGTAGACACTTTGTCAGCCTTGTGCCTCCAATTTTTAAAATTTGTTTTTGTCTCTATCAGTGTCTGGTTTGTCCTGTTCTTTTGAATACAATCAAAGCTTATTTTCCATTTTATGCATAATAGAAAAACAAATGACACCTAGGTCCATGTTTGCAAAAATATATTTTCGGACCCTCAGCAATATGGCAGCCCATCAGAACTCCTCACCAACGTCTCTGGAAGTGTTAATTTTAAATAAGAACTTTATTATCATTAGCAGTAGTAGTGGTAGTAGTAATAGTATCATGTTAAAAATCAGATATAATTGTACCTGAATAGGTAAAAATCTGAATAAATTCTACCTACACTCTGAGTCAAATGGTTTCTTTTTTTTTTTTTGTGTCAGATTACTTACTGGTGTCACTTCATAAAATATTTCTGTTCTCTAAAGTTTGTGGGAAGCAATAATCTGCAAGTCTTCTGAAGTTCATTTTTAGAAATCAGAAAGAATATGCTCTTGGAAACAAAAGGAAAAAATGTTATGGGACAATGACACAGAGGTGTTAGTACAAATATATCAGCTTCACTTACCATGTGGAGGACTATAATCCAAACTAAATGTGTTTGTTGTTAACCTGTATCTATCTCTTGCTGCAGGCATGAATGCATGGCTTTAAAAGTTTCAGAAGTGGAGAATAGTTCAGTAGTGCATCAGTAGGATTATTACTTGTTTTCTACCTCAGCATGTTGTCTGACTGCAGCCAGGACATTCCAATGTCTCTGAGTTCTTCACAACCACCACATGGGAAACCATCTTACCTTTGTGATGAGTTATTTATGATTTTTTCTTCATTTACAACAATTGTTTTTCATCTTGAAAGTTTTGTAGTGTTTGGGATTTTTTTTGTCTCTTGGAGGAGGGCTTGTATTTTGCTTTTGTTGTTGCTGTTTGTTTGTTTGGGTTTTTGGGGTGGTGTTTTTAGGTTTTTTTGTGCTTTTTTGTTCCAAATATTTTTTTTCTTCTGTTGTGTGCTGCATATCTTCAATACATCTCACAGATTTCAAGCAGTTTGTTTTTCACCAGTGACAGCAATTTCTCAAAGAACAGTCACTCATCTGCCTGTGATGCATAAAACAAACATCTTACCACTCAAATTTGTGTTTAACCCACATGCCCAAGTAAAATGACTGACCAGTGAAGACATGACACTGAAACCTGAAGACAGATGAAACCCTCTTGAGCATTGTGCATATTTTTTCTTTTTATACTTAGAGATCTAGGCAATTTCAGAGGACAACACAATTCTGCATCCATAACTGAGATTTCTAAGTATTTTTGTACTTCAGCAAAGAAATACACTGGAGGGGACACTGACTTGACTGTATTTGCCTCAAGGACAAAATGGTGAGGGAGCAATCCTTTGTCAGAACAAAGATGTAATCAAGATCCAAGCAACCCAGCTTCTTTGCTATGTTTCTAGTTGCGCCATTTGCAGAACAAATTCCTGTAGATGTTTAGCAAAATAAGTATTGTGGGATCCTCCTTCAGGTGATTCCTGTAGAATAGTAGTGCTTTTACTGACAATCAGAATAAACAAGCACTCAATGAGAAAAAAATTCCACCCAAACCAAAACCCACAACAGTTTCTTCTTTGTTCAGAGATATTCTGTGTAACTGTTTACACAATCCCTCCTTCCTTTCTGTCCAGTTCCCTAAGGATCTGAAAAATCTGTGCTTGAGAGGGACTTTGAAGGACACTTCACTCTTTCCTATGAACAGAAATTTGGAAGTATATTGTCCTGCTTTTGACTGGGATAGAGTTAATTTTCTTCCTAGTAGCTGATGTAGTGCTGTGCTTTGGATTTAGGATGTGACTATATAGATAATATACTGATGTTTAACTTACACAATGTCAAGGTGTTTTCAGCTTCTCATACTGCCAGCTGTCCTGTCAGGGGTCCACAAGCGGCTCAGAGGGAACACTAGTTGGGACAGCTGACCCAGATTGGCCAAAAGGATATTCCATTCTATGTGCTGTCATGCTGAACAAAAACGCATCTGAACAGTTGGCAAGGGTGTGGCAACCACTGCTCAGGGCTGGACTGAGCATCTGGTAGCCTGTAGTGGGCGATTGCATTGTGCATCTCTTGTTTTCCATATTCTTTTATAATTATTTTTTCTTCATTTTCTGTACTATTCAGTGGTATTTATCTCAACCACAAGTTTTGCCTTTTTCCCCATTCCCTCCCCTATTCCACCATGAGGGAGTGAATGAACAGCTATGTGGTTTTTAGCTGCCTGACAAGTTAAACCACAACATATACATATGGAAGTGCACCATGGATACAGTTAGATCAACTCTCAACCCTCAAAAAAACCACCCAACCCCTCCTTTCCACAGTGTCACATTTGCATGTGCTGTGTGTACAGAAATTGTATAGTGCATTTTATAGGTCAGTCCCAGGTAAATTATCCACCTTTAAATTACCTGCAATCTCCTTACCCCAGGTATTACACAAAAAAACCCTAAAACCAAAACCAAACCAAAATAAACTACAAACACAACCCCAAACAGCAAAGAAAACAAATGTCAAAGTTGTGAAAAATACATTGACAAAACTCTATGACTGGATGAATTTATTTATTTGTTTATTAAGGGAAACTGTTTTCTTCCAGGTTCACTCCACCTGTGCTTCTGAACTGATGTATTTTATCTAAGTTTCTGAGACCTTTATGACATGCCATGGCTCAAAGTGGCACAGCATCACTTACAAAAGACACTGTTCATCTCTTGGGTGGATTGATTTTTGATCTTGGCAGCTAGTCTGACAAAGATAGATTTCAAGACTATATTTGGACATTGGGGCTTACAGGTGTGTTAATTTGTAAGGTCAAAGGTGTCTTTCCTGGTCTTTGTCTCATCTGGTTTCAATGTAGACCACAATCCTTTATTTCTGTGTTTGACAAAAGCTTTGTAATTCTTATTTTATTGCCAAAGTAAATGTCATTAATAGCAATGAAGTAGAATAATATTGTTCTTTTGAGTAGATGCTCATTATAAATGTCTACAATACACTTGACAGTTGAAGGATGATATATTGATTTCTTTTCTAATTTCAGCTGTAAAACTGCAAGGCAGCTGGCTGGGTTAGCATTTTCAGATTCAAGATGGGTTCCCTCTATGAAATAAATAGATTTTCTTATTCTTTCTGATGGAACAATTATTCTGACAAAGTTAATAACATGCTACAACAGTGTTCATAGTTTTTCAACACTACTGTACATGTCTGTCTAAATTAAAATAAGTTATATTAAGGCAAAACCCCATTGTTTATATTCAGGTTTGGATATTAGTCACCAAATTGTGTATTCATTTTCTTTACTTTCCTAAGGTTAAAAAGACAATATCAAATAGTGTATGACAACAGTGTATCTGAAATAATTATTATACCTAATAGAAAGAGTGTGCAAATAATTATAATTCTTAACTTCAGTAAAGGATTGTAGGACAGGACATGTAGGACTCTGTTTTGGTTTCTAAAACAATTTTGCCGTATGGATTTTGTCAAAAGAACTGAATGGGGATTCACCATACCTGAATTTATCTCAAATGAGATATTTAATACATACTCCCTTTCTCTTCCAAGGAGAGGAACACGTATTCTGGACAGTAACTCAAGTACTCCTGGAAATGGGGAAACAAGTTAAATAGATTACTCGAGTCTGTTGTAGTAAACATGGTTGCTGTTAGTGTTGCAGTCTACTTTTCATGGATTCTGACAAGAAGGAATGACGTAGTGCTCTTCATTGTGTACATAAGCCATAACTTGATAACTGTTTGTGATAACTACTTGTCTTTGCAGGATGTATTGGCCAGAAGAAAAGAAAAAAGTAATCCATGTATCCTCTGTCCTTTAAATTCTGAATTCTTTCCAGTTCGGAAAAAGGAATTCTGCTTACTATAAAATCAATTGCTGCCATTCAGGGCCAAGGACTGATGCCAAAAACCAGAAGTCTTAGATTAAGTAGAATCCAAACTGTAACAGCTGAAAAAATCTACTGAAAATTAGTCATGATTGTATTAGTCTGTAATGGGTTCAAAGGCATTCCCAGCAGAGCAGGAAATAATAGTTTGATTTTACTATTCCAGCTTCTGAGAAGCATTGATATTTCCTGTAATCAAAATTGTTCTTTTGCAAAAACACAAGTCTCTGTAAGTTAATGCATTGAAAAGGCACTGTCATGGGAAATTGGGAGATGACTATAGCTGTGAAGAAATCCTAAAAATATGGTACCAATTGTTGGTTTTCTTTTTAATGCAGAGATTAAAGGATAGAAGTCAAAATCTTATATGGTGTTATATGAATTTATAAACTTGGCACCACTTTCGTCTATTTACATTTTTACCAGGTATTGAACCAACATTTATTTCATGCTCTTGCTCACATGCATACACATATTGTGTTGAAAAAAGGATGGCATAAGTCAAAATTTCTTAGATATTTATATTGATATGCAATTATTACAACCTCACCTCTATTTCAGCCAATCTCACTCTAAGAACAACCCAGAATATATTGTCTGTATTTCAAAGAAGGAAAAAGTCCTTGTAAACATAGATAAAGATGTGCCTTCTGTTGCCAGAACATGTGTATCTTAGATAGCTGTTTTTCCCTGTGATATCATACCAAGAAACTCTGTTATGTCTGCATTAATGCTATGACTGCAAAGGTCTTGCTGTTAGCTATAGTTCACAGGTAAGTTTGTAACAACCTCCACATTTGTCTCAGTGTTTTGTGTCAGATTTTGAAACTAACATTATTACAATGAAAGGAAAGCAGAAATTTACTGTACCAACTACCGTTAATTAAACAAAAAATCAAATTAATAAATTTTTATCAGATTAAGAGTTTTGTCCTGAAGACTCTGCTGTCTGTATTAGAATCTGTTTCCCTTGAGGCAATCCAGGTTCAATACAATTCCTGGATGATGGTTTTTCATCTATGGCAAGCCTGTCATCTTATAATTCTCAGGTTGAAGGTGTTTTCAATGTGAATGTTTTCTTATTCGTCTGAACAGTGCAGTCCCTTTTCCCATTCTTGCTCTCCAGTGACCCGCTAGCAGAGAACCAACTGGTTCTGCCATCTCATTAGTCTGAAAGACTTCATTGTACCTTTTTTTTTTTTTTTAATTCTGATCTATGTTCTCTTAAAATTATGGTTGGTTTTTGTTTCTCTTTAGTTCCCTGCGAAACACTGAACTTGGCTTTAACATCCTGCTCAGTATCTCCAATGTCCATATGCTTTTCTAGGTGAAGACAATGCACACAGACAAGTTGTAAGCAGAAAATAGAGGATAATTGTCAAATTATTTTTAGACCACTTCCCTAATGTTATTATATATCCTTATGTCTGTTTTGCTTTCCTCTTCTTCTCTTCTCATATGAACATTTAGAGAAGATTTTGAAAGGAAATTTAAAATACTTTGCAAAGTAAAACTTCAAATAGATAGGAACCTAATTGTTGGGGTAGCTGAGCCCATCCCGGGATGTTGGTGGGACAGCTCTGCTCTATGAAACCACGCCTCGGAATGCAAAATGGTCTCTTAAGTTTACCTTACCTGGATATCTTAATTCTCCTATATTCATTAACCTTAACCTGTTCCCTAACCCTATCCCTCTCTCCTTCTCTACCCTCCCACCCCTCCTCCTGGGGGAAAACAGAAAGAGAGAGGGGAAGGGATAGGGAAAAGGTTAAGGTTAATGAATATAGGAGAATTAACATATCCGGGTAAGGTAAACTTGAAAGAGACCATTTTGCTTTCCGAGGCGTGGTTTCATAGAGCAGAGCTGTCCCACCAACATCCCGGGATGGGCTCAGCTACCCCAACATCTAATGTTTTTTTGATCACCAAAACAAGGCACTGATTTTGAAACAGAGAATTTAGACCCCTTCAGTTAGAAACTACAGTTTTATCCTGGAAATAAAAAGCTGCTGTAAGTTTCTCTCAGCATTGGAATTGATGGTCTTAAAGTAGGTTGCTTACACTCTTGACAACTTGCAATAGAAACTATAAAACAGGTCTGTAATCACATAGTAACAGATCATTTTTAAAACCTTAAAAAACAACCAAAAATAAAAATGGACTTTTAAAAACTCCTTTGTTTGAAAGTTACTTTTTTTTTAGCCAGAATTTTACATGTAACAGCTTCTGAGTGTGTCACAAACTGGTTCTTGCTTTCTCCATACTTCTGACTCTATCAGAGGGCTAAATTTAAACTCTCCTCCCAAATTCATATCATTTTGGCAGAGAGAACCTTAAACCATGATGAATGTTATGGGTAGGTGCCAAATTCCCCAGACACCTGGACGTGGCAATTCCTTCTGCCTGGGTGCTGGAGCCCATCTGGGCACACCTGTTTTCCTGACTCGTGTTCTTGTTTGCACTTTTAGCCAGTAGCAATGCTGAGTGTATATTCCAGGGAGACAGAGAAACAGACAGACATGCGCACACTGCCAAAAGTCAGATAAAATATATATACAGATAACCAATTCATCTTCCTCCTCTCCAAGCAGTCAGGATTGAGGCGCACTGCAGATCACACACATGCCCACTCTGTCTAGATTCAGAAGTTCATGTATATTCATGGCTTACTTCAATGTCTCCACAGCTTCTCAGTCTGTGTAAAGTCCAGACCTGGATCCTGGGCCCCTTTCACAGTGTGCAGCTTTCCTACTCACCACAAAGGTTACCAGTAAAAGAAGGCAACTGTTCTATGATTTATGTCAGAGATTTTATAATTCCCATCTGAAGTGGATTGGGTCTTTTTGCTGAAAAAGGCAAAACACTCAGTCATGATAATAAAAACAATAGTGACAGTGGTGGAGTAACCATTCAGACTTATAAACTATTTAAGCAGATGTTTACTCTCTGTTGAAACTTAAAATTAAGTTAAAAATGATAATTATATTTTTTCTATTGGATATTAGCATGTTTTTTTTTTCCTGATAGACACAAAAGCTTATGATGCTACAAGGGTAATAAGCTAAACCCAAACTGAAATTTGTATGGATACATAATACATATTTTGTTAGTCTACACTCAGCAGAAAATTTTCCTTTAGAAGAAGTGGGCTATTCCTTAAAAAGTGCATTTTTAAGAATTCTGTCAGAGTCCATCTACAAACCTAGTAATTGAAGTAGTTTGGCTTGCACAGATATAGTCAACTGAAGCTTGTTTTTGGAGGCAAAACTTAGGAAATAATTCAGTTGATGGACACCATGAGACAAAAATCCAGTCCATCACACATAAATTCTGTTACCAGAGCATGATTTAAAAAGTTTTAAAAATTCATCCTGTCACTAAGCAGATAAGAGTTGAAGAGTAGATTTATTGATTAAGAGGGTGACAGTCACTTTCCAGGTTATAATGTCACTCTAACCAGTATCACAATACGGATTTTCCAAGGAGATTTTAATGAACCAGAAACCTCCAGGAAAAACTATTTCAGATATGAAAAGGATTTTAAAATGAATGCATTCTAATCAATATTTAGTCATCTGGTAATACCAGATATGCAAAGTTTTTAAAAAATAGGCTTCTGGCTATATTGACAATTGTTATCTAAGACGATGTTCCCTCTGACTCTTTGTTTGTGCTTTAACAGTTTACATAAATATATATTTCTTTTGAGCAGCATACATTTAAAGGGTTGTAAAGTGTGAATTCTGCATTTCTGTCTGTTTTCACATTATCCAGCTAATAGTTTTGATTAGAATAGCCAAAGTATTTAGGTGGTTATGATTAAGACTTTTTTTTTTCCCATTCTATAGCTTATCACAAATTCAGAGGCTTTTTTGACAAAGCATTGTGCAATCTGACATAAGTATGCCTGAATGCTTAGAAGCACAAAAAAACAGCCCAGTTTGAGGTAAAATGTACACACTCATGTGTGTGTACATGTACTTATAATAAGAAAAGTAAGCGTTAGTCCATACCCTCCACAGTCCCTTGTGTGTTTTGAATGGTTCACCACAAGTATAAAATACTTATATTTGTAGAATTAAAGAAATACTGCAAACAGATTTCAAAAGGTCTGAACTGGGAGTATTTCTAAAGTTGACAGAAATAGTAACCAGCAAACGGTTTGTCCTCATGACCATTTTATTAACTTATTTTTGTTCATCTTCTTAAGTAATTTTAAAGAAATATACAAATTGTTAGGAACTTTACCTTTTAGTTTTGCAAATTTCTTCTTCCAAAGATAAACATACTCCCTTTGATTTTTTCTTATATGTGGACCTGATCAGGCCTAGGAAGTAAAATTATTTATACCCAAAATTTTCATTTGCATTTAAATTAAATCATTAAAACATGGACATGCTAATTTTTTGCCTCAAAACAAGAACATTTTTTTAGGGTCTGCAAAATCTAACATTAAAATAATAAAACACAACTTAAAAGAAGGAACAGTTATTTCACAGTCACACATTAAATTCAGTAGTTGCAATAAAGAACGGAGACTTGATTGAGATAAAAGAAACAAAAGTTGCATGATTAGGTGAACCTGAGGGAAGAAATGTTTCTTTATTTTAATTCTCAGGACAGAAAAAGCATAATAATTTTATTTAAAATGTGGCAAGATAACACTAAAAGTTTTGAGATAGCCCTTCCTCAGAATGGGTTTAATTTCTGCAATCCTTAATGACATTTTGAAAATACAAATGTTCTTTAATATGTTTCACCTGTAAACCTTCAATGAGTAGGAGGAATATGAAATTTTCACCTCTAGCCAACTGATGAAACAGAAATTTATGAGCCAAGTAAAGTTCTACAGGTGTTTTAATATGAAAATTTAATTGGTTTTAGAGGAAAAAAAAAGAACAACATTAAAAAGAATAAAGACACTTCCATTGGCATGATTTTGGGAATCATTTCAGATGCATAATTTGTATTTCATACTGGGAATTATCTTTTTATACTTTAGACTATACATTGCATTTTGAATGTGACACACTGACAAAATCTTTGTATACCAAGTACTTAACCAAATTTCAGAGCTCTTGTTTAATTTAACAAAACCCGCTACGCATATTCATTGCAACAACACCCTGCAGTGCTACAGGTTTGATGAAGAGTCTGGAAAGTGTTCCAGTGAAAAAAGATCTGGGGGTGTTGGTCGACAGCAGTTGAACACAAGTCAGCATGTGCCCAGATGGCCAAGAAGGCCAATGGCATCCTGGCCTCTATTAGCAATAGTGTGGCCAGCAGGATCTGGGCAGGGATCATCCCCCTGCACTTGGCACTGGTGAGGCCACACCTCAAATCTTGTGTCCTATTCTGGGCCCTTCACAACAAGAAAGACATTGAGGGGCTGCAGTGAGTCCAGAGAAGGGCATCAGAGCTGTGGAAGGGTCTGGAGAACAGGTCATATGAGGAGTAGATGAGGGACCTGGGGATATTTAGGCTGGAGAAAAGAAGGCTCAGGAGAGACCTTATCACTCTGCTATTGCCTGAAAGGAGGTTGTAACCAGGTGGAGGTAAGGCTCTTCTGACAGGGAGCAAGTGATGGCACAAGAATAGATGACCTCAAGCTGTACCAAAAGAGGTTCAACTTGGACATTAGGAAGAATTCCTTCACTGAAAAGGTTGCCAAGAATTGGAGCCGACTGCACAGGGAGGTGGTGGAGTCACCATCCCTGGAGGTGTTCAAGAAATGCCTGGATGTGAAATTTAGTGGTAGTGATTGGTAGTGGTTGAAACCAATGATCTTAGAGATCTTTACCAACTTAAATGATTCTGTCATTCTGTAACTAGAATATCTATCCTTTAATGGATAATAACAATACTTGTGCTTTTCTGATAAAGCAGATAGGGGGGTTTTTTTGTTTGTTTTGGTTTCTTTGTTTTGCTTTTTTTGTTTTTTTTGTAAAATAAGGGTGTCTCACTGACAATTAATGGAGAAGAGAGAGCAAAAAAAGAAACTATAGAAATTATATCAGGAACAGAAAGCTTATTAGACAAATGGCAAATGTTCTACGTTGGGAGCGAGAGAAATACCAGACTTCCAGTTTGTAACCATCAATATAGCAAGAAATTGATATGGAGTCAAGAAGGTTTGTTTGAACAAGGGAAAACAAGCTGAAACGTGCACAGAAGTTTTCAATTGTCATTTGCTCTTGAATGTTTATGAATTCAGTTGTCCATAGAACTGATGCTTTAAGAAAATGTCCACTTAATCTGTTGAAGAGCAGTAACAAGCCCTGAGATTTTAGATGAACCAAGATATGAGGACACCTTTATTTGGAGAGCATTATTGCTCTAAAGCAAGTATGACTCAGAGGTGAGTGCATTACCACCTATTCTTGTCACATTAACTTTTCAATCACATGTCCTAGTGTCACAGAATCCATGAAAAACAGTCTAACAAGTGCTAAGGGGTTTCAGGTCTTCAAATACCTTGATGTCAGATGCTTTATAATTTTGTAGTGAAAGTAATGATCTTACTAAATTTCCTACTGGGATTTTTATCTTGATCTTTTGGAAGGCAATTAAAAATCTCATTAATTTTTGAGAAAGAGTATTTATTACTGAAATAATTTTATGTAACTTGTATTTTTTATGACATACTTCCATTACTTTCTTCAAAGTAATCCTAAAATTCTGTTAAGTGTTTAAATCCATAAATTGTCTTTAATTTTTAAAATCTTTCATCACATATATAGAAATAACTGGTTTTCAATATAATAATTTTATTTCAGGTTTTTTAGCAGAGGATTACTGTATTTTTCTTAAAGCATTATGTTAAAAAATACCATTTCTACTTCCATTTTTTATGCTTATTATTTGAAGGTAGTTAGGAGAATGATATCAAATTCTTTTAGCTTGATTCACTCTTTATCAGTTTTATTACTTACTCTTTATCAACCTCAGTCTTGTCAATCTGTTTCTCAGGTTTGCTTTGTATATCTTGAAGGATTAATGTTTATAACATGCTGCCTATGAGACTTTCTTGGTATTTAGCAATAAAAGGTTCCATTGTCAGTTGCTTATAGCTTTTTCAATAACTTAACTTTCCCAGCTGATATTCTTTAAGTTTGGGTCAAAATTAATATCTTTCAGGAAAAAAGAATTGTTTTTTTCCAAACTAGGTCTATTTAGCATGCCAGTCATGTGGCAAATAATAACATTTGGTGATAAAGAATATATCATAAATCACAGGGAGAAGAGGAAGATTCATTCATATATTGTTATACTCTATAGGAATGCCATTTAGTGTCAAAAGCATTTTAAAATGGTAAAAATATAATTAAATTTATCAGTCTTGTAATATGTCTACAAAATAATAGACACAGCCACGGAAATCCTACAGAACAAGAATGAGCAAAAGCAGTCTGATAATTTTGAGATGGTTTATGCAACTTTTCATTTTAATGTAGTATGTTTCTGTAAGCATACATGTCTGTGTGGAGTGTGGAATGCCAATATCAGGAAATCCACTGCTTTGAACCCGGCTAAACTGGAGCACATTTCTAGAGAAAGACAATCTGAATGCATTTACCCTGCAAGATGTATCTTCCTTCTGTTCCCGTTCTGAGCTGAGACAATAATGGGATCTGTCTTGCAGCAGAAGGCACTGCTTGATGTTTAAGAGTAGGGCTAAGCAAAGCTTGGAAAAATCTGATTTAGTTTTAGTGTTGCCATTCTGGTTACTGACCATAGGTTAGCCAAAAGTGAAGACTAATGTGTTATTCCTGAAGTGTTTCTGCAAATATCATGGGCACAAACACTAAGATGTGAATTTTTACTACTCTGTTAATGATCCTGTATGGTACATTTGGCCTGTTGTTCATCTTCTGTTTTCTCTTGACATCTTGATCTTTTCTCCTAGGAAACATCATCTGTTTATTTCATCTATATGCATGACATCAGTCAAAATATTTTATTACAGATGATGCTGAGGTGATACAGTTCACGCACACCCAAACAAGTCTCCTCCATCACTAATTTAAACAAGTATAAATGTTTTCTAGAGTACACTTCCATTCTTTTTTTAAACAATTTAGGTTCTGTGTAGAGAGTGATCAGTGGTATTGCTCTTCATCTAACAGAATTTGTTTTGCTACTTAAGATGCTCTATATGAGAAAAGCTTGAAACAGGAAAAGCTGTAAAAAAAGAACAGGGAAACAAGGTGTATAAACTAGTTCCACTACCAAACTAGATACTGCAGGAGAATAAGGAAGGTAGGGAACCATAAATGTTAGCAGGAGTTTTAAGAAAGTGAAATACTTGTTAATTGCAATATTTAGAGTTATGAAAGGCTCTCCAGAAATAGCATGAGTCATCCAGCTTAAAATTTTTTATTGGGACAATATCTCTATTGTCTTTGCATGGTAAGCTTTACCTAGTGGGAAACTGCAGAGGTGACCTGTGTGAGAGGATGCCAAAACTTGTGTCCGTGTTGGACATAGACAGTTCCAGTCAGGCTACAAGATGGACCTGATGCTGGCCAGAGCTGAGCCGGAGACATTGGTAGTGTCTCTGTGATAATATATTTAAGAAGGTTTTCAATAGCGATGCAGCAGCTGAGAGAGAAAGAGAGAATATGTGAGGGAAACAACCCTGAAGACACCAAGGTCAGTGTAGAAGGAGGGGGAGGGACTGGCCCAGGTACCAGAGCAGAGACTTCCCTGCAGCCCATGGTAACACAGGTTGCCCTGCTGCTGACCATGCAGGACTCCACGCTGAAGCAGGTTGTATCCTGAAAGAAGGTGTTACCCCATGGAAAGCTTGCATGGGAACAGTTTACTGACAGGACCTGTGGCCCCATGGAGAGGAGCCCATACTAGAGCAGGTCTCCTGACAGGACCACTTTTCCTATGGGTGACTCATGCTGAAACAGTCAGTTTGTGAAGGACTGCACACCATGGAAAGAACACCCACTGGAGCAGTTCCCAAAAAACTGAAGCCCATGGGAAGGACTTATGTTGGAGAAAGCCATGAGGGACTCTCTCATATGAGAGAGACTCCATATTGAAACAGAGGAAGAACATGAGAAGAAAGGAGCGGAACAAACATGAGATGAACTGACTGCAATTGCCACAACTTGTCCCCTCTGCTGCTTGGAGTAAGGATGTAGAGAAGTCAAGAAGGAAGTTGAGCCTATGAAGAAGGCAGGGGTGAGGTGCAGTTTTTAAAATTTGTTCATATTTCTCCATATCTTGTTCTGTTTGACCGGTAAAAAATTTATTTCCCCAAGTCAATTTTGTTTTGCCTATGATTGTAATTGCTAAGTGCTCTCCCTGTTCTTATCTTGACCCACAAACATTTCATCATATTTTTCTCCTCCATCCTGTTGGGGAGGGGAAGTGATAAAGTGGGTTAGTGGACACCTGGAGACCAGTGAAGGTCAATCCACCACCCTCCCTCTCTGCATCTTCTTTCCTATACTGAAGATTAAAGCAGTTCTTTTCCTCTCATCTGACACTCCTCAGCCCCATATAAAGGGACACATGAAACAGAATAAAGGTGTGAAGTGCTTAGTAGTTTTAGTTGTTTCTTTAAAAACAAGAGTCAGAGATTTTACAAAATCAAATACCTCTTTCTTGGACACATTTCTCATCTTGTGTTTTCTGATGATGTGAAGATCACAGCTGGTTTTTAGAGGCTGCAATTTCCTTTCCCTTGTTTCTTTCAGTTTCAAAACTTACTTGCCTATAGAACTCAAGGCGGGGGGAGGGGTGGGGGAAAGAGAGGGTTGCAGAGAAATGAGGTAGTAGAAAAGAAAAGAGGAAAAGAAGAAAAAGAAGCTTGACTTCATTTAAATATCACCTTAAGAAGTCAATGCCAGGAAATAAATATTTAGAGGTTTAGTATTCTGAAGTTAGCAAATATCATAATTAGCATCACTATTCCTCTTCATCTCAATTCCAGTGTTTTCATACATTTTGAAAAATTCTTTAGTAATATGGATCTATTTCAATAAGACCACTTTCTCACCTGGCCAGATAGGCAGTCATTTTTGTGTCAGAAGTCAGCCAATGTAATACTCACTCACAAAGCAACCTTTTGTCAGGGACCTGAGGGCCCTTGCAAACCTTGCTGGCCCTGACCATCTCCCTGGGTCTTTTATTTTATTCTTTAATGAAAGGACAGGACACCCTAACATAGAAAACATATGCTGTAGAGTAATCTGGACTGTGCCCAGTCCTGTATTCTGCTGTCCCAGCTGATCTTCAAAATTAATCTTGGACCAGTGCTATAGGTCACATTGTTTTCAGTCTCTGGGCCTGTCTGGTGGATGGCCCCAAGACCATGGCTTCTTTCCTTGCCTTCTCCCTGACTGGAGGCAGAACTTGTCACTGTCACCAACCTGGTACTGCTCAGATCATGCAGAACTTTGCCCAGGACACTGCCTTGCCTGTCACTCTTAGCTCCTTGTGCATCTCCCTCGTGGACCAGTTGTGCTCTTGCTGCTCTCTTTAAATGAAGCTTTTTTCAATGTTTCTTTTTGTATCCACTCTTTCATGCATCTTATTCAAATCATGCTTGGAATCTACAATTATAAACCCCAGGTTATACTGAAATATCAGTATAACACTCATGCATGTGAACATATATGCCTCCATGACACCGCTATGAAGGAAGTAGAGCATAAGAAGACTTCCTCTCAAAGTGTAGGAAGACAAAGCTTCTAGAAGACCTCAGGAAAATTTTCTTTTATATGAAGTTGAACAATTAAAATTTTAACTTTCAACAGAAATGTTATCTCCAGATATCCAGTATGAAATGATTGCAGCTTGATCTTTCAAAGAACTCAGGACTACATAGAATCATAGAATCATTTAGGATAGAAAAGATCTTTTAAGATCATTAAATCTAAACAGTAATCTAACAGTGCTAAATCCACCACTAAACCATGTCCCTAATGTCGTATCTAAACATGAATCTTCACATCTACACAATTTACTAGTTTCAAAGTATGGTTCCTTTTAATACGAAGCTATGCATTCTTATCATGTCTACCTATCAGACCTTTTTTTCATAGACTGTGTACTCAAAAAGGACATAAAAATGTAATAAAAGTTCATTCAACTATAAAGAAATACTGGAGGTCTTGCTTTGAAAGGAACTTCTGTTTCCCAATGACTTCTTGCTAGGTTTACTTAATTCTACCCATGCTTTCTGGGCTGAATAGATGATAATTTGACCTGCCAATCTTTTTCTCTCAGCGAAATACATGGAGCGAATAAATGGTGATATTACTTTAAGACCTATTGCATGTCTATCTGTCAGTGAAAAAAATATAAAAAGAGAATCTTTAGCAGTTCTCTGGCTGTTTGCATCACGCTACATTAAATATTGCTAAAGAGTTAAACAGGATCAACTTTCAGCACCACAAGACCCAAGAAAGATTTTATAACTCTTTCCCAAGACATTTCTTAAAAGCTGTTTAACATCTTAGTCAGGAACATGTACAGTGGGACAGAGGGCACCTTCAGCAAGTTCACTCATAACACCAAGCTGAGCGATGTGGTCACACACTCGAAGGAAGGGATACCATCTAGAAAGACCAAGCCTAAGAGTTGGGCCCATGATAACCTCATGAATGTCAACAAGGCCAAATGCAAGGTCTTGAACCTGGATTAGGGCAATTCCAAGAACAAATGCAGGCTGGCTGAAGAACAGATTGAGAGCAGCCCTTGAGGAAAAGGATGTGGGGCTGTTGGTGGAAAAGAAGTTCCATATGAGCCAGCAATGTGTGCTTACAGCCCAGAAAGCCAACCCTACCTTGGGCTGTATCAAAAGAAATGTGGCCAGCAGGTTCAGGGAGGTTGAGGCATTCTGCCCCTCTGCTCTGATGAGACCCCACCTGGAGTTCTGCATCCAGGTCTGGGGCCCTTGAACATAAGAAGGACATGGATCTTTTGGGGTGAGTCCCGGGAAGAGCCTTGAAGATGCTCAGAGGGCTGGAGCACCTCTGCTGTGGAGACAGCTGAGAGAGTTGGGCTGTTCAGACTGGAGAAGAGAAGGCCCAGAGAAGGCCTTACAGCACCTTCCAGTAACTAAAAGGGAGTCTTAGAAGAGAGCTGGAGAGGGACTTCTCACAAAACATTAGCAGTAGTGCAGGAAGAGGACAAGGGGTTGTGACATCAAACTGAAAGAGGGCAGGCTTTCATTATACATAAGGAAGAAATTCTTTACTGTGAGGGTAGTGAGGCCCTGGATTGCAGGAGCTCAGGACTTCTGAACAACGAATCAATGTGATTTCGCAGAAGCCATTTATTGTTTACACAAAACTCTTATTTATACTTTTACAACTGCTGTACACGCGATCACACATTACATGATTGGTCCCTTTAGCTGTCCACGCGCTTTGCATACACTTTTCAGAAAATATAATTGGTTCTTGATTTAGTGCAGCACAGCCTTTCTTTATTTATTTCTTGCTGCTTTGGTATTCTGTTTTTCAGCTTTTCCTTTCCCAATTTAGCGCAGTTTACATTTCAGTGGCCTTGGCAAATTCTTGAGGGCTTTGATAAGCTAACTACAGGTGGTTTTAGCTGGCGCACACTGTCAGTGTTCAAATGCATTACAACACTGGATCAGCTTGCCCACAGAAACTGTGAATGCCCAGTCCCTGGAAATGTTCAAGACAAGGTTTGATGGGGCTTTGAGTAACCTGTCTAGTGAGAAGTATCCCTGCCCATGGCAGGGGGTTTGGAACTAGGGGAACTTTATGGTTTTTTCCAACTAAACCATTCTACGATTCAATGATCTACCAGAGTATGATCTTCCCCTGACAAGATTTTCAGTCCTCTGCCTCGAAAGTTTCAACACTCAGCCAGATAAAGACCTGAGCAACTTGGTCTAATACCATAAATGGCCCTGCTTTCAGCAGGAGGTCGAGCTGGAGATCTCCGGAGGTCTTTTCCGACCTAAATTACTATCTGATTTTATGATCCTAAAAAGAAGTCCAAACTATCATGAGAAAGCAATTAAAAAATCAAGGTAAATTTTTCAGGATTGCAAAAAACTAGCTGTCAGTGAGTTTCTGCCTGCTTTCTCCTCTATAATACTGTTATCTGATTTTTTTTTTTTTTTTTTCCTCAATGCTCCGAGTTCTGTCACTTTTAGTATTTTCTGGACTGTGAGTGGAAGAGCCATGGAAACCAGACTTAAGTGCATTTTGGAGCAATTAACCTGTTAGAACATTTTGTACTGCTGAGTTTTGTGGCCAGAACTAAAGAAATATAACCTTAAAACCCACAAAACATGCAAGGTGAATGACCCACATGAACATTCTAATGAGATCTTCATTTTGAATGCTATTTTTTTCCTGTCTCATGAACTAATATCATTTAAAAAGCATTGTCTTTCTTGAAAATACTCAGGTATGTATGGATCTTTCTTGTTTAATAACTGCAAAAAATTAAAATGAAGGAAACAAGATCTCCAGTTTTTGTTATTAGGTTGAGGCATTGATTAATAAATTGCTTAATTTTAGCTATTTAGAAGCAAGTGCCTTCCTCTAGCTGAAGAATAAAAAAGAACATCACAGAGAAGAATAGGTTGGCTTTTTTTAAATCAGGCTATTAAAACTTTTGCAATTTTACCCCTATTCAATTTCTAAAACATTTTTTTGAATGTCACCTGAATATTTGCTTTCCCTGTACTTTTACATCAGCAGAGATCAATGTCATTTTAACCAACAATAAATAATCAGCATTATTTATTCTCATCTGCTGAGAGGTCCTTCAGCTTCATTCCCTTCACTTATCTACTGCAATTACTGCACAATACAGAATGTTAAGATCAACCTTTTTTCTCTGTGCCATTTGAACAGGACTGAAAGGAAGCACAAATCTATAGTCTTTGTTAGCAGGTACAGCTGTTTTGTGCTTCTTTTTTCTCCTCAGATGTGAATTCATCTAAGCACTTACAATAGTCAACATGAAAATTTTTAGAGGACAGAATAAAATGCAAAATTTAAGAAAGATTTTTTAATTTATGCACGTATTTACTATTTTACAAAGAGTCAGTTTTCCCTTTTTCTCAGGAAAAAATGGAAATAGCTTTCCTTTCCTAAAACCAGTGTTTGCCCACTACTGATTTTACTGTATGTGCCATAATTCCCTAGGCAGTGACACACATTTGTACTACACCCACTTTCTCAATCTGACTTTTCATGCCTAGCTGCACCCCTGTATGTCTAAATATGCATTTGTGTTCCACATACCTTTTTTTTTACCAGTTAGCTACACTTGCAAGAGTCTTTCAAACTCATCTCTTTCCCTTAAGAATAGCTTATTGAAGATACAAGATCCTTAATGATGATTTATGGTTCCCATCCAATAGCTTAACAACCAATCTTTTGTGATCCCATTTCACAGATCTGTGTGCAATCCTCATGACCTTGCTAGTGTTTGTTTTCTCCTCTCCCAGAGATATTTTCTTTAACATTAGCTATCCTCACTGTAAGTTCTATTCCATTTGTTATGGAACACAAATGAGGCAAAAAAATCCTGAACCTCTGTCACAGTCTTGATGGCCACTTTTCCTTTCCCTTCCCATTCTCATTCCAGTTCATAACTATATTTTCTGTATGTTCTCATCAGCCTACAGGAATGGGAGGCAGTTGCTTTTGCTGATCCATGGTCTGTTGTCCATACTGTCACTGCCAGTGTATGGGTGGTCCTGTGATCTTTCAGTTATAACAGAGTTTTACTCTCTTGTGATGAGTGTGTGTAATGGGACATTCACAGGCAAAGTCCTGCACTCCATTTCTGAGGCAGACAACCATGGCTTCACAGAACATGCATAAATCAGGGTATGCCGTGACAAATTCTGACGTACTTATTCTATTTCTCTGCCTAGGATTATGGTCACAATAAGACCATTTTACTCTGTCAAAAATCAAAGCAAACTAAGTAATGGAAAAACTTAAAGTATATAGGCAAAAATGCAGCCATTGACAAAGAAACCCTGCAGTCTGTGATAAATAGGCTACAATGCAGCTGAAATACAGTTAATCCAGTGGCACCAAGCTACAAACCTGAAAGTGAGAAAACAAAACAAAGATATAGGAAGTTACTAGTGTGGCTGCACAGTTTGCTATGAACTCAGTGGGTTCAAGCATCAATTTTGCAACAGCAGCACTTCCTTGATGAGGAAATCTATTTACTATTTGCATGTGCTGTCAGGTAGTAAAGATTATTGATATGTCTTTTATCTTTTATCTATTGAACCACATGTAAACAGTACATAAGAAATGGCAGGCCATAATTGCATTTGTCTTTGTAGTTATATTATTTGTTTTAATGTTTTTTTCCCTGTATTCTGAAGTATTTGCACTATTGAAGTGCAGTTTCTTGAAAGTCTTCCTTAAACTTCCCTGGAAGAAGGGAGTGTGGAAGAATCAGGCACTGAAAAAATTACAAGCTGCAGAAAAATATATTGAATACAAAATTCCCTAGGTTATTTCTGGGATTGAGTATACATTCCTTAGTTCACAAACATTGTGCTGCTTTAAAATATATTTTACTATGATAATTTTTACTTGATATCTGATCTTTATTACAATTTTCTCTTCCGCTATGATTTGTATAGAAAATACAAATGACATCTATTGGTGAATATTTATTATTGTTACCTACAGAAGAATTTAATTCTCTTCTTAGAACTTTACCAGCACTGAACTTACATTAACAATATGCACATTTTTAAGAGTGGATGAAAACATGTTTAGGGATTTTTAAAAATATTTCTTCAGACACATGCATTTAAAAAGAATTTTGGACATGTTAAGAACATAATTTTCCTGTGGTTTGATACATATAAAGACCATAAAAATGAAATATCTGGGTACATATCCCAGTGAAATTGACCCTGATTAAAGCTCATGTACATTGGCAAACTCCAGTATGAAATACCATATATAGTTCAATTGAGGCACTGAAAATGCTTTCACACCATGTCAAATATTGTTTGCAGAAAACCCTCACTATGAACAACCAGGTCAAATTCGACCCTACTGCAATTTCATGAGGTTGTACAAGATGGTTGTTGTATAAGTAGCAAACAAAAACTAGGTTAGAAATTATACTGACTTCTGAATAACCGAAAATAGTAAGCTTGTGAATTTTACAGATAATTTGTATTGATATGAAACAGGGTATAGAGGAGTAAAATTCAGTAACTCAGTGTTGTTAGGAATTGAAAACAACAAGGATGTAATTTCCGTGTTTTTGTAGATACTATGTTCCTCTACAGGTACCAGTTCTTTTCATGCACAGACAAGCATTTCATACAATTTACATAAAATTTGCATAAGAATGATTTAAAGATAAAAAAATAACATTCATTAGTGAGTTTTAGGGTCTTTTCTCTCACACCCTCTGGGAGCTACTTCTGTTTCTTTTTTTCCCTCATCTCTACATAGCCAGCACAACATTACAAATAAAACAAATCACAAACAAAAAACCAAACCAAACGAAAAAACCACACCACTCCTGTGTTAGCACTTAATAATTCTTTAAAATATGATATTCCCAGGAAACTCATGCAGGCTTTTATGGCTTATTCCATTAGAGACAGAATATGAATCCCTGCCATCTCTGAGATAATACAGAAGTGGAGTATATAATTTCCATATGCATTCTCGTCTGCATGTGTTTATACATGCACAAACATTCAGAGAAATGAATTTATATATGTCAATACAGATTGAAGTTGCATAATTAGATGATATAAAAATCCAAATGCCAGTAACACTGCTGACAAACTGTAGAATATGAGGTACCAACCCTTTTGGCATTGCTCTTAGTGCTCTTTGAACATCAGAAGGAATTTGTAGTACATTACATTCTTTCATTTTTTTTATACTTCCAGAATGGTGCATACTGAGAGAATAAGGAAAATTTGGACTGTCCTATGTGATATTGGTATTGTAACATCTTGATGAATTCATAGTATTATTTCATTTTGAACACTTGGTTTGCAAAGTTCTATTAAGAAATACTACACTGACATTTAAGTAGTGATAAAGGATCATTTTCAAATTGTTTACTAAATTCTACTAACTTAATATTACAACTGCTAAAGCATTTACTTTCAAAAACTTATGAGTAATATCAGAAACTTTCTATACAGAACAGAACTTCCCATACCGGAACAGTTCTCTGAAAGAACTGTGATATCAAAATAAGAAATCTAACTAGGGGATTTTAATACAGCTCACAAATCCATGTATAGTTAAAGTCTGAATTCTATCATTTGCTCTTTGTAATTTTGTAATGAGAAGTAGTTGCAAACTTGGCGTGCTATGGTCTTGTAAACATAAATGCACAGAAGAAATATTTACAATTTACAGAAAACAAAAGATCAGATCACAGTCTGAAGAAAGTCTGGAGTTCATTTTCTGGACAGGTGGCTTTGGCTTATTATCTTGTCTCTCTTACCAGGATATTTATGCACAGTTTGTCTACGATCAAAAAAGATAAGATGTAAAAACTACAATGTGTTTTCAAGGTGTAATGATAATATCAGACTCTACTTTGATTTCTTTCCAATATGTTATGTCAGCTGTCCTGGATAAAAAAGACCTTATTCTAGTGAATTAGTTATAATTCTAGAAAAGGTTCCTTACTAGACAAACCACAAAATTTGTTACCGTTGTTCTAATTAGTTTAATGGGCAGAAATTGAAAAATTCAACAGTATATTCCACATAATATTTTTGATAATGTGAAAAAATGTGTCCCATTAGAAGTATAAAGTTATTTGGCTGTAAAAAGTTTTTAATCAGAACAAAATATCTATAAATATATCATAGACAAAATTACTTAAGATAATTTTTTCTCACTAGTATTCTCATGATGGAGAGGATCCCTAGGAAAAAAGAGAAAAAAATGATGAAGAAATTTCAGTATCAATAGAAAATGTTCTTAAAAAAATAAAAATGAAAGAATAAAGGAATATCAAGACTACACTGTAATCTTCCACAAATACCACTCAGGATCTGTACTTATGACAAAGATTTTTACATCTAATATATGTGCTAATAATTAAGTTCAATGTTTAATCATTTTTTGAGTTGTCATTTGCAAATTCATTTATTCTTTTTATTCTTTCTGTGTGTTTGACTGGGATAGAATTAATTTGTTTCATAGCTATGGTTTGGTTTTGTGCTGCAGTGTTGATAGCACAGTGCTTACACAGCGCCAAGGCCTTTTCTTCTTATCCCACTGCCCTACCGAGTGAGCGTGCTGGATGTGCACAAAAGACTGGGAGGTGACACAGTCAGGACAACTCACCCCAACTAACCAAATGGATATTCCATACTGTATGGCATCATGCTCAGCACAAAAACTAGATGGGAGCTTGGCATGGGGGCCACTGCTTGGGGACCGGCTGAACATCAGTTGCTTGATGGTGAGAGATTGTTTTCATTTGCATTCCTTTTCTTTCTTGGGATTTATTTTTCTCCTTCAGCTATTTTCCTTTCTTTACAATGTATTATTATTTTATTTGATTTTTCTCCCAGTTATTAAACTCTTCTTATCTCAGCCCATGAGCTTTCTCACTTTTGCAATTCTGGTTCTCTCCCCAGTCCCATAGGGGAGGGGAGTGAGTGAACAGCTGTGTGGTGCTTAGTTGTTGACTGTGATTAAACCATGACATGTAGTTATGTCTTTTGTTATTTTTCATCTGACACATGATGGTACAGTGTAACATTGCTCTTCTCCATTTTAGTTAAGAAATAAATGAGAGAGGAGATAGAAAATGTATGTAATAAAATACAGCAAAAAAGACTTAAAATAGGAAATTCAATTAAGGTGATATGTCAAAAAGTTCAAAATTTAAAATCATGACATATGTGCCCAAATTTCTCAAAATGTAACTAAAACTTCTCTAGTATATTTCTGGGACCAAGATGACTTTCATGAATACAGTGGCAGGCAGTTTTCTCTGTGTCCTCATCTATTCCATAACAATGCACATAATAATGTCATAAGAGTATTGTTGATGATGACCAAAGCACAAAAATGTCAGTAGAGGAGAGATGGAACTGGAAATATAGGCGAGAGAAAGCAAAAAGTCTAGTGAGATTTTAATTTTAAAGTCCTGGTAAGCATCTCAGGTATATATTTTAGAGTAGAACAGCTGCTTACCATACCTCCGGGATGTCCAAATACTACAAAATTATCTATAGAAAGTACTTGTGAAAAAATAGCACATTTAATCCTTTTTAACTTGTATCCAAATACTGTTGGAGCCACTAGAGCTGTGTAATTTGCCACTGATTCATGCTGCCCAGCCACTCTGGTGTGCACTTCTGCTATCACATTTATTTATATGTATCTGTGAATAGGTTCTGTGTAATATCTGGAACTAGTAATGCAGTTGTAAGTGATTCATCAAAATCAATGTGAAATAGAGGCTCAATTGTCCTCTGGGATGCAAGCTAACTATTTAACCCAGAAGGCTGAATAAAACCAAAAATTAAAAAAAATGAGGAAATGAAAAATATGCAATTTATTGTAAGACCACTGTACATTAATAGAAAACATCTTGAATTTCTCATCATCCTTTTACAATTGTGCAAAAGCAAATAAACTTATCTCTTGCTTATTTCCATAGATTATTAAACCCTATATTATTACAACATTTATCTTGCTTTTTGCTTTTTCTTTTTTTTGAATAAGAAGTATTTCTACAGATATAAGTGACTGTGAATATAGATTCCCTTTGGTTTCAGAAAAAAATGCCCACAGCAAAGAGGTCGTGGTTAGAGACAAGTAAATCCCCTGCTTAAATCCACAGCCTAAGGTTAAGACAAGTGATTTGGCTTCATAGCAGGATCCATCTGTGATCTATTCCTGTTTGTTTAGCTGCTGTTTATGACTCTTCCCAATCAGCAAAATGTGGACAGCAGTTTTTCACAGGGGTGACTGCATCTACTCAATTTATACAGAACCAGAAACTGCCTTCTGTGTTCTGAATAACTGCACTGAGTTTCTACGTTAGACAAGCAAGAGATCAATACATTCCTGGGTAGATATTGCTATTTAAAAATTTACAATAATTATTTGTAAAACATGGACCATAAATTACTACAAAATGTTTAAGGTGTAATGGTGCCTTTCATATACATGGCAAGGTGTTAAGGAGGTAATTGCTATCAGATTTGTGAGATGCTTAGACATCATGATTCAGGGAGTTATGTAAATACAGGTCAGAGTCTAAGTTTGTTTTGGAATTCAGGGATTGTCGAGGAAAACAGACAACATTGTCTTTAACACTGCAATCCAAATGAAAACCTTGAGAAAAAACTACATTAAAACAGTTCAAAGAATTAGGGAAGTGGGGAAGCTAATGAACATGTTCAGAAAGATATGTGGACTTTAATTTAAACAAAGTAACATAAATTAAATTTTTTAATTGAGAATGTTGATTTTAAAACTACTTTTAAATTTCAAGATAAGCTAATAGTAAACAGGAGAACATATATCTGGAAACAAATATCCAGGACTCAGTAATTTTATGGAATAAACAATATTTTTAGATTTTCTTAGTAAAATAGACCATATGATTTTTTAGTTTTATTTTTCTGCTAGAACTATCAGTTCAAAGTTATACTTCTCACTTACTTTTCCTTCCCAAAAGGATCCAACTCCATTCCCCAAGGATAAGGAGGAACAGATCTCAGAACTCAAATAATTCTTAGTTTCTTGCACATCTGTATAAATCCATGCATAGGCCAAACATTCCAGGTTTGGGAAAGCAGAATTATTCTGTGACAAAAAAAGTGGCTGATTTTTTTTGACAGAATTCAGAGCTGTATCTTGAATTTGTCACAGACACAGGAAAGTAGAGTTGATATATAGTCATCCTCAGTGCTCCTCTCTGCACTTGCTGGTCTCCATCCTACCCTGAGGCTCTGAATCTTCGATTGCCCTTGCACACTCCCACAATAGCTTTGATACACTCAGCTTTGATACACTCAGCTTCCTTCCATAAAAAGTGACTTAAATGAACATATATTTCTCTGCACTTAATTTTGGACTGGAGGGCCTTCCCTTGGACAAGGAGCATTTTTCCTGCCTTGGCTGCCGGTCTGAAGGTCAGATGTGTCCTCCTGCACATGCTGGGGTTAGCAAGCAGGCAGGAAATGGAGTTCAATTCAGCATCACTGTTTTCAGTACCAAAACTCACTTACTTATAAGCAGTTCTCACTGCACAGCAATGAACTGCTAAAATACAGCAGCGAGATAACAGAAATATTAGATGAAGCCATGATGATGCAAAGCATTCTGGCATTTCAATTTCTAAACAAAGGACTAATGATTAGAATGCTACAGCACACTGGCATATCTTGCAAAAAGTTCAATTTTCCTTAGATCAGTCATGCTATTACTAATTCAGATACTAAGGATATTTCTTGAAAAAATTGAACTATGGTTATATAGAGAAGGTAGTTTTGTTGGGTTTTTTCTAATAACTAACAAGAGGAATCCAGGCTTTTCTACTTTTCCTCATTGATGAAATTTTTAAAATCAATTTTGTCGTTTTTCAGAGAACCCTCTAGAGCTATAAAATGTATTCATGAGCTACTTCTGCTCACACTATGTCTTCCATTATGCTAAAGGGTGTTATTTTCATTTTTTCATATCTGTTTGTGTATGTTTAAGTGATAGCCATAAGCTTATGGTTTGGCTGTCTGCAACTGATTTGAAACAAACAAACAAAAAATCCCATAAGTAGAAGAGGAAAAAAACAAACAAACTGTGAAGTCTAAACAATTCAACTCCTACACAGCTGCCTTGAATGTATTTCAGGCAGAAATAATTAGTGTTACTCAGACCAAAGGAAAATCACCTTCCTTTCTAGAGTGATTAACAACTATACTTTTTTTTGTATTGTAAATACCAAGACTAGTTCCATCAATATTTTTGTATGTATAGCATAAAACATTCAATGCAGTGTGTTATGAACGTATATGAAAAGCAAAGGCTTAAATTCTTTATTTCATCTACAAATGCAATCAGTAATAATGGACAGCAATGTTAAGGAAAAAGTAATTTGAGGCTTACTAGAAACAAGAATAAAAGAACAAGTGAAAAATCCAAAACCCAGCACAATAAGAACCATTTCTGCAAGGGAAAAAAAATAGTGCAATACTGAATGTTGCTAAAGAGAGAGCCACCAACATAGATAATTAACAGTGTTCAGAAACACCTTTCCTTTTTTTTAGACTTATAAAAGTAGAATTTTAGATAACATTTCTTTCTCAAAAGATTCCTTCAGAAAATATTAATAGGTATTCCAGTACACTTCACAATTTCTACAAAAACAGTTATTATTTGGAATTGAAGCAATGAGTTGCACAAAGAAGTCATAGAAGCACAGGCTTGAAAGTGCCTTCAGGAGCTGATTTGGTCTATATTCCTGGTCAGGGTCATAACCAGATGGGTCTAGACATGGTCCAACTGAATGCTTTTGTCTGGTATTTTCTGAAGATATCTGTTTTAAATATGGTCTAATAAAAATTGCATAATTTCCATAGGTAATGTGCTTAACAATGATTTTCTAATCTATGTTAGGTATTTTCAATTACTTTAGGTGGGGTTCTTTTATTATTATTATGCATGTCTACCTTTGGTGGATATAAAGACATATTTGCACTATCTGCTTTGTAATACTATCTTTCATATAGTTGAGTATTATAGTTATATTCTTAAATCCTTTTTGCAGTCCTTCATTGGCGGTCATTTCTAAATTCATTTTAACAGCAAATCAATGTTTACTATCAGTTTCAACAACCTCAGGCAGTTTGCTTTTTCATAACTCATTTCAGTGAAAAAATTATCCCTCCCCAAAGTGTTGATAACCTTGATAAGAGATCAAATTGTGTCCTGCTTATTATGGTCATATCTTGAGACAGGCAAAACTGACACTTTGCAAAAGTCACTTAAAGAAACCAAATGCCCAAATTATGTTGTTGCTACAACCTTAAGAAGAGGGATCTCAAGTGTGCAATTGCAGTAGGTTGACAAAATACTCAAATGCTCAAAAGATACTGAAGTAAAAGAGGAAATGTGTCCTTAGTACCCAAATGATGCATTATCACTGTTAAGCAACAGACCTTAAATAGAAAAATCAAATTTTGATCTTGTTACTCCATCTGTAGCTGTAATTTAGCTATCTATTGAAATGACTTACCCATTTTTGGCTAGTTGAACAAATTGTCAAATATTAACTACTACTATAATTTCTATGAACTACTGGTATTATACCAGCTTTTCATTTGTATTTTAGGTGATTATAAAATAGTTATTTCTTTGAATAAATTCATTCCCAGTGTACAGTTTCTGGACTTTTTTATCTGCACATTGTCAGATGTTTCTATAGAATTTCATTATGAGTTCTTCACAAAGAACATGCAGAAATATCTGTAAACATATACTATGGCTGCAGATACATTAGTAGACAAGGGTCTGTCCTCCCGGTTTAACTCCATTTCTTTGTCCCTAAGAAAGTCTGCATTTTTCAAGCTACAACAGTAAAAGACCTTCTTTATTATTTATTTTTAATTGAAAAAATTCATTCCAATCTCATGTATTTTGGAATTCAAAACCAAAGTATTAAATAAATGTTTTCTAGATTAATTTTGATATTAGCCCTAGTAACTTTTGTTTCAGTTGTTTTATGGTTTTAATGTACATAATGATTGTTATAGCTATTACATTCTCAAGCAAAAAAAATCAATTTGCTGTCTTTCAAGGTGCCTGTAGGTTTTCTTTTCTAAATAAGTACACATGAATTGATTTACAGCTACATTGAAAATACTGCTGTTTTAAAAAATTAAATGACTGCGATACAATAACAGATGCCTGGAAAGAAACAGCAAGTATTCCAGAAGATTGGATACAGGAGTAATAATCAACTTTACAGCTATGTTAATTTTTCACATGATAAACCATGAGAGGGTACCTCTAGAAGAAAAGATTTTTCATTTGATAAAGTGCAAAATCCTGTAATTAGACAAAATGTCATAATTGAAATACAGAGGCCAGCATGTTAAATGCTTTCTAGTAGTATTGTTCTTACTAAATATTTTAAATTTATTTATTTATTTATTTATTCATTTGTGGTGTGTGTATATATATATATTTATGGTGTGTGTATATATATATCTTTGTGTAGACACAAAAAAGACATTTACTGTTTTATCACAGTTCAATAATTTTAAAGCATCTCATTAAAGGTTTTTGTAAAGAGCTGGATCAAACCTTTGCTGTGCAAGTTGCATTCAAGTTCATGTGAATTCATTTCCTTTTTACTTCTCCACAGGTTTGTTTAGCCACCTGCTGAATTCAGTGGGATATACCATCTGTTAAATTGGAGCCCAAGATTTCCCTCAACAGCAAAATCTCCTAACATTCACATTTTAAATATCCAAATTCACATTAAAACGCTTCTTCAGACTGTATTCCAGAGAATGCTCACGGTCTTGGGCTTCATCTAAACTTGTAATGAAAAAAGCAAGATACAGGGATAAGGAGTGATATGTGGTTTTCCTTATCACTGAACTGCTAATCAAAAAATGGCTGAGTTTTGGCTTTGGTGAACAAATTCCCTCTCACCCTATGTCTGATGCAGAATCATAGAATCACAGAATCATAGTATAACAGAATTGTTTTGGTTGGAAATGACCTTTAAAATCATCAAGCCCGGCCATTAACCTGCACTGCCAAGCCCATCAGTAAATCATTGGTTCCTAAGCGCCATTATTACATGCTTTTTAAATGCCTCCATAATTGCTGTTAGTCAACAGCCTTTCCCATCAGCCAGCTTGAACAGGACAGCATGGTTTGACACAAGAGTGGGGAGATTAGCTGCATTAGCACTAATCCTGAGGTACTTGGAATCTCTGTTATTTTCTGATATGGTTTTAGCAAAGAAATACTCAGATATCAATTTCGTGTTTCTGGGCTCCAGTGTTCACATCATCCACAAAGCTTGATTTAGATCTGGACTGCAATCAACACTGCAGACAGACAGTATAAGAAGGGTTCTGGCCCCCAGCCAGGGCCTCTTCAGGTCCTCTCCTCACCTGGTGATGGAGTAACTTCCAAGGGTTCCTCTGTTGACTTTAATGGATTTTTTTTATTTGAACCAAAATTTTCAAATCCTTCAGGACCACTGTTAAAAGGGGGTGAAAATATTTCCAAAGTGAGACAGAGAACACTGAAACAAGCTCCTGGAGGCCACTGCATTTATTTTGCTTTCCATGTTAAAACCTATCTGTTTGTCTTCTAGTTAAAGACTGAAAACCCATGAATTTATTCTACGTCAAGCTGTTCAGCTATTTCAGTTGAAATATAGGCACTTATCCATAATGGAGGCAGCATTAGGCAGACATTAAAAGCAATGAGGAGTTAATTACAATTATTCAAATTAAAAAAAAAAAAAGTATATTTGCAGCCAAGTGTTATTTGTTCACTTTTGTTCATGCAACACTCCTTTTTAAAATTGCTGTAAGGTCTAGTCCATTTTAACCTTATCAATTCCTAGTGCCTATGAGCTCTGTTGGCACCCCAACAGAGGTCAGAAGCAATTAGCAAGCCTCAAAATTGCCCTCCTGAAAATCGCGTTGCAGTCTGGGCATGTGGTGTTCCTTTACGTCTACCTACATAGCTGAAGTTAAATGATCCGCCCTAGTAAAACAATAGGTGCTTCCATTTTTTTAATACATTTTTGGATAGCAACCTTTTCTTCAGAATTATAGATTTTTGCAACATTTCTTGTATTCATATTTGCTATAAGAATGCAATTAAACTGTATCTTAATTTCAACTCTGACAGACAATCAATTACGAGTTCTTCCATCTGTGGCCTCTAATTTAGAAGAGTGTCTTGACATTATATGGATTTTTGACTATGATTTAGAATCATAATAGATTTTTCCATGCCTTCAGATCCCTTGGTACCTTTTGTATCCCACCACTCACAAGGAAATAGTAACTCATAAGAGCACTAGTAGGAGAACTAGCCAGGCTAACTTTTGTGCTGACCACAATTCTAGCTCAGAGACACAATCTGACATCATGATAGATGAGACACAGCCTTTTGCATTTGATGCAATGATGGTGTGAGAGACAGAAATGTTAAGCATTAATGACTCAAAAAATTGGCCATTTGCAAAACCAGAGAGTGTTTTGCTGATGATGTGCAAGGTAAAAGCCCAGGTGCAGAGGAGTTGTGCAGCCACTGCTAGAGGTTACTAGCTGGCGTTTGAGCCAGCTAAGTGAAGAAGCAGATCCTGTAGTAGTGGAATAATGTCTTTTTTCATGCTAAATCTGTCTCTTACGCTACTGACTCAGGTGTAAAATTCCCCTTCAGGAAAGGCATCTAAACATTCACAGGTAGTCCTGAAGGTATTCATCCCTTCTGATGGGTCATAGCCAGCTCAACTATGCTGAGTAAGAAGTAGCTGTCATGTCTAGAAGGTGTCATAAACCATCAAAGATCCCTCGCACATCTGAGTATTCCACCTGACCCTGAGCATAAATTAACCCATTGAACTTTGTGTTTCATGGTCTTTCCACATCCCTGACAGATCAAGAGGCCACCATCACTTCAACCAGCAGACAATGAAATTACAACAATCAAGTCTTGTCATTGGACCCGTGGGTGGTGATATCTTTCTACTTTTACGTTGTTATATTGTTATAGATAATGATAACCAAAAAGACTACCTGCCTCTTTCCATTGCAGGAAAGTTGTTCTAAAATGAACCTCTTTTATCTACCTATCTACCTAGCTATCTATCTAAACACCTATCACTAAGTGTCATTTTACTCTAATCTGCCCTGAGGGATCTACTAATAAGAACCTCAGTTCCTCAACTTCCTCAAGTTCCTCAGTTCCTCAAGTTTCTCAAGCCCCTCACCTTCAGTGGCTGATCCAAAACTGCTTCAGTCTGCATAACCAAGGGCTTACAATTTTGTTAAAAATCCACCCATTTTTCTATAGATTCATTTGGCATACATTTAAGATTTGAAAGGATTCATACCGAGAATCCAGAATTTTCTTGAAAACAATTCAGTAATTGATGGAAAGAATAGGTTTGAAATTATTATTCAGAGCTGGGTGCTAAGGCAGCTTTATTTGATCCTGAATAAAGAGTAATGTCCTTCCTATTGTATTCTGAAAAGTTTATCTTCTTCATTCCATTGCAGGAGAAAATAGTTCACGCAATAAAATCAGTTCATCATGCTCTAGAATGATTAAAATCCAGCCAGAATCCCTCTACAGAAACTAGGGAAATTCTAACTCTGATAAGGAACAAAGAACTCTCTAGCTTGGTTAATGTCTACTAAACATCTATTTAACATACCTATATTGCAGATAATTTTTTTTTGTGCTGAGTGTCCATATTGCCAATCCAATAACATTATCAAATGCCCTTCCTTTCCTACCTCAAAGGTGTTATTTGTTTTTTCATGTAATACTATGTTACTGTCATGATCTTATGGAATAGTGTTTCATTAATCATTCTGTTCTAATGTTACTTGTTGTTCTTTATCTTGCCATTTCATCACTGCTGTATCTTATAAACTTTTGCCTTGCAGATGGTTTTGTATGCACATTATCACATCTATTAGTTTCCTTCTAAGGCATCTTATTCAACCAGCATTCCTAACGCATCTACTTCTTATCTCATGATGTAAGATTAATGACAGATTTTGTTGTACATGAATTAAAAAGACTGGGAGTGTATGCAGCACACAAAAAGCCAGATTGAGTCACATGAAACTACACATAATCTGTTCCAAACAGTATCTGGATATTTTTCCCTGCAAAGCTGAAAGCAAATATGCTGGAAGCGAGGGTTATAAGTAAAAGGACTGGAAGCAGTAGCATTCATTTGTAAATTGTTTATTTAGCAATCAGCTTTTTCTTCCGTGTGCATGATTTGTGAAGATAGTGCGAAAAAAAATGGATAACCTATTTCTAAGATATATAATTTTAGCAACCATTTTGCAGAATAAGTGAATGATTTACACTAAATGTGAGTAGTGAAAATTGTGACAAAAAGACTATTTCTATAAGCATCCATCTCTTAAAAATCCGCAGACAGTATTCACTTGAAATGTATTACTATAGGCAGTATTCATCTGAAATATATTATTAAATATAATCACATTTTGTATGACCTAGAAATTCCACATTTGAAGCTGAACTGAGCTCTGTCTTAATTGGAATTATTATAGGAGTGGGTTTGGCTCATGCAGTTTAATGTTTGAGCTGTTTTCACCTTGAAATCATAACCTTGTGCATTTCTTCTTTCATTCAAGAGGGGCTATATTTGATTGCATTATTAAGTGGAAATGAAAACTCTTTTCTTTCTCAGTGTACTACCATTTGAATAGCAATTGATCCAGGAAAACTTGGGCGTTTTGGGAGCATGGCTGGAGGAATCTGATGTTTAAAACCACCCTAGAGGAAGAAATGGTTTTTTCCCACCTTCATGGAGGAGCTGGACTTCTGACAGTGTCCAAGTATTCATTGTAGGAAGGGAAGAAGAGGCAAGCATTGTGGTGAGGCTGGTCATCCACTTCCAAGAGAATGGGTGGAAGAACAGATGTCAGGTCATGCAGAAATTAGATGTGTTTTTTGGTCAAATCCCATTAATATATGTCTAGGATTGTTCCTGCTACTGAGATAAGAAAGAAATTCCGTTGAGAATACATGACTTATGAAATGACAGTCTTTAGCATACAGGAAAAAAAAACATGTAAAGATACATTAAAATAAAACAGCAATAATTGGACAATTCCATATAAATGAAATTAAAAATATGCTCTATGCAATTAATGCTATTGCTGCCTCTGTCATCTTAATATTTTTAAATGTACACACAATTTTTTATGCTGATGGGAGGAGAGGGACCGGGAATTGACAAGTACTGCTTTCAGATTTTTAAAAGATTTTTAATAACTAATCACTAAACCAGAAACTTGACAATGTAGACACATCATTTTCTGTGTTCTTGCAGTCTATTTTTGAAGACTGACAAACTAGAAAATATCACACTTCCTTAGATAGGTATTCAGAGTCCAAGCTCATTAATATTTTCCTTTTATAAAAGAAAGCAGACTCATTCTAACACCCTCATCAGCCATCAAAGTCTCCACGTTTCTATTCATTGGTCCAGATAAAAGCCTCAGATAGATCCATTAATTTCAGTAAACCTATACAATTTATGCTTATCCAGCTTGCTGCTGGAACAGTTCTATTTGCTTTTGCTCTAAATTAATCATTATTTGTGAAGAAAAAGGGGAGAGGAATAGCATCAGATAGCATGATCCTTCTGCCTCTAATCCAGACCATTTGCCTATACTATAGTTACATTGCCTTGCTTCTTTCACTCACTTTCAGTGTTTTCTTCCCCTTTCATGCCTTCATATCTGCCCTTTGTTCTACAGCTTTCTCAGCATGACTCTTCTCTTCTGCATCTAACATTTCTGCCTGACACGTTACATACATATGGATAATTTCTTACATGTGGTAGCACAATCTAATCTCAAAAGCTAAACTTGTTTTCCATGTTGTGTTTATGGAATCAATTAGGAGGGTATAATTCTATACTAATATGACTTCAGAAGTGGCAGAACAACTTTGTTGACTGATTTTTATCTTTTTGGGATTATATTAATAAAAATACATTTAATATTATATTTAATCTTTCCACTAAACTGTCCACTAAATGGACAAAATTATAGTGAGTATGGAGAGTTAGAGTTAAAAGAGAGACATAACTCTGCAGCTCTGTAATTGTACAAGTTATATTCAATGGCAGTTGATGACAGGACCTTAATCCTGCTCTGTTTGAAATTACTTTTCTATCCTTTTATTTTCACTTGTCTTCTATCTTCTCTTCTGTGCATTTTGTATTTACATGTTTCTTTCCCTCCTGTTCACAGTATGTACATTATATGCAGTAGATATTACAGCTGTGCTGTCAATCTCACATCTTTAGGTAGTAATCCATGAAGATCACCCAACCCATTATATGTAGTACAGATGGATTGTTAAATGGATAAGAAAGTGGTTGGATGGCCGTATCCATGAGTTCAGAGTCCCAGTAAACATCAGTGACAAGTGCTGTCCCTCAGGGGGGTCTGTATTGAGACCAGTGTTGTTTAATATCTTCACTGATGATGTAGATGAGCAAATTTGCAGATGACACCAAGCTGAGTGGTGCAGATGACGCACCTGCAGGATGGGATGCCATCTAGGGGCACCTGGACAAGCTTGAGAATTGGGCCCATGGGAATCTCATGAGATTCAACAAGACCAAGTGTAAGTTGTGGCACCTGGGGCACAGCAACCCCTGGTATCAATCCAGGCTGGGAAATGAACAGATGTGGAGCAGCTCTGCCCAGAAGGACTTGGGAGTGCCAGTGGGTGAGAGGCTAGACATGACCCAGCCATGTGCCCTTGCAGCCCAGAAAGCCAAATGTGTCCTGGGCTGCATCCAAAGCAGCGTGAGCAGCAGGTGAGGGAGGGGATTCTGCCCCTCTGCCCAGCTCTGGTGAGACCCCACCTGCAGTGCTGCATCCAGCCCTGGGGTCCCCAGCATGACAAGGAGATGGACCTGTTGGAGCGAGTCCAGAGGAGGCCACCAAGATGATTTGAGGGATGGAGCACCTCTCCTACAAGGAAAAGCTGAGGGAATTGCGATTTTTCAGACTGGAAAAGAGAAGACCTCAGGGTGATGTAATTGCAGCTTTCCAGTTCCTGAAGAGAGGCTACAAGAAAGGTGGCAAGGAATGTTTTACTGTGTAGGGACAGGATAAGGTGGAATGGCTTCAAACTGAAAGAGAGAAGGTGTGGATTAGATATTAGGAAGAAATTCTTTACTGAGAGGGTGGTGATGCACTGGAACAGATGCCCAGAGGAGTTGTGGATGCCCCACCCCTGGAAGTGTTCAAGGCCCGCTTGGATGGAGCTCTGAGCAACCTGGTCTAATGGTAGGTGTCCCTGCCCATGACAGGGGGATTGGACTAAAAGATCTTTAAGGTTCCTTCCCTCAAACCATTCTATCATTTTTCATTAGATATAAACTGTAAGTGAAGAGATGAACTTCTAAGCGCGCCCATCCCAGTTCCTATTTACCTGGTTCTAGTTTGGCTATATTTGGTCTCTGCAAAGTACTGTGCCTGCTACCTATCAATGGTTTTAACACTGTCAAGGAACTCATTAATAAAAAAAACTTAAGGTAAAGCTTCCTGACCTTTCAGCTCATTTCTTAACTGGCTGCTCTTTAGTATTTCCAAATATAATTTTCAGTCCATTTGGGTGACATTTTAAAGCACAATGCCAAAGCATGTGATTAATTGAGAATTCAAAAATACCTGATAAACTAAAGATTTCCTTAAATTTACCCAAAGAGGCAGAAAGACAGCAACCACTACGTTAACCTTTTCTCCTAAGTATCACTTTGGGCATTTTGAACAGGTTGCTAATTAGGCCATCAAAAGTACAGGGGTTGACTTGTCAGACTTCTAGGTTAAAGACACTCTAGATGACAGACATAATTTTGGCTACCTCAGGAAATAAAAATGTTAACCAGCTTCACTGATTTTAAATTGCTGTTGACAGGATCTGAAAAAAAACCTCTGACCTTTGTCATATTGAATTTAACTGTTAGTCAGGCAAATGCTTATGGATGGAAAGAGTGACACATTTCAGTATCTTTGATATGTTTAAGGTTGTAGCATGTGAATATGTGCAGGGCTTTTGCAAGAAGATACTGAGAATACAAAAGGTTGAAGAAGGGTTTGAAACCCTGCAAGCTGGCCTGTTTCTTCAGTTGTCATTTGTTCAAAAAAACCCTATACTTGGCTTTCCCTTCAATTAATACTGTTCAGGAACATAGTGGCTTATAAGTACCAAACAAAAAGTGGACATTAGTTCAATTCTTGCTTAGACAGGCTTTGACTTTTCTGAAGTATGACACATAAAGCTTTACCCTGTTCCAATGCTACTAACAATATATATTTTTTTAATTCTTGAAAAGTTTAAGGAAATGGTATCTACAATGAGAAGAAAACTCTAATTTTTTTGTGTGTTCAATATAAAAATGATTATGTGGGTTTTTTTCTTCCTCCTTTTCCCCAGCTATCAATTTGTCATTGCTACCAAAGCCCTACAAAAACAGTCCTATTTGAAATCTCTGTTTTGTCTTTTTATCCCTGATTATTTCTCTCTGCTTTTTTAATTTTATCAAACATCTCCATGTTATAAAAATGCTTATACATAAAATGCCTGTCATTTTAAGATACATTTTGATCATCTGACTCTACACTTATCTACTGTAAAATATTAGAAACATTTAAAACAGCAACATATTGAAAGAATACTGAAATCCACATACAACGAATATTAACAACCCGGCATAGAGGCTGTTCTGTGGCCCAACCCAGAAGACATACAGGTCATGCTACATAAATTAATAGGACTCCAGCTGAGTGAAGGAGACTTCTCTACAACCCAGGACAAACAGTTTGCTAAAAATAGATTTGGGTTAATATCTAAAAAAAGAAGAAAAAGAAACAATTTTTGGCATCAACTTTTTAAGTGATACTTTACAAAAGAGAAAGATCCGTTTCAGGACATACTTTGTCAGAATGGTTGACACATTTTGATTTTTGGTCAAAATGGCAGCAAGAACAAACTTTGGGATTGTGACTCCCAAATAGGAAGAGGCAAGTCACAGAATCTCAAAATTGGGCATTTAGATCTGAGTGAGACAGGATTTCAGGCACAGTTACAACTTCATGAATGTGATTCATGTCATATAATATAGATAATTAATTAAATGCTTCAGTGAAAATAATATGGGCTATGATATACTGCAGTCTCAAGAGACCTGCTCCTGGGAGCAGCTGACTCAACAGCTCACTGTTCCAGCACCTCACCTCTTTTCAGCATCTTGAATGTGAAATCCTTTTCCTTAAGGCTTCGGTTCCATTGTAACCAAAAAGAAAGATTTTATGTTTTTCCTGGTTTATTTTTCTTGGGTTATGTAAGTGAAATTGGCTCCCTAGCAAAAGGAATGGGTGCAACTAAGAGCAGGTGGAACATGAGGGTATGACCTCCTCATTCTGATAACAATAAGTTGTTGGATTTGTCTTCCATAAATAGAGCTTAAATCTGCAAATCCAACATTTGTAGTTCCCCTGCAGATTTTCAGAGGTCCAGCTTAAAACCTTTACAGCATTTCAGGGACTAAATGTTATTATTTGAGAGGGAATAATTGCAAGGAAAAATGTCTTCCTCATCTCCTTTTCTCCACTCTTACTTTAAAAAATACACTGAAAATACATACCTAAAAAAAAGCAATAGAAAGGGAGATCACAGTGTTTTTCTCTTTATTGCAGCTGTTCACAACTTTTGATCATGCTTCAAACACCAGTTAGCATGAAGTGAAATACCAATGATACACAAGTTCAATGACCCAGTGAGGTATTAACAAAGTCTCATTTCAAGTGTTCCAGCTTGAACACGGTGCGCTTTCAAGGTGCCAGGCATGCACAAGTCCATTACTGGAGCTAGAAGGGCTACTCTGTTGTACCTGTGTAAGATCATAAAGATATAAACCTGACTGACATCATGGACTTATAGACTACTGCCGCTAGGAACAGTGTGAAGATGTACACAGGGTCAGTTCCAGTCATTACTGGTACAGGCACATGCTATTTTAGTCTGGTTAATAAGGCAGGAAATGTTTAAAATGAAGATACGCAGTAGGAGGCTGGTAGAAGTATATATGTGAGCTACCTCCTGAGATGGAATCTTTACTTTTATATGATGGGTCTCATGCTTTTGGACACTGTAGTTTCTTTAAAGATTCTGTGGGGTTTCCAGTCCCGAAACACCTCATTTATAACTGTTCTGTAGATACAGGCTTGGTTGAAAATGAGCTGCACTTGTTGAAATTGTGTTTGTTTCTCTATGAAACTAGGGAATACAAGATTCATCATATAAATGATCTAAACTGTTCATCATAAACACACAAAAGAAAATTCAATGACCTCTAAAATAAAATAATCTTTCTTCATTTCAAAGGATCTACTGAACTTAATTTCTGAACAAGTATAGAAAAGAATGTGAAATTACAGTCTTTCTCATTATATAGCTGTATAATAGTAAAGTGAAATAAAGTGTTCTGTCTGAATTAGCTGGCCCCTTGATAGATGATATGCACATACTATGTAAATCTTTGAACATATACTCATATGCATATTTTTTTTAGTTTTCCAAACCATTGCATATAGTAAAGTATTTAAAAATGCAAGTAGAACAGAATCCTCCTATTGTAAGTAAAAGAACAGAAGAAATATTTTCTTTCTCCTAAGCAGATAATTTATCATATTTAATCCTTTGTCTGGAAATATAATTACATCTTTAGAGATTAAATTTATATCTGAAAATCCAATGAATTTTAGACCATAGATAACACTTTTAACTGAAGTATCAATGGAATAAGACATACAGTTTTTAAGAGTCCAGTCCTGGTGTGGCCTCACCAGTGTTGAGCAAATGCAAGGGAAATGATGTAGGGATACTCATGTCAGCTAGCTGGGAAAGGAAAGGAAAGGAACTGCAAGGAATCACTCAAATCTATATAATCTTTTAGAAGGGGTTAGAAGGACTTGAGTCACTCACTAGTGGACAGAAAATTAATGGGGACATTGAACATGTTGACCTTTTATTACCTGAATTGGTTTTGGCACTAGGGAACTCTTGAAAGAAGTGGAAGCAGTGTTCAAACCAAGTAAAAAAGCTTTCTTAGACCATATGTTCTGACCTTACATTACAAAGAAGACAAAAGGACCAGCACCTCTACTCCAAGCAACAGGATATTCTCACAAGCTTCAATATCTCAATGTTCAGGTTATAACCAAAAAGAAAAGAACAAATGCTACATAATATTTTGGAGTACACACAACTGCAATATTTTAGAAAAATATTCAAGGCAACTCCTGCTTTGAGTGAGGCTCCAGAAGGAGAGTAATTACCCACATAGTGCTTTTTCGTGTTTCTTCCCTCACAATTTGTGTTTTTTACTAAGAGAATTATATATCTGAATTTGTACAGGGAACATTTTTGCTAAAGATGATAGTGAAAAGCTTTTCCAAAATGACTGCTCAACCAAAGACAGCAAATGATAGCATCTGAGAAACTTCTTCTCTTTATAGTAGGAGAACACAGTCCAGAAGCCTGCTCTCCGTTGGTCAGTCCTGACCTTTCTCTTCGCTCTCACTTTGTTTCAGTGGGTGGACATATGAAGCAAGGGGGTGTCTGAACAAATTTCTGCAACAAATGAGAAGAATAAAATTGAATTCAAAAGGCCAAATGCTAAAACATATAATTAATGAATACCAGATACTTTATTATCAGACTCTAATTTGTCCTACACAAAACACATCTATCAAGATGTTTTGTGTTGTCTTTCATCTGCAGTTCTCTGGCTTCATTTCAGTCTTTTATACCTCTCCTCATTTAATCCTGACTTTATCAGGTATTTTCTAACTTTTCAGAAATCACACATACAGGAAGCAGAAACTCATTACATGAGCCAAGAAAACGCTCTTTTAATTATAAAATATTTTCCAATCCAAGTTTTCAGACTAAATCTGAAGATTTCTCTTTGGAAAATGCATCTTATATGTTTTATATTTATGCAGAATATATAAAAGACAGTCTGAATGTTGAAAAATTCTTCTTTCCCTAAGTGTGTATGTCTGAAATAATCATAATGTGCTTAAGTGGCATATGATATTTGTAATCTTGGAAACTCACAGCTCTGAACGAATTCAATGATTTCAACTGAGTCATGATGTAATCCAGTTGACTTCAGTGGATCCACTTGAATGAGACACATATATAGGACCTGGAGGTAACTGCTGAAAATGTTTTAAAATTAATGTCAATTTGCTGACTTTAGCTGCTCTACTGAGACCAATGATTACAGGGACATACAGACATGCTGGCAAAAATTGCTCCCTATTTTTGTTCTGTTATCTGACAGGAAAAAAGGATGAAAGATTACTTCTCTGTCTCATGACAGGAGGTGTAGTCAATTGACTGCAGCATTCCCTGCTGTAATTACCTACAGGGATGTTATTTTCATTATATTCTTTAAAGAGCTCCCAGTGGCACAGTAGACATGAGAGTGAAAATCATGAAATCACTGAGGTAATGCAGATTTCAGTCACAACCTCTCTCTTTCTTTTGCCCCAAATACATATTAGTGAAAGCTTAAGGGCTGTGGCTGATTGTTCATTAATTTATTTTTTTTTCCAGACAACCCAAAACATTGGTTTAATCAGTATGTTTAAAACTAACTGTGAAATAAATGATAACTGTATTTTATTCAAACACTTTTTATCTGCCATAAATGAGATCATTATTTTAATTCATTAGTTCCAGAGGATCATAATTTTGTCAATGTTAAATATGTAGATTATCCTACTTACGTACATTTATCAAGGCATATTGGTACAAAACATGCTTAGGCCTGGTTTTGCACAACATTCTAAAAGAGATTACCTTTCAACAAGGCATTAAATAAACAAAAAGGCCATAAAAAACATTCAGCAACCCTGATGGGATGGCATCCTGGTGATTTGCTCTCTTCCAGTAGCTAGACTTGTTAGACTATAGATTTCTGTGCTAGAAATAGTATTTGCATTCAAAAGCAAACATTCCAGTTGGAATGAGGAGCAAGACTGAGGACTGGTTTACATATGTCTGCTTAGAATGATAGGAGCTAGTATTTAGAAGCTGTTTAAATTTTGCAAACTTAATTTTCAGTTTAAAAGTTTTTCACATTCCACAACTGATACACAAGGAGGCCATAACCCTACTTCTCCACAGTGCACAGTGGTGCAGTTCCCCTCATTAACCTTGTCTGAAATCTCTGCAAATCACCTATCTGACCATTCCAGTTACATTTCCTGCCTTTTCATACCATTATAGAACAATTCAGGTTTGAAGTGAGCTCAAAAGATTATCTTACCCAGCCTTCTGTGGAAAAGAGAGTGCCAATAATATTATCTAGTATCTTCTACAGTCACATCCTGAGAAACTCCAGTGATAGGAACTGTACCACATCTTTGATAGAAAAGTGGTTTTGCTTCATTTTGTGGAGTTTTTTTAAGAAGCATATTATCTATTAAATTACACAAATTAATTAGCTCAAAGTCTCTATATATTAAGAAGTGTGTGATAGGGTCCCAATTTTGAGACAAAATTTAGGAGGAACATTCCCAAAAAGGGTGTCTCCGTCACCATAAATGTAAGCCCTGGCCACCCCTCCCCCTCACAAGGTTTGGAAAAGGAATTTCTTGGAGGAAACTGAGAAAAACCTGTTTATTAATCACACCAGGTGCATGCAGGCACCGTAAAGAAAGAGAATAATGTTAGATAACAAATCCCCTCTGTTGTGGAGACAAATGGTGAAGTTTTAGAGTCTTGGCTCTGCATGGCCTCTCCTGGAGTCCAGGCTAGGTGGGGGCTCACTCTGGCAGCTTCCTTCAGCTCCTGCCGAATGTCTCCCCTCGAGATGGTGGATTTTTGGACGATAAAGCAAGCCAAAAAAGTCCAAGAAAGAACAGAGGAAACAGAAGCTGCTGAGGATTGCTCTACAGTCTGGAGGGTAAAAAAAGTTCTCTCTCCAGCTCAGAAGCCGCCGCAAGAGTAAGGAATGTAAACAATAAACAAAAACCACGCCAGCTTCCCTGGCTGGCTTAGGGTTACAGGACTCATTTCTTGGTTAAACAGATGTATGGAATATATAGCATAAAATATATGGAATAAAATAACCCTAAGACAGATAGATTTCATTTATCTATTTGCTTCTATTAATTTATAGACATATTAACGAAATTTAGTTCAGAATTAATGAAAAAACTTTATAGGATCCAATTTTGCATATTCTGACTTAGATGTTCTACAATACATTATGTAATACATCTGGTGCCCAGGTAGAAAGCGACCTGGGAGTACTGGTCGGCAGCTGACTGAGCATGAGCCAGCAGTGTGCCCTCGTGGCCAAGAAGGCCAAAGGCATCCTGGCCTGTATCAGGAATAGTGTGGCCAGCAGGACAAGAGAGGTCACTCTTCCCCTGTACTTGGCACTGATGAGGCCAGGCCTTGAGTGTTGTGTCCAGTTCTGGGCCCCTCAGTTTAGGGAGAACATTGAGACACTCGAACGTATCCAAAGGAGGGTCACAAGGCTGGTGAACATCTTGGAACACAAGCTCTATGAGGAACAACTGAGGGAGATGGGATTGTTTAGCCTGGAGAAGAGGAGACTCAGAGGTGACCTTATCACTCTCTGCATTGTAGTCATGTGAGGGTTGGTCTCTTTTTCCAGGCAAAAACTGACAGAACAAGAGGACACAGTCTTAAGCTGTGCCAAGGGAAATTTACGTTGGATGTCAGGAAAAAGTTTTTTACTGAAAGAACGATAAAGTACTGGAGTTGTCTGCCCAGGGAGGCGGTGGAGTCACCATCTCTGGATGTGTTTAAAAAAAGATTGTATGTGGCACTCAGTGCCATTATTTAGTTGAGGAAGTATTAGGGCATAGGTTGGACTCGATGATCTTAAAGGTCTCTTCCAACCTAGTGATTCTGTGATTCTGTGATTCTGATCTTTTAATGTGTATATGTTACAGTATCTATACAATGATATATAGCATAATATATAAATTATATACATATATATATATAATAGTATATCATTAGAGACCATAGTCCATAGTTTATTACCAGTGACTTCAAGGCAAAGTTAGAAGTTATTTGCTACTTTCCATATCATTCTTCCAACATAATATTGTACCAATATTTTTCTTAGATGTAGCTGAAAACTTTCATAACTGGGGTAAAATAACAACCATGCGTCTTATATTTAATGGCTTCTGAACTGATCATTTTGTTGCATGGCAATGGTTTTAAAGTTTATATTTTACATATATTTTTCAACACACAAGTTTCTTCTTGTCCAGTTTATTCTGTTAGCACTAACAGAAGAGTCAAACAAAGCAGAACTGAAAACAGAAACTTGGGTTTGAGCCTATGTCAAAGGTATAAAGGCAATCTAAAAACTCTTTGCATGTTGCCTGGTCTGGTAAACCCTAATAACAGTGAGGGTGTAACTCATAAGAGAGAAATATATCTCACCAACACAATCAATTCAAAAAGCCCAGGTCTGCACATCTGTGAAATTACTGCAACCATGTAAAAATGTTTCTTATTGTTGAGGAGATTTTGTAGGAAAAAATAATTTTGATCCAAACCACACTATGCAATTTCTGTAAGGAAAGAAGGATGTTGTGCATCCCCTGGCTCCAGCTCAACCTTTCATTTATTCTCAACTTTTCCACTAAGGAAATAATTTTGACATATGGAGATAGCATCTTTTGACATAACCTTCTTGTTCCACTTGTGAGAACAGCTTTCCTTCCTGTGTGATTTGAAAGCTTTACGGTGAAAGTGAATGTGAACTACTCTATAAAACATGATAGGCTGTACATACTATGGAGAGGACAGTAATTTTCTGTGGGCAACTTCTCCTAGAACCATAAAGAAATGCCCTGCTAGAGTAAAGATAAAAGCTTGTGTGGTGGCTGAATGTATGAAAATGAACATCTGTGAGTCCCAGCTGTAGAAACTCCCTTTGAAGAATTTAGCAAAGAAAAACATGATGATCTGCTCTGCATGCTTGTCAACATCACACTATCTCTTCCAGTAAATTTCTGATCTGTGGACTGTGCTATAGTATTGCAATTTTTTCCAATCAAGGAAGAGCCACTCCAGGGAATATCTGAAGTCACATCTCTTTACTATTACTGCTGCTATCACTACTGTTACTACTGCTGTGGCTGCTGCTGCTGCTGCTACTACTACTGATAGTATTACACTTACTACTACTGCTTCTATTTGTATGGCTACTGCATTTTCTTTTCTCTGAAGGTGAAACGTAGCTTGATTTTATAGCACTGCCCTGTCTGGAAATGTGTCCCTTTAGACCTCTGTAACGAAATTTATGTCTGTTTACATGTATCTTCATTCCAAGAGTAATTGCATTGTCTTTGTCTCCTGCTGTAAGAGTAACAATGGCTCTTTTCTGAAACTCCAACTTTTTTCCTTCTGGGCCTCTTTTCTTCATCAGTTTAAAGAAGTTGATCATATGTTCCTGGTTCACAAGAATCATGTTAGCAAAAAACCCATATTGGTCTTATGAAAATAGGCCTTCATATTCAGTAAGCGAAAAAATAAATCTGAGAATTATAATTAAGTGTACCTTTTTTTTTTTTTTTTTAGTAATTCATTTGGAACTTAATAGGGCATATATTTTGCATAGAATATAGATTTGAAAAAACAGCAAATCCTTTTTCAAATAAACATTATCATCACAAATGTAAATATCTGTAGTGTATAATAAAGACAAAAGCAGCCAAATAAATAAACAATAGCTAATGCTTTAAATCCAAGTGGAACGTGATATTCCTTGACACTAAAATGGAAGTGTTAGTGCCATTCCCACAGCATGGGAAAACTGTGTTTGTTTATTTCCATTTTGTATTTCCCTAAGGACACTTTGCTCCACCAGTATAATTAGGATGACATTTGGAGCTGCTGTATTTCAATACAAGAGCAAGAGACACTGTGCAGCTTGACAAGAGATTATGATGTCAAGTCAATTGCTGCAGCAATATCAATATTTATTCCCTCATTCCTTGTGTCCTGTTTTATTTTTGTTCCTCTTTTTCTATTAGGCATAAAATAATACCTAAAACCTATCCTATTGTGCAGCATATTTGTTTTTTTCTAGATATCTTTGCTTTTCCCTAGATAATTTTGATCTTAAATCCTCTCCTTTCTCATGAAAATAGTAGTTAACTCTTTCAGTAGTGCAATTACTTTCATAGAATGAATTCTCAATTGATCCAGTACAACATTCCTAATGAGATCTGTATCTTATTTCACCAAAGAATGATCTCAGAACTATATTATGCATTTTGAGTTTACTTGCTTCACTGCTTGGGAATACACATCAATTATATGTATCCATTGCAGTCACAAGTAGTGAAGCAATTAAAACTAAAAAAATGTCATTATTATACAGGTACTGAACTCATTAGAAATGTTGTACTAGATCCATCAGGCTTGAAATAAGAAATATTTTCCAGCACCACGTAGCATTACCTGAGATTCCTGATAGTTTATTTTTGTGAAAAGTAAAAGCGAACACCGGTTAGCAGTTCATCCATGCTTTCTTTTTACAGAGTATCAGAGAAGATTTACCCTCGAGTGGAGTTAGATTAACAGGTATATCCTGACAAGCATTTCACTTTGTTTGTGTGGAATAGTCATAACAGCAAAGCACAGCAGCACAGATGCTAGAGTTCAGAGCCAACAGTGAAGCAATTATGTATAATTGTTATTAGTTTAGCCTGATTAATTTTCTTTTATATTTGCCTGATTTTGTTGTAGAACACTTAAGTATATTTATGTTCAGCAACACTTTTTCTTCTAAGAGAATATTACAGTAGCTTAGAGATGTATTTCTGTATCTGTATAAGCAGATTATCTCCTACTGAAGCACAATATCATTGATAGGATTATTTTTTAAATGGATCAGAAAATCAGCCTCCCAATTTAAGGGTCTGTTGAGGTTTAATGCACTAGGTCTTGTTTGAGAATTATGTTTATTTCTTTATAACACCACCAGGAATTTTTTGGATGTATGATCTGGTTAACTTTGCATGACATCGCTAGATGGCAGTGTCCCTTCCAGCCTTGATTTGTGTTCCTACACATTTCTAAGACATTTAATTGTGATTCATAATCATTCAACTTCTATTAAGGATGCATAATATTAATATAAAATTAATTTATCTTCACTAATAAACGTAAAGTGAATATCAAAGGGAGTAATGTTATTTCCTTCAGTTACTCTTAAGTTTTTTACAGGTATTTATTGTTGCCCTATTTTAAAGTAACCTTGATGTCTACTGCACTTTTTATCAGTATGATTAGGTCAAGTTGTGAAATATTTGAACCTCTCTGAAATGAATGATTCTAATTTCATGTTTGTCCTTTTGTTTTTTACTTTTTGTACTTTACTTTATCACTTATTAGCTGTTCACATGGAGGTCCAGATAATTACTGAAAATTGTAATTTTTTAATAATAACCTCTTTTAGCCATAAAGAAGAGAGAAAAGAAGGGACAGGGAAAGAGATGGCAGTGGGGTCCTTAGTCTTACACTCCACTGTGCTTTATTCTAGAGGAACTGGTGCTAGTAGAAAGAGTCTCAAACAGGTGTTTATAAATTTAGTCCAGTGACGCTGGGTTTCCATTATGCTCATTAGAAAGAGACACCTTCTTACAAAACACGTCTAGAATGGTTACAAATGGTCTTGAAAGCAGGCAAATTTGTGCAGTCAGAATATGCTGGCTGTCTCCAGTGCCTCTGGCAAGTTAGTTGCTTCCACAGGCTTATTGTGTACTGGGACAGCAATTCATTCATTCATGACAGCCTTAAGGCAAGCCAGCTCACCCATTTTAGATAACTTGCTTATGACGTGTCCTGTAAACCTGTGAAGACACCTATCTTTCTCTATTAACAGTTATATTAAATGCACCATGAAATCTTTTACAAATTTAAGAGTTAGTCAGAAAGAAAATTACTTTAAATTTGACTCCTTTCCATTGATTAAAATTGATTACAGAGGAAGTTTAGGCTAGGTTTGAATTAAGTTTTATGAGTACTTCTCTTAAATGATCCCAGGAGTTTTGAATTAGCTTTTCAGTATGTAGTAGCAAACATATATGTATTTCTTTACCAAAGGAATACCTCTGGTGTTCATGACTTCTTCAAGTTCCAGCAGAGAATAGACACAATAAAAGCAATTCTGAGTTACTGGTCTTTTTACTTTGAACATAGATGTTTCTCTTTTTTGTGTCAGCTAAAATGTCACTAAGCCTCTCTATAAGTTTGGTGTGCTACCATAACTATGGTGTCATCACAGCTGCCAGGAGGAGCTCTGAAACCGCAAGCAATGTGGCAATACTCAAAATCATTACATTATTTCAACCTAAGGAAGGAGAGCTACTTCAGAGAAATATCAACTTTTAGTATGATCCCTTTTTTTTGGTGTAAATTGAAAACAAAAATGAAGCTTTCAGGTTGTGAAATAGAATAGTATTTCCTCCAAAAATTAGGGTAAGAACTGCAGTTGCTCCTTTGCAGAAACATCTGTCTCAGAATCGCACAGTATCTGTGTGAAAGATATCAATTCTTCCAAGAGTGAGCATTCAGAACTGTATTAACATAGTCAATATGCCTAAAGAAATTAAAATACACTCTTTTTTGATAAGGAAGGTAAATTTATGACATGCATATTTTGTGAATATATACAGTTAGTTCTCAGTGTTTGAAAGTTTGGTTTCAATATTTCCATAAATCTTTGTAAATAGTAATGATTTATAGGCAAACAAAGCCTTGCATGTGCCCAAAACTTCCAACTGGATTGCCTAGTGGCAAAAATCCATAAGTGTTATTGAAGTTCCTGAATTATAAATGGTCTTACTTTCAAAGGTTATATGTATCAGTGTTTTTTATGGCATAGTAGTCGCTCAACACTTTTGGTAAATGAAATACTGTCAAGGTGCACCAGTATAGAAGAAGCCAACTTAAAAAGTCACAGATTTTCTTACATTCAGGTCAAGTTAAAAGGATTTTCTCTGTTCTGTTGGAACTCTGATTTATTTTTTTTTTAAATACAAACTTGCTTTCATTCTTTTTATTCTCCACAGGTTGTTGATATTTCCCTGTTTATATCCAGTTTTTTAGGTTTTTATGCATTTCATTCTTAGTTACTTTTTTGGCCATGTTATTTTTTCCCTATGCAATTTTCTACATATAGTTCATTTATATTTTGCTATTTATTTTATGGAATGAAATGCAAACAGATTATCAAACTAAGGCTTGTCTTTTTTACCTCCTTTTTGTTATTATAGTTGAATATAACTAGTAGTGAAATGAATGAATTTCTCTTTCTTTTTCTGTATTACAAGAAAATATTCCTAGAGACTGATTTAGGACAAAAACTGTAAAAAAATAGCAAGATCAAAATCAAGGGTCATTATTGCACTATTTATGTTACCAGTCACTTAATAGAGAAACATTTATGCACTATTAGTGGTGGAGGATTGAAATATTTTTCACATCCAGTGACAGAATTATTTCACTTTTTAGGTTCTTTCAGGTATATCTGTAACTGGCAATAGAGTTTTAGGGGCATAAAACTGTGTTCTGGGAGTGGCAAATAACCCATTTAAACAACCCACATTTCTGTTCTTACCTTTTGTTAATGTAGAGTACTCCTACCTCTTGCACACTGATGTTAACGACTACTTTACAGTGACAAACTTATATTTTCTCTGTTAATGGAAGCAACGAGCTCAGTCTTACCTGCAGGCTGGGGGACACAGGGGAAAGAATGGATTTTTGCAAAATTTTTGTAATAAGTGAGGGCAAATTATGCACAAGTATTATTTTAAATCTTCCCTTAACACCAAATAATCAATAATTTCCTGAAAACTTTATTCTTTGCTGTTTAAACTTTTTTTTTTCCTCTCTCTTGATTGTATAGTATTTTAGAATCTCTAAGCATGTGCTGCTGGGTCTTTTATTCCTTTAGGTTTCTTCCATTTTCATGAACATCAACTCCTATCCTTTTGCAGAGGCTTGTAAATTATCAAGAACTTCCTTTCTAAGTGCTTTTTCCATGGCTATGTCATAATCGTATCCAAAGGATTCTTTCTCGTTGATTCATTTATTTTTTTGTCTCATCTGCATAACATTGTGTTGACTTGAGAGGTGATGAACAAACACATTGCAGAAACAATTTGGAAAAGGACTGAGTGGGAAGTGTGGAGCATTCTGCATTACTGAAAACCCGTCAAAGTGGCTTAATTTGTACCACCTTGGAAGTAATAATGAATGCTTTGGGGAAAAGAAAGACTGTTTTGAATGTTTGGGGGTTTTTAACTAAAATTTTTTTTTGCATTTTGTTTGTGTTTAGTTTATAATGGCAACTATCATTAAAAACTGTCTAAAATCTCATCCTACTCAGCATCTGGATGCAGCACAGAGAAACATCTTCTGTTATTGAAAACTATTAAGCCAAACAGTAGTAATAGAAAGGTTATCTCTGTCAGAAATATGGAGAGCAAAAGCAAATTACATAATGGAATATTAAGGACAATTTATCCCAATTTAACAGAATCATTGGGTGCTTTAAGAGAGAAAAGTCTGTTCTGCAGATTGAAGATCCCAAATGCAGTATATCATCAATTACATTCCAACTCATGTGAGTACCTGTGACCATTTTGATGAGTAAGACATTGTCAGACTATTTCCCTAACTAGAAGTGGGTGTACTCTAAATCACGAGCCATTTACCCATATGTAGCTTTCTGTACTCTGTGCTTCTCTTCTTATCAAGACAAAGCTGAATTTAGCACATGTGGGAGTCTCTGATACCCCAGCTACAGGTGTTTCCTCCACACAGACTTTTAGTAATTTTCCAAAAGAACAAAAGACTCTTCTGATTCTTTCTGCTGAAACTTTCCTTTTAATTACTTCATTAGATTCAAGCAGCACAATATGGCAGCATTGAACCACAAAGATGGAGATAAAATTCTATTGTATTTGATCATGAATGTTTGCAAAACAAACTATATTTTCACATAAAAATATGTAGTCCTTATGTTACATTTATCCCTTGAATTTCAGAAGAGATTGCTACACCTCTGCATGCTAATTCAGAATATTTAAGTGCCAGACTCATATACCACTCGGGTAATCCATTTTCATAAGCAGAGAATGATAAATCTGTTGATAAAGTCAGTTTTACAAGTAATTGGAAAGAATATCATTCATAAGCACATGTTCATAAGCTCATTCTTGTTGAGCTAAAATCACAACACTTTTTTTTCTGTGCAATAAAACTAAGCACTGTGCTTTCAGAAAAGTTCAGCTGTAGAGGCAAGTTATTTTCTTACACAGTTGTTGAATCAGCATTGCGGTTAAAAAAAAAAACCAAACAGCAAAACCTACAGACTAAAGGCCATATCCTTTTCACTCTTTGGCATAAACCAAGACTTATTTCAAAAAATTACCCCAGGAAAAACCTTAGCTTTCTTATCTCAGTTGTACATAAGCAATAACCTCAGTTTTTTGGGAGGAAGAATGACAAAGTGGGGTTTATCTTGATTTTTTGCAGAGCATCTCATTGTTTCACGGCTTAGTGTGTTTGGGTAAAGTCACAGGACACTTGCTACATGTTCTGTTTTTTCTTCATTCTCCATAACATAAATTCTATCACTATAGAAGAGAGTCTATAATCACATGGTAGAATCATAGAGTATTTGATCAGTTATGAAAGCTAACAATTACATTGCTTTGCTCTTGCAAATGTGTGCAATGTTATTTTTTTTTTCTGAAACCACAGTTAATCTAATGCAGGTCCACAGAATTCTCCATTTTGCCTTGAACAGAATAATACCAGGTGTATCTTCAGGTTTACTATCAGGCAATTAAATACTGGAATTTTCTTTACTGCGTAAAAAAAACCTCACTAGAATTTGTAAAGAGATTGAGAATGAATTAGGCAGCACCACTGTACTGGCAAGTAAAGTAGAACCAGAAAAATGTTTTATTTGATCAGAATCTAAGGTATCATTTCTTCTTCTTTTTCAACCCTTGCAAATAAGTAGAGAATATATTTTCTTCTTTTGTAGTTTTTTTCATCTAAAGTTCAATGTGGAAAAGAATAAAATGTTCAGGTATTTTATATGGTCTTGTCTAAGCTTTAATAAATTACCAGTTTTGAACTTGGTAGGTAGCTTGTGAAGACAGTCTTTATTTATCTAAGTATTCTTATAGGTGGTGGTGAAATATTACTATAATAATGTGTTGATGTATTGACTGCTATGCTTCTATAATCTCTGCAGCCACAATTGGATAAGTAGATTCTAGTTGTGCTTCAGTTTCTCAGCTTTGAATCTGGTGATTTACTCAGGATCACAAATTCTGTTATGAAACAGAAGATTCACCTCAGAACAGAACTAGACCAGGTTCCCAGGGAAGTTGTCAGGGCACTCACTCTGTTAGAGTTCAAGAAGTGTTTGGAAAATGCTCTCAGGCACATGGTATGATTCTTGGGACCGTCCAGTGCAGGGCCAGGAGTCAGATGTTGATGATCCTTGTGAGTCCCTTCCAAAATTTCAGACATTTCTGCAGACTTGAAAATCTTTTAGAATCTCTTTCTACATTGACCTCAAAGCTTAAAAATATTTACCTAGTATATGTGCTGTTTAAAGAAGTTGTTCTGGGAAGCAGCGAGTAGCACAATATTCTTGGAATTTGTTTATATAATCTAAAGTATTTGAACAGAATTTTAATCAATACATTTTACAGGAATAAGGTACCCCTGAGTTCATTAAGTCCCTGGATAAATAAAAGAGATTCCTATCTGACATTTCACATAGAGAATATTGCCATCTCCTAGTCTATAGGCAAGTAAGAAATCATGACTGAGTTTTCTCACACCAATTTATATTGCTTGTGTTAGAGTAATCCCTTATCATTCCTACTACTTTTGTTTTTCTTCCCCAGTACTTATTAGTTTTAGTCCTTTCATCTACAATTTCTTACAGGCAAGAACTGACATTTATTCCAGTAAAATGGAGTTTCTGATGGACACACCCCTATGCGCTACAATATAAAAAAAGCCAACAATATTAAGAGAAAATTATCTATGTGGAATAATTAATATACATGTATGTCGTGGGTTTGCCCAAGAAGGGTCAGTCTTGCAAGTGACCTATGGTGCAGGAAGCAGTGCACCTTACTTCCTGAGAAACAGAGCCAGTGACCAGCTAGTTTTGAGTATTGATAAGTATATAATCCAATTAAAAGTTGTTCTGCCTCCAGGTAAAAAAACATATTTAAGAGAGATACACCTGAGAAAAAACCCTTTTCCTTTCCTGTTGCTGCCAGAGAAGCAAGTCCTGTGCTTCTCTCTCTGGTAAGACTGGGCCCTTGCCCTCCCCGCTCCCCTCAGAGGGGGGAGGGGGGGAGGTTTGGAAGGGAGTTTGCAGCAGTGCAGCTGAGCATGCGGGAGGACCCGGCCTGAGCTCTCTGGCTCCAATGCAGCTGGGCAAAGCATTCCAACTACAGCGGGTGTAGCTGGGCCCCTGCTCCAAGCCGGGCAGGGGCTGGGCCGGCTCTCTCTGGGCCGGGTCAGCTTCACAGAGCAAGGCTAATGAGACTCTTGACTGCTTCTGCAGCCCGGCTCAGACTTCTTTAAATAACTCGGCAAAAAATCATGAGATTGTCGCAGAGGCCTGAGAAAGAAATTAACCCTTTCATTGCCCAGATGAAACTTGCAGACACCCATCTGCCCTTGCACAGATAGAAGAAGAGTGAGGACACTTACAAAAACACAGCATAGAGACTCAAAGTCAGTGAGAGAAGAAGAGCTGAAGCTTAGAGGGAAGGAGCATGAGGAGTGCTACAAAGTAAAAGCTGAAAATTCTTCTGT
>VZTJ01004488.1:863484-932683 GCA_013397795.1 Orthonyx spaldingii
GTCTGTTAATAAACTTTCTTTATATTCTTTAAAGTTTGAGCCTGCTTTACCTATTCCTAATCCTTATCTCACAGCAAAATTAAATAAAATTTAGTAAGTGTGCTGGCATTTAGCCAGAAACTTAAGTGAACAAACTCAAACCACTACAATATATAATAAGCATATTGCAGTTACGGGCTATTATGACCACACTGAGTTTAGAAGGTTAGCATTTCCAGTGGACAGAGAACCAGAAAGGAGAATATTTACTGAAAGTTATGATTTTTCTTTCCTCTTTTAAACTGTTTCTGTAGATCAGAGGACCAGAGGGGCCATCCATAGGGGCAGTGACAGGATTGAGAGATGGGTCCATACAAACCTCATGAAGTTCAACAAGGCCAAATGCAAGTTCCTACACCTGGCTCAGGGCAATCCCAAGCACAAGTACAGGCTGGGTGGAGAATGGATTGAGAGCAGGCCTGAGGAGAAAGACTTGAGGCTGAGGATTGACAAGAAAGTCAGCATGAGCTGGCATACCAGAAAGCCAACTTAACCCTGGCCTGCAGTGGGGGAGGCAGCATGGGAGCAGACCAAGCTCTGCCTCATGAGTGGAGTATCCCTTTGTGCAATGGGCACTGTGGGAAAAAGTTGTGAGGAGGAAGACACCAAACCCCTCCCTCCAGCTTCCCAAGCTTTCAATCCTGCCCGCAGGACTTTGTAAGGCATCAAATAGGGGCATCAACACTGCCTCAGATAAAAACAGCTGTAAGCACACAAAGGTTTCTACCAGGGTTATATGTTGGATGTCTGCTCATACACAATTTTACTTAATTTTTGGAATATAACAGAGAGTGAGAGCTATGTTGGTGGGAATTTGCCATAACTTAGAAGTTTTTGAGGATGTCATCACAGACACTGAATAAATACTAGAGCTGCATTTTCTAGAAGAATCTTTTGTCTTTAGACATCAGCATTCTGTCTCATTTTCATTTTAGGTGCAAGTCTGTGGACAAAATGCTCCATGGGGAACCTCTGAACTACTGCTGAAAGAGCCAGTATGCTCCATGGTAAAGCATCCTGAAGAAACTCAGAATCACAATTTTCAAAGAATAAGATCCTATTGTCACTGGACTGCATTCACTAGAACATTTCTGAAGGTGCATTTGGGAGCAATGTGCTAAGACCTCTTAAAAAATAAGATCTAGAGTCCTGAAGCCATCAAAAAATCCTGCAAATTGAGTGTATTTTGATAGTGTTTTGTTCTGTATCTTTGTAGTTCAGAGCTTTGGCACACTTTAAACTACAGAAGTAGTGCAATAGGGTGCTCAGACCCTCTCTACTTAGAGAACAATTAAAACCATCCATCTGGCATACTTACAGTTTATTAATGTGCTTTTGCTTAAAATAAATGTATTCAGTGTCTCTAGAAAACAGTCAAGGAATAAAGTAACTGTGTAAAACATTTATTCCAAAACAAATCAGTCTCAGCTGGTGTAGAACAGCACAAATACAAATCGGTCTAAAAATCCAGTGTGTGGTGGTAAAAGAGTTGGTTCTGGTTCAGCATATGCATTTCAGGTTTATATTGTTGAATACTCTCCTCATATATACTTCCCCTTCATATAAATTTCCTTGATTTGTTTCCAATACATCTGTGCTTCTTTCTCTTGTCCATACTAATGTTATACAAGATACACAATACTCTATTTTATTAGCCTACAGCTAAACTGTAGCTCAATTTACACTGGTCTGTGAAGTAAAGCTTGTATAGCCTTTAATAGATACCTTATTCCTTAGTAAATAAAACCCTGAAATTTTAAATGTCTACAAAACCTTTCTAAAAAGAAATAATCTTTAATGCATCATTGAAACTGCTTATATTAGCGTCATTCAAGAGATCCTCCATCACACACTTACTTTTATTTTCACTTAGTCCTCAGTGAACATCTGAGAAAATAAGACCAAACTTTACTCTGCAGTATTAGACAAATACTCATATTCTTCATTTTAATAAATTTACTTAACTGCACTATACATCAGTCCAAGGGAAGATTCAGCAGCAGCTGTTTTTACTTGTATTGAATCCCTCCTATAAATATGTTAGATATTGCCAGAAATCCTTCAGGATGATGCCCTTATAAATACTTAGGAGAATGATTCAGCTTCTTTGGAAATCAGCAGTAGGTTTTCCATAAAAAAACCAAGGTTATTGATTATTGATTCTTGGTTTAAAATCATACTTCATATTAATGGGGAAATGTGAGCTGTAGCTCACCAAGGACAAACTGCCTGTACAAGTAGCCAAAGAGGGCAGGGGTGCAGGTATGTTACCTCAGTTATGCTGAGTTGTCCTGGCAAGAGCCAACAGGCATGGGCCAGCTGCCCCTCTGGCTTCCCGTTCCCAGTTCTGGTTTGTGGTCAGCCATGAGCTAAGGGACCTCAGGCAACGACCAGTGTGGGTGTCAACACACTCTCATGGGTACCATGGTCTACCATGTATTCCAAAAGCACGAGAAAGGTTTCTGGGCGTAAAAATGTGTCCTGAGCAAGTGGGAAGGTAATAACTGATCAACCATACTGTAGTGGTATATGGCCACTCTAAAATCCCTTTAAAATACAATTTTCTTGTCTATATATTAACTAACATAAGTGTATCAGTTAACTGGTTAATGCAGGAGGGTTTGGTCATATGCTATGGACAGATTCCAAAAAATAAAATATTATTTTAACATTTATGTAAAAAGAAAGTTAAAATATAACAGCTTGTCTCTCCAAAATTGATTTAATTTCTTTTTAATGGTCTTGAAGAGTTGCCAAGGTTTAAATTGAACTTCTGAATTCCGTCTTGGTTTTCAGACTATGGTATTAACCAATGCAATCCCATGAGAAGGAAAATTAAAAAGTTCAGAACCTCGTCATTAATTTTAAAAAAAGTTCCAAGCTGTTTGCTCTTTGTAAATTTGAAATACAGTTCATGAAAATACTTCATAGTGTTTTTTTCAACTCTTATACTGTATTGCAATTGTGTTAAATTTAAGAGATTTGGATTTAAAGCACAGATAAGCAAATACTTTTAATTCATTACATAGCATGTTGGCAAAAAAGACTGTTTTCCATAATCCACACTATTTCAGAATTACAGGTATTGTGCTCAGTGATCATCACACAACAGGGCATCCTTGCCTACAAATTCCCTGGACTTGCCCCACCGTAGACTAATGATGCTGAGGGATAATGGCTTTCTCTGCTGTGTCCCATCGCCAGAACAAAAAGATAAAGGGAGGAGCATCATGCCATGGTGAAAGTTGTAGTTCATTTTACCGCTGGAGTAATTAAAAACTATGACTAATTGAATCGCCCCCCACAATATGGTCATTACGGATGGGAATGAGGTCTTTGCACAAATTGCTCACTATCAGTAAAACCTGTTCCTTTGTGGCTTGCAAACTTTGGCAATTTTCCCTCTCAGGCCTCCGGTGGACTCTGGAGGAACAATGAGGAGGAAGATAAATGTGAGATTTCTCCCACAGAAAATCTCAAACAATCAACATTTGCAATGCATTTGGGAACACTGCATTTTCAGAATTGCAAAGGAGATTGCTTATATATCCTGAGGGAATGCACCTGGAGAATTTAAACACATTTTTAGCCCTGCTCTGGAATTCAATATGTCCACACTATGCAGTGTCGCTGTTGAGCCGATGTTGAAACAAGAAGCACTGGAGAGAATTTTCCAAGAAGAGAGAATTATTTATTTATTACTGCTTTTATATACAAAATTACCGCTCACTGAGATTGGCCACAGCCATCCACCCCTCTAGCTGATTGGACGGAACTCTGACTGTCTGTTTTGCAGACAATTCAGCCAAAACATGAACTTATCTTCATATTTATAGTTCTCAAAGAGAAAATTCCCATGGGAAAGCAGACTTGTGCTGTCACAATGCAGTTCTACAGAATGATATAAATACCTTATCTATAAGATCTCATTCATTGCATGGTTTCTTTAGTTTTAAAAACAGCTTCTGTAGAAAAATAAGTGAAACAGCTCTTTTCTTTCTATGGTTGTTTCTATATGTAGAACAATTCCTTTTCAACATCTATTCCATCTTTGTGGTCATCTGGACTAGGACAGACACCTACTAACAGGGGTCATAGCTGCCTTCCAATCTGAGTGCCTGAATTTACGTGAGATGTGCAAGGGCACAGGTGCAGGGCAGGGAGGGATAACATAGTTGGGATGCATCCCAGGACAAATCTACAGCATGGAAGAGGTGTGCACTAAATACTAGTGCCTGGAAAATCATTTCAGGGCCCATTGTAGAGACTTAGCATGACGGGCCACTACACTTCTAGATAAACCTGTCAAGACTGGGCAGCTGTCACTTTTTCTAGTGTCAGGACATATTGGAGCAAAAGTTCTTCATTTTTATTGCTGGAAACTGAAGACATAATTTTACTATGTGCCTTCGCAATCCTCATCTTTGTTGGATTTAAAACTAGTTATTACCTCTTTTGAGACAAGCATTTAATTTAATCAAAAGAAGTTTCCTGTCAAAGAAAACAAAATGGGAATGAACACATCCATAGTCAAGAAATTGTGAAGGATCCTAAATAAAAATATTTTCCTGAGTTTCAATTATATCTTCTGTTTTGTAGCTACATCTTCAATGGTTATGTCAAAGTCAAGGCAAAATGATTTAGAAAGTTGAAAAGCTTTTGCCCAGATTAGAAAATGCATTCCTGTATCAAATTAATAAGACAAAGTAACATTTAAAAAAGAAAAGAAGAAGAAAAAAGGAAGAAAACACTTCAAATTTCTCAGCTTTAATTAATTTTTAATTTTTTCTTCAGAAAAGTATTGCAAAAAATTGCTGAAAACAGTCATGGTTGACAGTGGTTGGATGCCAGGCAGTCAAGAAAGCTGCTCACTCACTCCCCTCTGCAGCTGGACAAGGAGAAGAAAATTTAACAGAGGATTCCTGAGTCCGGATGGACTGGGAGACAGATCACTCTTTAAGTATTATCACAGGCAAAACAGGCTCAATTTAGAGATATAAGGTTGCGGGGATGTTGTGCAGTTCCGTTTCGGACAGTCGGGACGGATGGAGACGAGAGATCTCTGATGTCAGGTCTTAGAGCATAAAGTTTATTGCAGAAAGACATGGGTGTAAGTGACCTGCTAGGAGCTGCCAGACACAGCTTGAAGCAGGTCAGAGAAGTAAGAGAGTAAGCAAGAAAGATGGAAAAGAGGCAGAAAAGGATAGAAAAGTGTAGAGAAGTGCAGAAAAGTGTAAGAAAGTGCAGAAAAGTGTAGAAAAGGTGAACGCGTTCCTGTTTATAATCCAATAAGTCATCTTCTGTGCTGAATATTCTAATTCTCATTAACCAATGTGGTATAAGCTGCAAATCTTATAACATTTACATACAACCTATAAGAATCATTGCATTACCATACGATGTTATATTTTAAACTCTAAAATCTATTTTCTGGACCCTCTGATAAGTTGGGAGGGTCTGCTCTGACTCTTGGACCTGTCTGCAAGCAGAAGGCATTGCTTAATCAAAGAGGGGATTACTTCAGTCGGCCATGCCATTGTTTTTCAGTTGTTCAGTAACTGGGGTTTGGTAACTCAAAGCTTGTTCTCATTTCAGTCTTGCCTATAGTTTCTATATTCTCAGCATTTTTTTCCAGGCAATCATATTTATAAGGCTTTCCTATTTCATCTTCCCCAACATACGGTGAATTTATTACCAACAAAATCAGAGCAGGACAGTGAAAAGTAGAATAAGCCTTTAAAACACCTTCCCCCACCTCTTCCTCCTTCCCAGCAGTTCAAGGAGACAGACAATGGGGGTTATGGTCAGTTAATCACCCAGGCTTCTCCCACTGCTCAGGGAGAGGAGTCATTCCCCTGCTGCACTGTGGGGCCCCTCCCATGGGAGACAGTTCTCTGCAAGCCTCTCTGACGTGGCTTCATCTCACAAACAGCAGCTCCCTGCAAACTGCTGCAACGTGAGTCCATCCCACGGGCAACAGTCCTCCCAAAACTGCTGCGGAGTGGGTCACTCTTCCATGGGGTGCAGTCCTCCAAGGACAGACTGCTCCAGCCTGGGAGTACAGCCCCTCTCCATGGGTATTCCACAGGATCACAGCCCCCTCTAGTCATCCACCCACTCCGGCAGGGGCTCCTCCATAGGTTGTGAGTGGATCTCTGCATTCCCTGTGGTCCTCCACATCCCGCAGGGGGGAAGTTGCTTCACCATGGTCATCACCACAGTCAGCAGAGGAATCTTGGCTTCAGCAACTAGAGAACCTTCTCCACTGACCTTGGTGTCTGCAGAGGTGTTCGTCTCACGTGTTCTCTCTCTGCTCTTCTCTGACTGGAATTAAAGCTGCACCACAGCTTTTGTTTTGCTTTCATCTTAAATATGTTATCACAGAGGCATTGCCACCATTTCTAATTGGCCCAGCCTTGGCCAGCAGCACATCCATCTATTGACCCATCAGGGGCTGGTTCTGCCAGACGTTGTGGAAGCTTCTAGCAGCTTCTCACAGCAGCTACCTCTGTGGGCCCATGCTACCAAAAACTATGTCATGCAAACCCAGTACAAAAACGGCAAAACAAAAATGTAAATCGAGCATACAGAGAAAAAAAGATTAAAGGTTCATGACAGGATGAGATTATATATGGAAAATTAAAAGCTGGAAAAACGATAGTTTTTCAGAGTTATACATAGTTTAAGTTAATATTGAAAAAGACCTTTATGTGGAAATGATTATACAACCAAAGCTCAACACTGCTGCTATATATATGAAGTGATCTATGACATTAGTATATATATTTAAATTATATGCTTGGAAAGTATACCACAGAATTAATTCAAGATTACATTAGAAACCATACTTTTTGTAATTCCCTGAATATGGGATTTGCAGTGATGAGATAATCAGGTCAGAACAGAGTTGACTTGCTGTGTTTATTTAATCCTAAAAGCAAAGTATTTGAAAGCAAAAGTGAAAGCAAAAGAAAGAAACAAGCCAAGAATTGACAGAGGTAATAAAACCTCTATAAATTTCTAGTTTAAATTAAGACAGTGATAACTCTTAAAAGATTAGGGTACGATTGTTATGTCAGTGCAATGATTACTTTTTCTTCACAGGAATTAGAAATAGAAAATAAAACATTCATCTTTGAATATTCATGTTAAAATGTGCTTTGTTTCTTTTCAAAATTTTTTCTTCTGATGTTCCACACAGATTTTAGAATTGTGCTTATATTTTGTGCACTTTTATAGTGCATAATATTCCATTTGCTTTTCACAGAGAAGGATCCACTGTCTCTTACTGATTTCATTTTGCCATTAAATTGAATTTAATATTAAAGGTTCACTCTTTAAAACATCACTCTTATTTATTATAATTAAAACATGAATATTTGGTATGCTCAAGTCATTTACAAAATGTATGTGTGCACATACAGAACACATCTAATTAGCAAGAAATTGTACTGAACCTGCCCTAATATTCCATTCATGTGGATTTTCTGTTAACACTGATCCCTCTTGATACACTAGTAAAAACCTATATTTGTAATTGTATGTTGTATTATTTATAAAATTGTCTTTTGTTCAACAAATGATATTTTATGCACTCATGCACTTGATAAGACACAATATGCAATATAAACCTAGAGAAATCAGAGGAAAAGTTCCAGAACATGGGATGACCTAAAAGTTGGTTAAGCATCTATTTTAACAATGAAAAGGGAAAATGTTCAGTTGGTTTTCTTACACATTGATGAAGGAAGCATGGTTCTGTTAACACTGCCACCTGCAGTGATGTTCTCCCATGTTAATAGCAAAGCAGAATAATTTGAAGGTTTAGAAATAAAATGATTAGAAAGAGTGAGCGTGATCTTGAATGAAGTCCTTACAAAATTATCTTTGCCAAATGGGAGGATGCAGTGCAAAGGTCATCAAAGGTGACCCTTTGTGTATGACAGAAGCAGAAACAAAATAAAATCACTTCTGCAGCTGTTAAAATCAGAGTATGGATCTACATGACAGCTCCGTGAATTTTAAAAATCTTCCTTGTACACAACCAAAGAACAGGATCTTATCAGTGGTGCCTTAAAATGTGATCATTCTAAAGTGAATTTGTACTAGCTCATTACTTTAAGTGAAATCTTAGCCAACTAAATTTTCTGATACAGTAATTCTACAAGCCATAATATAATTCCACAGTTCTTAGTTCCATTCCAAATTATTTTTTCATTATTTATATTATCATCTCTTGTGATGTCATTTGGAGGAAAAAGTGAGAATGTGCTTCATTTTGCTACAGATTAATTGGAAAATGAATGCAGGATTTATCTCACTTACCATAATCACCTAGAAGTTTAACTTATATGGTCTATTTAAGATTGCTCTGCAATCATAGACAGACTTGGGCCTGAGAGGTGGAAGTATAGGTAGGTGGCATGACTTCTGTGGAAGGGCATTATTCTCTTTCTTGACCAGGAAGAGTTTATGCCTAACTTAACTCTTTTTCAGCTAAGGCTGTGTCTGATGGATGTCATCTATAGGAAAAGAGAATTTGCAACTCAAGGGTCAGTAATATAAATAACATATTACTTTTCTTGTCCTCATAAGCAATTAACAGAGTATCCCAGACAGAATTAAGAGTATTTAAATATTTTCAGGAAGCCGTACATGGAGCACAGTGTTCAGTTGGGAAAAACGAAATACTTAAGTCTACCCTGAGTGTTATGTTTTTTGTTACTGCTACCACTAAAATACAACTGCAACAAATGTATACAAAGACAATTAGAGGAACTGTCCATTAATATAACCTGACAGGGAGGATATACAAGACAACAAGATGCTTTATAAAACTGTCAGGGTTATGAGTACATCTGAAGCTGAAAATCTTACACTCAGTGGATAAATGTCACTCTTACAAGGATAAGTTTGCCAACACATTCCATCTGACTGGTGTTCTTGTTTGTATAATACATTACAGCCATTTTTTGCTTATTGCATAACATGAAATATCAAATCAAGGAATTTGATCCCCTTTTTTTTTTTGCATTTGCTCTGCAACCTTGAATTTGAGTATTTTTTATAAAATTTCTCTAGGAAGATTATTCAATTATACATCTGTATTACTAATAAATTTTGAAGCTCCCTTGCATAGTGCACATAAAATATAGAGACCTTTAGCTGAAAGAATGTATAAACATGCAAATATTTTTTTTATTATTAATACTCTCTAGTTGGCAAATTCTCTATTAGGACTGAAGTCTAGAACATAAACATTTAGCAGCTGTTTAAGAATCAGTTATCTGCTTGGCACCAGGGGCTGCTTTCATTTTCAGAAGTACTTTGCAAGCTTTATGACTCCCTTCTGTCAATTTCTGAAACAATATGCTTGCTGACACAGACTACTTTTTCATGTGCTTAAGTACATTGCAGATTTTCAGGCTATTTACGTCAAGTCTCAAATCTTCAGCTTTATGACCCATTCCCTATGAGCTCTATTCTCTTTCCTGATATATGCCATTTCTGCTTTGTTTGGTTTATTTCCAATAGTACGTTTCCAGAGATTGGTGAGGCTTGCAAAATATGCCTCATGGATGATAGTTTTAACAGAATAGTAGTAGCAGGTCATGGTTAAAAAATTACCTTGGATTGCAAGTCCATGCACTGTCTAAGAGATCATCCCTGCTGAAGGGTAGAAATGATATCCAGGAGAATGCTTGGGCAACTTTCTTCATCACAATATCTCAGGGGACCTCTAAATTGTCTACTTAATTAGTTACTGAATGATAGAAATGAATTCAACCCTAAAATAAATACTGAATTCAGTGCAAGTCCATCTGGGAATTAATTTGGCCCAAAGTATTCTTTGAAGACAAAGTTTTAGGTCTGTTCTTTAAGTGATGTCCATTATGGTGGAGTTTGTGATTGGGTCAGTAATCAGGCAAAAATGCAACAGGTGTCTAGAGACTGTCTGTTAAATTAAGAGGACTTTTCACAGACTGAACAGTAATATGGAGAGATCTCAGGTTAGGCTTTGACAACCTTCCCTGACACCTATGGCTCTGCAGAACAAAAAGAGAACAACAACTCGAGTGTCTGAGTTCAGGGTAAAGAAGAACAGGGACCTGGTTAGAAACTAAAGGGGTTCCAACTCTCCAGTGAGAGAACACTGTCTACAGTGGCTTCAAGGCAAAGGCTGGTGTTTAAAGCTGAATAACAAAAGGAAGATAGAGAAATCCTGCAGCACTGATTCTGGTATTGATTGCAAAACCAGCTGCTATGGAGAGGAAAGAAAGGACATATTTACAACTGGAACCACTCCTAGGAGGAAGATGTGCCTAGGTGTGGTGGTGAGGGCTGAAGACAAAACACAGACATGCAGCCAAGGGGGTGGCCCCAACTGCCAAAATCTTAGGGTGCTGGGATTGGGGCATCAGCCTGACTTGGTCTGACATGTTTACACAAGCAATCCCAATCAAACGATCAGTCATCTTCCATGAGAAAAGTACATATTGAAAAATAACTGCTCAACTGCATCTCTCACTGTCAGAAAGAGCTACAAAAGCCTTGAGAAGGTGAGCCTGGGATCAAACCCATCACTCCTGTGGATGCCAAGTCATGGCCTTGATGAACTTATGGGTTTGTGACATACCATAACCTTTTTCTCACACTTTGTCATCCTACCTTATGCTCTGCATCCTGCTCTTTGCTTTATGCTATAAAATGTCCTGCTTCCCTTTGTCATAGAAAATAACCACCTCATCTCTCCCCTTATTTAAATCCTCTCCATTTTAAGTTTTCAATCTACATTTTTCTCTCAATAATCTAACTGATACACTTCCTAAAAGTATCAAAACTTGGCATTTATGTCTTAGGTTTGTTGCTTTTCTTTCAAATTTGAAGGAATGCTTGCCATGCCAGGAAACACATCTGGGTTTTTTTCACTCAGTAATATGTTCCCTTTACCTTCAAATGGTTATGTTGCTTATGGCTATGGAAAGAATTAGTTAAATTTACATTAACATTTGAACCATTTTCTCTAATAACTTCATATCAGCAGTAGTGTAGAACCTTGGAGAGGACTCCTGGGTTTCCTCCTCTCCAGGGAGAGGGACAGGCTGCCAGACTGCATGAACTTTATTTTAGAAAAAGTTCTTTTTTTTGATGTCTTGTCTTAAAATAAATCTATGTGCTAAGGCATTTCTGTATACTGTTCTTAACTGCATTTGAGTCATGTAGCCTGTCTTTGATGGAGCCTTCAACCAAAAGATTATCTGTGTAGATAACAGTACACTCTTCTCCTGCAGTCCAGAGTATACTCATGATCTCGTTAATTGCTTCTGAGAGACACATAAGGTTAAAAGTTATCTAACTTAAACTTAGCGAGATTTTTCAGAGATGAAAAGGCCACGAAGTTGAATGCACAGTTGTGGGTAAATTTGCAGTGCTTCCATGAGAAAACAACTGCTATAAGAAGAACATCACTGCCCTCAGCAGCAAATCTGTCTTACTGGGAGTATCAACAGATTTTGTGTATCTCTGACTGTTCATGCTAGTCACACAATAAAACACTTACTATTTGACACTACTTCTATAAAATAATCTCTGATAACTATCTGACAATGAAAGGGTCATCTAAGCAGAATTCAATAAATAGAAAAAATATCTCAAGAATAATTCGATACTTATCAAGTTTTTATTCAGAGACTAGGAATATCTAACTGAAAATAATCAGAAAAATCTGGGGTTTTTTTCTGGTTTTATCCTAGTTAATTTTTCTTCTCTGACAGTGTTAAGGGGAGCAATCCTGTAAATAACTTCTTAGGTAAAAGATAAAATAAGTAAAATGATGGACGGTAAATGGTCATTTATTTTTGAATTCAAATTGAGTCAGACTGTAAATTCTAATTTGAAGCTCAATGAATTTTTGTTTTCAAGGAGAGAGCTGATAACATTGAAAGATACTGTGTTGAGACTCACAAAAATAAAAAAAAGGGGAGTGCACAGGTCCTTGCTGGATCATTGTAAACAGAGCTGACCTACAGCAAAAAGTATTATTTAAAACAACAGGAAGACTTACATGTAATGAACTCCGAGATGGTTTGGTCAAGGCATGGCTCAAAAGCAAAATGAAATGAAAGGAAGTGTGAAAGAACCACTCATAGACAATGGAAAGAAAGTGAGTGAAAGCAAAGAAAACGCCCTCTGGTTTTCTGAAAACCATAGTGACTCAATGGAGGAGTCTGGCTGAGCAAATGCATAGTCTGTTCTGCAGTGAGAATGTCTACTTCAGTAAAACTAGGGCTCAGGCAAGACTCCGTATTGAGATGTGATGCCTTAGGCAAGCTCCAAGCAATGATTCTATCCTCATATGATTATTCAGGTAAAAAAGAAAGTTCTAAGCAAGGCACCAACAGTGAGAAATATGTTTAGTGAAGGAAATAAATTTATATGCAGCATTATAAAGGAGATCAAAGGGTGCAAAAAGACAATTTACAAAAGGGGGATGGGGATGAGAGGAATCCAATATTCTCTTCCCTTTCAAGTCAATAATTAAGCAATATTGCAAAAAAGCAATTAATTAAAATAAAACATTATGATTCCCCATTTTTCCTAATGCAGATAACCAGTAACCTTTGCATCAGTAAGAACTAGAATGAAGAAGAACACTGACTATGAACTATGAACTTGTCTATTCGGTGGATGAATTTTTGGACTGTCACATCCAGAGAGTAATTGTCAATGCCTCAGTGTCCAGATGGTGATCCGTGACAAGTGGGTTCCCTCAGGGGTTCATACTGGGACCAGTACTATTTAATGTCTTCATCAGAGACGGACACAATGGGATTGGGTGCACCCTCAGCAAGTTCACAAACAACACCAAGATGAGTGGTGGAATTAACACACTTGAAGGATGGAATGTCATCCAGAGGGACCTGGACAAACTTGAGAAGTGTGTCAAAGAGAAACTCATTAACTTCAACAAGGACAAGTACAAGGTCCTGCAGCTGGGTTGGGACAACCCCCAGTATCCATATAGGCTGGAAAGTCAGGACATTGAGAATGACCCTGCCAAGAAGGACTTGGGAGTGTTGGTGGGTGAGAGGCTGGACACGATCCAGCCATGTGCCCTTGTATCCCAGAAAGCCAGACGTGTCCTGGGCTACATCCAAAGCAGCGTGGGCAGCAGGGCAACAGAGTGGATTCTGTCTGCTGTGTCTAGCTCTGGTGAGACTCCACCTGCAAGTCTACATCCAACTATATGGTCCCCAGCACAGAAAGGACATGGACCTGTTGGAGCTGGTCCAGAGAAAGGCCCTGAAGATGATCAGAGGGCTGGAGCACATCTCTTGTGAGGACAAGCCAAAAGTTCACATTGCTTGGCCTGAAGAAGAGAAGGTTTTGGGGTGACCTTGTTGTGTCCTATTAATACTTGAAAGGAGACTTATAGGAAAGATGGGGAAAAATTCTGTAGTAGGGTTACCTGTTACAATAGAAAAAAGGTAATGCTTTTAAACTAAAAGACAATAGATTTAGACTAGATATAAATATTACATTTTTTGACAATGAGAGTGATTAAACAGTGGAAGGGGATGCCCAGAGACCTGGTGGATGTCCCATCCCTGTAAACATTCACGGTCAGGCTGGTTGGAACACTAACCAACCTGATCTAGTTAAAGATGTCCCCATGCATGGCAAGGGGGTTGGACTAGATGATCTTTATAGGTCCCATCCAACCCAAACTATTCTATGATTCTATAATAGTAGAATGGGTATCTAAGAGTTGTAACTCATTCAGATAATATCCTCTTGTCCTTAGCCAAATCTGAAAACAAACTCATGCTTGACAGTACATTATAGAGAGAACCTGCAGTTTCTGCCCTGGCGAATAAGAAACTGGAATTCACACAATATTTTGTAGATAGCTACAGTCAGGACATTTGCTCAACTTGTCTCACATTGGACAGTCTTGCAATGAGAGGTTTGTGTGCTGAATTCTGACTATTACAATGAGAATATCTTATTTGTGATCTAATTTTATGTTCTTAGATCCTGCATAATCTCTATGAAAGATTATTCATAATCTCTCATGATAAGATTATTCATACAATTAGAAGGCCAAGCTGTGTTTTTCTCAAGAAGCAACTTCTTGAGAATAAGCTTTGGTCATTTTATTGAGCAGTAATTTACCTGCAGTCTATACACACAAAATTCAAAATAGACTGTATGAAACTATCTAGGTATGAAGGAGTTTTTCATCTTCAAATACTCAGGTTTAGAAAGTTCAAATTCCCATTTCACAGTTATTATTAAATTTCATTTTGAACTTTGTTGGTTTACAAATTGAAGTTCAGAAAAAACACTGACACACCATTGGAATTTGTAGAAGAAACTAGAAAATAGCACTAAACACTTAGCACTAAAGATGAAAGGCTGCATTTCAAGAAACAGTGAATAAAACTTATATCAATAGTTCAGAAATTCATTTAAGCAAACAATTTTAGATAAACCATATGACAACAAAAAGTCCTCTTCTCTGAAGTCAGAGAGATTAGTTGGAAACAGACAAATTAAGGAGAAGCATCTTATATACAACTTTAGTTGTGCTTTTCCTCTCTATTTATCAGGATTGTCATATTTTGCCTCTTCAAGGATGGAGTTTGCATTTATTTTATTGCTTGAAGGAAGAAGTTATTAATTTTTTCAAGCTACCGTGTCTTTTTATATGAAGTATAAGAAAATATGGAATGATTAATACATTTCTATGTGTTATGTTGAAACACAGAAATGACTGAGCTGTGTCTGACCAAGGGCCAGGTATGTCAGCTTTTGAAAGAAGTATCAAATGATCTATTTTTCTGATGTAGCCTCTAGCAACACAAGCTGCAAGATCTGCTGCGTTCATGAAGAAGTAGTGCTGCTTCATTCAGTTCATTGCTTTGTTATTTTCTCTTTTTCCTGCATGAAATGAAAGCATGTCAGGTAATTAAAATGTTCCAGTGGTGGTTGTCAGTTATGTTTTATCTCTATCTTATTTGCTTGCCAAAATAATAACCCATATCTTCCCAAGATTAGCTGAATTCAGAATGTTATTTTTTCACCAATTCATTGTCTTGGTTAACTAGTTTTTGTACTAATATCTCAACCTTCTAATACTAATTTTAATCACTGATATGCAGTAAAAGAGTAATTGCTCTTTTCTGAGCAAAAATTATTACTTGATACCAAAATGCTGAGGGGTTTTTTTTCTCTATCATGCACAGCATTGCTGAGATCTTTTTTCGTAGCCAAAATTGAAACATTAAAACTTAGTTATAAGTAGGTAGGTTCTGAAAGCATTATTTTCTACTAAATAAACTACTTTATTTTTTAATATTCTTTTAAATATAATTTTTAAAAAGAGATTTAAAATTTGAAAAATCTGGACATACTCTCTTCTCTTATTTTCTATCTTTAAAACTACTTTGGTTTTACTTGATTTGATGATGTAATTCCTTAAGAAATACAAATATAGTAAATCTTCAGTGTGTGCTATTTTGCCAGTGATATTGTGATATTGATAAATTAGTTCTCAGCTTGATTTTGAAATATTCTGACATTGTCATAAGTAAGGCATATAATAATTATATAAATTTTTGTAAGACTTTTTTTTGAAACAATGTTTGTAAATAATTTCCAGAAAATAACTGATCTGACTGTGTGAGAACTAAGCAGATGTTTTTAATAGTGAGAGAATCTGAACAAAAATAAATAACATCCTCCTGAAAACTTTCTGAGTTCTTACTATATTTCTTTCAGTTTTTAGGTCTTTTGAGGATTTATAAAAGAGAGGTGGTCTCAATTAAAAAAAAAAAAAAAAGGACAAGTCAACACCAGCTTTCAGGCATTTTTAAACTTTAGAATAGTGGGTTTCTTTCTCCTTGCAAAAAGAATCAAGAGAATACAAATTGGTTTTAGAGTGTATTTTTATGACTGTGACAGAAGATTTCTGGATTCCTTCTTATTCCTGAGCCTAATATTTTCACAGTTTTTAAGACAAAACTCCTTAAAATAGATACTTTGGAACATGTTGCTTGAGCTGCAGTTTGCTCTTTAACAAAAGACATTTTACAAAAGTGCAAAGCATTCTCAGTTTTGATAAAAGAATTGTATTGTGTATTCTTTTTTTCAGTCAGTGCTCTTCAGATTTACTGTCTGACATTTACAGGGCTTGCTACTTGCTTTGAAAATCATCCATTCATTTTTTTTCCAAGTCATACTGCAATAGTTAACACTTGGGCACGATCTCCAAAATAAAATGTAAAGAGTAATGATATACAGTTTAAATGCAAATATTTTCTGAGTCTCAAGTTCTCTATAAATATGCTCTCTTTTGTCAGCCAGAGGTACATCTCTTAGAATTTTCACTGTGAATATTTTGCATATATAAAACTTTAAAAAAGTTATATTACTATCACATTAAGTACAGCAAAAATAATCCTAAATGTCACCTGAATTCATAAACAAGAGTTGCAGAAACACAGAGAGAGCAAAGAGGTTATTTTACAAGCATATTGATTCAGATTTTTACTTTGCTTTTTTTCTGGTGGCAGATAAGTCTTCCATTTGATTTTGTTTAAAATTAATAACTCATCCTCTCACCTGGGGGGAAAAAGCCATGAGTACATGATGCTCTGAAGCCTCATTCTCTTTAATGTCTTTGGCTGTTGGAACTGACATTTGTCTACTGTCATAGTCTAAAGGGGCAACAAAAAAATCAGGAGGGCCTTTCACCTTCTGGCTACTGTGGAAGAGCCTAGTTGCAGTACCATAACATTGTAAGAATATATATTCTGATAAGAGATTGAACCACTGGTGTCTGTGCCCAATCTCACTGTGACTGTGACCTGTAAAGAATGTCGTATGTTTCATTTTCTGTAAGACGTCAAAATGATTTTCTTCCAAGTGAAGATGAATTATTTGCTCAAGTGGAAGACGGAATTCACAGACCATAAGGACAAGACAGATCTTATTTATAGTCTCTAACTTCAAAGACTTCATGGGTGATGACTGCAAACCCCTCAGACACAGTAGAGGATTGGCTACCAAGGTACAAGAGAGACAAAACAGCAGAATAGGCTGGAGAAGAAACCATGTTTTGGTAGCAATTAGATTAGTTGACTTCAAGAGCTGTCATGTATCATAAAACTACTCTTGTGACAAAACCAGTATTCTGTCAGCTTCGAAATTGTAGCTCCTTAGCTGTATGTTTGAGCATGCTTGAGTGTCTTCTTCATTAGACCCTATATAAGGTAGACTTGATGGTCCTGAAAAGCTGTTTCATTGTAATTAGTACACTTTTCACATGAGTACATTTGTGCGAATCATATTCTTCTGTTTTCTCTCCATTGGTTCCATAACTGCTCAGTTGCTCTTGCTTACCTATTTATTGTTTATTTGCAGTCTTTGTTTACAATATGATCATGTCCAAACCCATTGATCAGTGCTAATGCCCTAGCAGCACTATTGTCAGAAGTGAATTTTCTTCCATCTTTGCATCCCCTTCCTACTGCTGACACAAAGCTTTGTACAGCCAGCAGTTAAAATCTGTACAAATACCTGACACTAAAATTTATGACATGGTTTTTTGAAGGCAGTGAGAACTCCAACATGCAGTTAGACATGTAGGCATCATTTGAAAATGTTGTTAGATCCATATTTTTCATCTCTGTAAGATTAATCATGTTTCACAATCCAGCCTTCAGTCTGTTAATATTCAAAGTTTAATCTTTAACTTTTGCCTCTTCTATTCATTCTGCCTATGACCTAGGAGACAAAATATGTGTGTGTCCTCCAATATACATTGTTGTAACGTGGTTAAAATTAGTGCTCAGAGAGTTATTTTATTTTATTTATTATTTTTTAAATTTTATTTATTTTTTAAAATTTTCTTTATTTTCCAAGATTTTCAACCACCTTTACGTTATAACTACAGTAGTTTTGTTAAACATTGTTTAAGTCAACAGTTTATGGCACATTACACTGCACTGAAGCCTGTCAAATGTTGGAGTCCATCACAATAAATCTCATGTCACATTACATTGAACTGTGTCATCTAGGGACTAAAGTGTAAAGTGAATGTCAACTTGTCATCTATGGTACTACTTCCTAAGGGAAGCAGTAGAAGCCCCATAGTTAGAATAATTTAAAATGAGGCTGGGCAAAACACTAGAAAATTACACTGTGGGGAACTGTCTCACTTTGGCAGGAAGGAAGAAATTATAGGGGTTTTTCTCCTGTCTTCAACTTTTTTTAGCCTACAAGATATGACATGGTAGGTCTTGGTTTGTTTGTATGTCATGCACTGCTTTATGGACCTGTATTGTCCAGTAGTTTTTGCTTCTTATGTGGTGTCATGTAGAGATATCACTACCCATTACACAATTATGGTTTTAAACAGATACCTGCTGCTGTTCTAAAAGGGATTATTATCAAACATTAAAACTGAGTCAGAGAGGTTTGTCTTTTTTCTCTTATTGCTGTCTTGTTTGTTTAACTGTTGGAGCTTAGCTATAAATAGCAAGCAAATAAAAAGAGGAAAAGAGGAAGCCAGAAAAGTATCAGGTATTTTCAAACTTATGAAGAAATATTTTCTTCTGCAATAATCTTTCATTGATATTCAAATTAAATATAGGCATTTTAATGCAAATGCTAGGAACCAAAGTAGACTTGAGATGCAGGAAAAAACTGGGGCAAAATATTAACATAGAGTCTCTTGAGCTTGATTTTCTTGGACACTCTACTTATCTTACAGAAATGGAGCAGGAAGAATTATTGTGCCACTGCTGGAAATTCTTAAATATACCATCAGAAAGACTTTTTCCCCTTTGTTCTGAGATATAAAAATTTAACTGTGCTTAAGTAAGAGAGAAGTTCTGCTCCAGGCTTCTTGGATAACTGGTAGAAAATCCAACATTGGAATGTCAGGAAAAGGAGTGAAATAAAGAACCAATGAACATGCATCTATTCCAGTCAAAATCTCAAGTCAGGCTGTATAATATATGTAATGTGTACTACACATTCATACAGCTGAGATGTTTTATCCCACAAAAAGTGTAGCTTCATCCAAAATGTTGAAGAGACTGATATGGGCATAGCACTTGCTAACACCCAACATGTGTGTTGTGCTGGGGATGCAAATTTTGGCATACTCCCAGATTAATACAGTTAAATAATAAGAACAATGTCAATCTGCATGGTGATATTGAACCTGAGAAGGAAAGAGAATAAAAACCAGATACGGATACAAGTCTTTGTGGAAAAATGTTTTGAAAACCAGAGAAAACAAACAAAAAAGCAAGAATCAAATATCTTCCTTTTTTCTGGTTCATATACTGTCACATATCCAACAGAAATACTGTGATATGCAACAGAATTTGTACTACAAAAAGACAGGTAAGACTTTTGTTGCATTCCATTTTTAAATGAGATGCCAGAAGATTTCCTCCCACTTTTCCTCAGCAGTAAGAAATGAGTTGGGTAGTTCTTGCCAGTCATTAGTCATGGCCAGTAATTTTTGTGTTAATGTAGTGTAATTTGGCTGTTTTGATAGGGTGCTGTCAGAACTTAAGAGTAATTCATAGAGGAATGACTAAATTTTATCTGAAATTAATTGTAAGGTTGACTTAAAAAATATTAAGAAGTGATGTTTGGCATAGATAGGAATAAAGACTAGTGCAAGGGAATTGTATAAATAATTTGACACATGGATATGGATAGATTACATTCTGAAACTAGAAATAGGTGCTTCTTTTGCAGATAGGATTAATTACAGCTTCCAGGAGGTCCCTTCCTCTTTATTTCCATTTCAGTGAGTGCACAAAAAATTCATGAAGAAAGTTTTCTCTTCTCTTTCTGCATCAGGAAGATGCTAAGTGAACAGAGATAGTTTTAACTTTAAAGAACTGTGAGGTAGGGAACTGTCTTGCAGACACAGGAATGAGTTTATTGACCTTTGCAATTGCCGGGAACAATATTTTGGGAACAGTTGCAATGAGTAAGCCCCTACCTCACATTGATTCAACCGAGGCTCAAAGACAGAATTCACACTCTAGTCCCAGGGGTGCAAAACCTACGATTTCCTAATACAAATGCAGCTACAGTACATAAAGAAAACAATAGTTCTATGACTAGAGGACACTATACTGATGTTGTTTACTTAATCAAAAAGAAATATTTATCCTCCTGTCAATAACTATGCCAGAACCTAATGAAAAGGTTAATATGTCTGATCATATTTTCCTGTTGTACATTATTTTCTGATAAGTGACTGAGTCCTCAGAAGCTTGATGTGATTAGATTAACACAAGCTTTCATTTGGAAGTGTGAAATAGTGTAGAATGATTTGGCATTATCCAGTTAACCTCTAAGATGAAGGTGGATTATGACTGCTATTTAGGTACATACATGGCATTCCTAATTATTGAACATGTCTATATGAGAATAATTTAAAATTGTAGTCAAGGTTGTCATTCAAAGAAAAATAAAGAAACAAAAATACCTACAAAACACAGCATTTCTTGAGAAAAGGGCATGTTGCATTTGAATTAAAAGGAAAGAGCTGATAGGAACCAAGTTCACAAAGGCATAACCTGCCTGGGGATTCTATGGCAATTGATTAAGCTCTGTAGGGAGTGAAATACATTTTTGACCCGTAAAACAGAATTTCTGCCAGGTGTGAGTAAACAAGTTTCATGCTGAAAAAAAAAAAAAAAAAGCAGTCTCAGCCAACTGGCTTTTTAACTTAACAGCTAAAAGTTAGAAAGTTAAATTTATTTCAGTTATTGCCACATCTTCCTGCAGATTCATCATGTACATATTTCTACAGGGAAAAATACCCAAACTTACCATGAGCAGTGAGTCGGCCTGAAATAAAGCAGAAGTAGGAACTGGCCAGCTCCACGTTAGACCAGCTGACAATAAGATACCATTCTCAAAAGGCCAGGTTTGCTTTGCTGTCAAGTAAAAAAAGGAAAAAGGTAAATTAATAAACATTTCATAATGGTTGATTACCAGAAAAGCAAATCCTGGTATTCACTTGCAAGGGCTAATTGCTTGATACTTAAGCCAGTGCTATTGAACTTAATGGAACTTCTCTGGAACTTAATGGAGTGCTTTGGTTTGCTGACATCCAAATCTTTGTTATGTCTCTGCTCTCACCAAAAGCCTCCCTACACATCAAAGCTTGTCTGGTTCACTTACTTTCTTGATGTCAAGACCCAAATTTGTCAAGTCACTGTAAACACAGCTATTTGCCTAAAGTTATTTGTAACTCCTGTTAAATGTACTGTTTCTCTTAAGGTTGTTTGTTATGAAAGACCTATCATGTCAAAATTTCAGAGTGTAGTCATAAGAAAATAAAATTTGTCAAAGATCCTAGGCAAATTCTGTTTGAAAGCATATGTTTAATCTTCTTGAATAGTTTCTTTGGTTTTTGTTTTCCATAGAAAAATGTCAAACCTAGTTTCATATGCCTATTCACATCCTCACAGTGCATGAAACCGTCTTTATATTGCCTTTTTGTAGGAAAAAACCTGTACATTTCTATGTGAAAGGATTTATAATGGTATTCCAGATAGGTGAGAACTTAAGCATATTACTTACTTTCAACACAGGACTCATCCTATTAATTTCAACCTCTGGAAAACTCCTGGAAAATGTTAATGTGGTGTCAATTGTAAAGATGTAGTTGTCTTTGTTCCTTATCTTTTGAAAGTATCTGAATTATTTCACCTGATACATCTACCTGGTAACAACTTTTAGCTCTTACTGCTGATTATTATTGGAAGTGAACACAATTATGCTTTCCATTTTTTATAGCAGTGAATTGTAAGGCTTGGTTTTATTAGTTATTATCAGTGTGTCCATAATGGGGACTGAAACCTCTTAAGTTCAATGGAATTGTTATTTGCTGTCGACAAGCAGATAGAAAAGTGATTGCATGAAAACTGTATGTAGAGTCCCCAGTTCAACAGCCTGTCCTGTCTCTGAGATCACATTCCCTGACAGGTCTTTGAAGTGATATTCCTAGGAAACCACCACATCCGCTTTTTCAGCCTGAAGGATGTCAGGTGGTTCCAACACATTCCACATACAAAATTATTAGCCATGGAGATTAACCACTCTTGTGAGCAAAAGCTTACTCTCCAAAGTAAAGGAACCTACTCACTGTGGTTTAACCCCAGTTGACAGCCCAGCCCCACATGGCTGTGCACTCACTCACCCTGTCTCAGTGGGATGGGGAAGAGAATCATTAGGGTAAAACCAAAAATTCATGGGTTCTGATAAAGACAATAGGTAAAATAAAGCTTGTGCATACCACCAAAGCAAGATAAGGAATTAATTCACCACTTCCCATGGGGAGGCAGGTGTTCAGCCATCCCCAGGAGAGCAGGACTCCATCATGTGTAACAATGACTTGGGAAAACAAACTCCATCACTCCATCACTTCTTTCCCCAGCTCTATATTTTGAGCATGGCACCACATAGTATGGAATATCCATTGGGTCAGAGTCAGCTGCCCTGGCTGTGTCCCCTCCCAACTCTTTGTGCACCCCCAGCCTTCTCGCTGGTGGAGTGGGCTGAGAAGCAGAAGAGGCCATGATGCTGTGTGAGCACTGATCAGCAGTAATAAAAATGTCCTTGTGCTGTCAACACATTTTCCAGCACAAATCCAAAATACAGTCCCACACCACCTACTGTGAAGAAAATGAACTCTATCCCAGCCAAAACCACTATGTTTCATTCCAGAGAGTAAAGCCAAGATCTGCAACCAAACAGGTGATAGTAAGGTGAGAGTTAAAAGTGCCTTTTTTTAACCCCAGCTGGAAGAAAATGTTTACTGAAAGAGGTAAGAGGTAAGAGGTATGAAGAACCAGAAAGGAGCAGAACACAGTCAACAGAAGAGTCTATGGGTGAGGAGAAAATTTAGTTTTGATTTGTCTCATCATTGATTGTCAGAGGCATATGGGGGAGGGGGCAACTTGCAGGAGGCAACTAAGGTGGGAGAAAGCCTTGTCTCTGTGCCTGGCAAACATTTCATGCCTCACATGGAACAGTCAGTCAGCAGGAGACACTGTACCTCCAGAGACATTCTCTGGATGGTGAAAGGTCTCCACCAATGAATTGCAGTGGAAGGTTGGACTGGGCCATGGGCCTCCTCTTAGCAGGCAGACTTTGGGAGGAGCCAGAGGGCATAAAAAGTAACTGCACCACAAGCTCTGGGGGCTTTTTTGCTGGGGGCTTTTTGAAACTTGCTTAAGTGTGAGCTTTTTGGCTTTGGGCTTTTGAGTCTTGTGCTTTTTACATTTTAGGTTTTGTGATTCTGGGGCTTTTTGAGTCTGGGGGCCTTTTGAGTCTTGTGTAGCTTTGACTCCAGTTCACTGGCTTGCTCACTCGCTGGTCCTTCGACCTGACCCCCGCCCATTTTTTGTCCCTATTTCTTTTCTATTTTCCTTCCTTCTGTCTTTTCTAGCCCTCTCTCATTTGGGCAACTCCCTTTTCTTTTTGATTTTGTAAACAATAAATGGTTCTCAGATACAAGGTTGTCTCATTTGACTTAATTTTGTTCCAGACCGCCTATTTTTAAAAAAACTCTTTGCAGTTCCCCACAATGGAACGCAACACTGTCTATGGTAAGATTTAAATGGATAACCTTTGAAATACATAAATAAGTTTAAAAAAGGAATCAGGGAGACTGTGTTTCTTTTTTGCATCAAATTAGGTTTTGTTGTCTAACGCAATGTAACTTTATTTTTAGTTGTTTCATGCTCCCTTTAAATTGCTTTTACAGGTACCATTCCACAATATAGCCTGCTGAGGAAACCCCTTAATTTATGCCTTATTATTTTCTACTCCAAAACATCTAATAAATATTTTTATTTGCTGTCAAAAATTTCCAGCTTTTCTGTTTGTTGTAAGAGGATTTTTTTTCTTTTAGAAATCATAGAATCGTAGATTATAATCATAGATGTGTTGTTTTTGCATGGCCTGATTTTTGATAGTGGGGGGGTCACAGAGGTGGCTTCTGTGAGAAGCTGCTAGAAGCTTCCACCATGTCTGGCAGAGCCAGTCCCTGATGGCTCTGAAGATGGACATGCTGCTGGCCAAGGCTGGGCCAATTAGAGGTGTTGGCAACACCTCTGTGATAACATGTTTAAGAAGAAAATCAAAACAAAGTGGGACACAGTTTTTTCCTAGCCAGATAAGAGGAGGAGGAGAGAACATGTGAGGGAAAACAACATGGAGACACCAAGGTCAGTGGAGGAGGGGGAGGAGGTGATCCAGGCGCTGGAGCTGAGATTCCTCTGCAGGCCATGGTGAGGACCATGGTGAAGCACCTGTGCCCCTGCAGCCCATGGGGGATGTGGGGATCCACAGGGGATGCAGAGATCCACCTGCAGCCCATGGAGGAGGTGCCCACACCAGAGCGGGTGGATGCTGGGAGGAAGATGCAGTCCAGGTGAGAGACCCAGTGGAAAGAGGGGACCCCTGCTTCCAGGCTGGTGCAGCCTGTCCTTGGAGGACTGCACCCCATGGAAGAGTGACCCATGCTGCCGCAGTTTTGGCAGGACTGCTGCTCATGAGATTGGAACCACACTGGAAAAGTTCATGGAGAACTGTCTTGTGTGGGAAGGGACCCCATGGTCTCACAGGGGAAGGACTCGTCTTCCTAAGCAACAGAAGAAAACCTTGGGTGACCAGCTGACCAATACCGCCCCCTCCCCATGCCCTGTCCCCTGCACTGTTGGTGGGAAGGAGGGAGGGGTTGGGGGAAGAAAAGGTGGTCTTAAAGACCTATATTACTTCTCATTATCCTCCTCTGATTTTGTTTGCAATAAACTCACTTAGTCTCTAAGATGAGCCTGTTTTGCCCTTGGAGTGTTTTCTCCCGGTCCTTATCTCAACTCATGAACCCTTCATTAAACTTTTCTCTCTCCTCTGCCCAGCTGTGGCAGGTGAGGGTGAGTGAGCAGCTTTCATGAGTGCCTGGCATTGGGCCAGTGCCAAACCACAACAGAACAGAACCATGGTTTGGGTTGGAAGGGAGCTTAAAGCTCATCTAGTTCCAACACCCCTGCCATGGGCAGGGACACCTCTCACTAGACCGGGTGTGATCTAAAACAGTGTGTTTTTTCTTTTGAAAAGATCCTTTTTCCTGCCCCACAATGACAAATCTGTAGAAATGTGTAATTTTGAAGGGTGGACCATCTATCAAAGTGGGACTGAGCATTATTTTCATTATATCTATTAGGTATAATGTCACTGTCGTTTTGCATCAATGGAATGATTTTTCATATGTGGAAGAGAGATTAATACAGCTTTGGTTTATGTCTAAAAGTACAGCTAGCCCTCATTTATTTTCTGGAATACAGTCTGAGTTTTGGAGAGAAAGACAAAAAATATGGCACTATAATGCCTTGTATGTACTATAACGAATTACTATATTCACCAGTGTTATACTGAATACAGTGATAAAACCTTAATTCTGCAGATTTATCATGGTGACTCTTGTCCTTTTTGGTAGGAATAGTCATCTTAAAATCTTGAGTGCATTTTAAATTCCATTATCCTTGAGAGATCGAAAAATCCTAATGCCTTTATTTTACAAGCGAAGCTAAGTCGTGTATTTAAATATATTTAGACAGAATAAGATGCAAAGAGAGGCATGTTCAGATTTTTTTGGAAGCATTTTAATTCAATATGTTTAACCTTAGCAATAAAAAAATAAGGGTGAGTGGCATGCACATGCCTAATTTTAACAGTAAAATGTACATTTTTAATTCCAAACTAGTCACTTATGCAATCAAACCAGACAAATAGGCATTTGCAGGTGGTAATTCATTTGAGCTACCTTCCATTTTGCATTTTTGAGAAATTGTCTTTTGGTGATATCATTATTAATGAAGGTAGCCCTCAGGACCAGATCAGATTTAGAGAGAGTGGATTCCTAATTATCAGTCTGGATGTTCTAAATATAATAGCTTCCTTTTCAGACAATGAGAGCAACAGAATTCACAGATGACAATTCAGCCCAGATACCTGTTTTAAAAGAAGCTTCTGTCACTCTTCGGTGTCTATATAGTAAGGCCGGATAATTAGCTTAAGCTAAATACTAATTTTTTAATGGCTAAAATTAGGGTATATTAAGTCTACCAAGAGCTATTTGTATATAACATTTTCAGGGTCAGGGCTTAATTATCCTGATATGGAAATAGCAAAACTCACACTTCTGCACTCTCAAAAGCTCTACAATAAGATGTGTTCCTTTGAAATTCTTTTCTACTAATAATAAAGATCACATGGGCTCCACCTTTTCTACCTGACAAGGTTCCACTCTATTGCTTGCTGAAAAACTGCTGAAGAAAACCAGCATTCTTCCAACCAATATGCTTGAAATTACATTGTTAAGTTCATGATGAAGTTTTAAAATAAATTGTTCAATTAGAAAAGAAAATCAAAAAAAGAAACCATCTCTCAGGGATGTCAGTGAGAATATCTGGTCTTTCTTTGACGATAAAACTACTTGGCTGGCTTATAAATAATGTATGGCCTCTGCAGTGAGAACTGAAAAAGTCACCAGTTCCTTCAGGAACGCAGGGCAATAGTCAGTGTGATTTAGTATATTAGATCATTTTTTCAACCTTGGAAATGGAAATGTTTCGCCTTATTTGTAGGTAAAAACACTGAATATGTTCATCTCATTTGGCTTTTAGAACAGTGCCTCTAAGGAGCAGTATCTCTCCCAAGGTGTCAGAATTTAAAGTTTTACACTCGACTCTTGAGAATGTGGCACCAAAATGTGCAAAAGCTTTAAGAATAGACATAACTAGACTTTCAGGACTACACCTTTTTCCTCTTCAGATCTTTTCAAAGGCTCATATTAAAAGACTTGTATTCAGGAATCCTACAAAGCAAGTTTGAACCAGTTGAATTTGTTTCCTGCTTTTCACCTTTCAAGGAAAAATTACTTTTGGACTCTTTCTCAAACTGTCAAACTTTATATTTGTAAATGTGCTCTTTAAAATAAAGACAAAACTAATTTTGCTATTTATACATCACTTTTTTCTTCTTTGAATTTGTCTAAACTCTTTTTGTCAAGTATCTAGTGTCTCTAAACACTAGATATTAGTGTCTTTTAATTGCTCTATTATTATTTTCATGTGAAATTGCATAGGTTTTATATCATGAGAAGTAAATAATCATATCTACTCACCATCTGTGTGCCACTCATTTTAAAGTATGTTACAGAATCTCTGTTTTATCTTTTCAAGGTTATGGAGTCCCAGTCTATTGACTCATTCATCATTCCAAAGCTATTCCATTATTGTGACCATTCTTGTTGCCCTTCTCTTTCTGATTCCATTGTACTTTTTAGGTAGAAGGTCCAGATAGATTTCAAAATCAAGCAAGAAATAGGCAGACAATAGATTCATTAAAAAAAACAAAAACCTTTCTTTATCCTTCCAAGTAAATGATGACATTTAGTTTGCTTTTTTGGTCATTATGGAATATTAGCACAATGTTTTGATATATTTTATGCAAACATGCCACTATTGCCTATAAATTAAACAAAACCCACTGTGTTGGTTTTTATAAGTTACAGACTGCCAGGTGTGTAGAATGGGTTAAACTCAACCACAATGTACCTATATATGCATTTATAGGTGTGTATATATGATGCATATGTATATATATGTGTGTGTGTATATATATGTGACTGTTTTTATAGCTAATTAACAAAGCAGATATTCCTGAGACATGATTGATCTCACCTACTTAGTTGTGGATTTCATGATAAAAAGAATCCTGCCCAGGCTATATCCATTTCCCCCTGTGTAAGAGAGTGTGCCTGGACAGTGTGCCTGGACAGTCAGCTCTGGAGTAGAAATCTCTTGCAGTTAAACATATCTGACCACAAATCTCACTGCAAAGCTCAACACCAGACACGTACTTGTGATTTTTCACTTTGGTGTGTTTTTCTCCTGAAGTTTCTGGTTTGCTTCTTTTGGACCTCAAACTCACACTTTATTGAATTTCATCAAAGGTAGACAAAAATGTTGATTTTTGTAATTAATAATCCAGCAAAATTTCATATTGTTTTGTTGGGAAGGTAAAATGGTAGTATATATGTGTGTTTGCTTGTTTATCGGTAATTTCTAAGAAAAAGCAGAAATACTGGCAGTGACTCAATTAAAAAAAATATTTAAAATTTCCTTTGTAATTTATGACACATTATGGTCACATAAAGTAGAAACAGTATTTAAAAAAATTCTCAGAGGCAAAAAAGAAAATGTTAAGCAATATTTCAAATTATAAAGCCTACTTTCTTCCTTGATAAGGATGATATCTTGTACTCTTGATGAAAATCAGGCCCTAAATATGATACAGCTTACAGTTCACAATGCTCATTAGCAATAACACACAGCAAAGTGTTAATCTTGGACCTAAAATGCTACTCAGGTAGAATCAAATGAAGTAGAGAAAAATGTCAGATATTTTAATTAAAATATATTGGGGAACCTATCTCTCTGGAACATAAACACATTTGACAACTTTGATTAAGGTTTTTCTCTGTGAAAATGCCAGCTTTCAGTTTCCTTTACTCTTCATGTGTGCTGCGTTTGGAGGTCAAACATGAGAATTTAGCACTTGAGTGAAATCATCACTGTTGCACTGTCATCTGGAAGGATGTGACAAAGTGCAGTGACATTTACAAACCCTTGGATTGCCAAAGATGATTAGATGTTCAGGTCAGGCAGAGGAAAGTGTATTGTTTCTTTTTAGGAACTGTAAAGAGTCAGTCATCAGATCCTATGTACTTAGTAGAAAAGAGAGTAATAACAGTGAACTATGTAGTCTAGAAATATCACAATCAAGGTCCAAGGCACTGACTTGCTTCACCCGCTTTTTCAATACTTAGAACAGTAAGCAGAGCCTGGACTATTAAGGTGATTATGAAACTGCAAAGTATGCATTAATTTTCTATAAATTTGGTTTATCAAATGCCACTCAAAGGAGATCAAACCTCGTGGATAAATGATAAAACTTTGTTTCAAGTTTAGCTACTTGTATGAGATTTACCTGTCCACAACTTAGCCACTTACAGCAGCAGCTCAACATCTCCTGGGTGCTCCTTTCCATGTTCACTGCAGAATCCCTATTTACCTGTTCTCGTCAAACATAAATTATTAAAGATATATGAGAGAAACAGCAAAGTGACACAAACTTTCTCTAAATCTTGGTCAAGTTCCCAGGGTATATCCTCCAAACATTTTGCTTACTTGTGGGAAAGTTATTTTTAAAAGTATTTGTGCTTTTGGAATAAAGGCCATGCCTAGATGTGCTGGCATTTTGGAATTTTCTGCTTGTTTGTCTACAAGGAATTCATTATCCCATGGTTGACCTGAGAATTTCAAAGTGTATGAGGCTCATCTCAAACTGCAAAATAGAGAAGACATATTCCTCCTATCTCACCCCCTCAAATATGAAATTAATTAACACATGACAGCAAAAACAGTATTTGCATTCAAATTTATGGGTATATTACTTCAAATGGTATAATGATACACTTGTATGTTTTCCTCCCTCTGATGAAAGAATTAGAAGTGTCAGTCGTATTTCTAAATACATAAATAGAACCTAATATCTAAGATAGACAGAATGAATGCACAACAGCTATTTTTAAGCTTTCCTTAGAATTAGTTTTCTTTTTTTTTTTTCAAAAGATTGCAAGCTACTTTTATGTTGTGGGACTAGGTGGTACCATCTGCATCCTACATTAAGTTATTTTGTGCTCATGGACATCTTACAGCAGCAGCTCTGCAATTACATGGTGATTAGTGAGTTGTCCAGTTTTAAAAAAACTACTCTCGCAGAAAACAATGGACCAATTGCACCTCTGTCCAGATGTTTTGTGCAGATGGTATACTGTTTGCTAGAAAGTATAAATACATAGGAGATTGGTCATAATTAACAAAAAATTGGACCAAAATCCTTAGGATATTGAAAGAAAATGTGATGCTATTCTTTTGGAAAGACAAAAGAAGAAAAGAAAGTCTTACAGCAACTGAATATAATAGAAACCTCTGAAAGCAATGCACATTTCAGTCTTTCTACATTTTTCCACTTGGATCTTTTATATCGTAATGTCTGCAAAGTTAATCATTGCAGAGGTTCAAAGCTATTTCATTACAATTTAAGTACAAAGGGTGAGATAATAAATCATAATTTTAGCGATTTCTTTGAAAGAAATATCTCTCCAGAGATGTTATCTGCACCAATATAAAAGAAAAAAAATTACAACAGTGATAACAGAAACATTTTTCCCCTTTTTTTTATATCACAGAATGACAGAATCACAGAATGGAGTATTTTGCCCTAGGGGATCCCTCCAACCTAGATGGACCTTCATGCACATTCTTATTTCCCTGGTTTTCAGGTTCCAGGCCCTCATACCTATTGTATAAGGGCACCTGGGGAGGGGAGGTAGCTCATGAGAGGTTTCACCACCACCCTGAGATGGTGGTGGACGGATGGTGGGTCCATTTGCTAAGGTGTGGTAGTGAGACTCCGGAAGTGTAAGAATAGGAATGCAGATGAGGCAGTAAAACAGGAAATGTCAAGTATTTTGGGTTAAGATTGATAGCTCAATGATATATATCAGAAACAGAACTCTCTGAATACTTAAAATATAATTTACAGGCTTAATTGAGTTTTATTTTGTTTTAATAAGTTTTCAAAAGTATATAGGCATTAAAACAGATTATATTCTATTGTTTTATTCCTCTGTTTGAGAAAATAATTTTTTCAGTGACTATTTTGAATCTCCTTAGCTTTTTTGAACTTTCCCACTTAATGAGATCTCCTTTTTAATGCCTTACAATAATCTCTTCATGTCAATCTTTATAGCTGATTTGGATAAACTAGGTGCTGTTAGTGTCTGAGCCATAAAGGCCCATGTCATATTAAGCCAGAATTGCTTATCTTAATTTTGTATTCACACAGTTTAAACACCAGCTGCTCACTGCTGTAGGCAATATATAGTTTATTTCTCTTTCCATCATGATCCCTAGTACTTCTTAGGAAGGCAACCTGAGGAATGATGGCCATTAATATAAATAAACTCAGAGAAAAAATTAGCACAGAAAATTTCCATGCTTGTCCCAGAAAACATTGGCAAAGCCCTGTGATTTAAAATACCTCCTTGACAGTTTTGATTATAATTAAATCATAGACATATGGGAGGCGAATAACTCAATGTCATTTAAGCAAAGAGAAATTTTAGGACCAAAGAAACAGGGAAGTTCTTTCTTAATTGAATGTCATTTTCCTTCTTTCTCCCCTGTTCTTTGCATTCATAACTGAGCCAGTAATATAACCAATAATTTATTGCGGTTTTTTTTTCTGATGTGAAAAATAAAGAGATTCTGACTATTTAAAAAAGGATTTGTATTTTCTTCATATTCTGGAATTATAGTAAATTATATTTTCTGGGACTATTGTCAGGATATCCAAGAAATTAGAACCTGTTTACCAGATTGGAATACCTTCTGGACTTACTGCTTGATCAGCTGTTCCTTGAAAACCATCTACCTCTTACAGATGTATATAACAACAAGGATATGGTCTGATTGCCTTTGTTTATAAAGTGTCATTATTGATTCAGTTCTGAGGAGATTTAAAGCGTGCAGCAATGAGTAGGACAGCTGTGTAGATGACTATAAAGATTAAAAGGAAAGAATCAATACCTGATTTTAAAACATTGACGTGTCTAAATGACCTGTTATTTTAATTTTCTAGATTACCTTTTATTGTGCTGTACATGAACCAAATGCGAGCATCAGGTGGATAATTTTGCCCCCAATGAGATTTTTCCAGTGTTTTGAAATACACTGGTTAACTCTAAGTCCTGTTTATCAACAGTTTAAATAGCTAATTCAGCTAGACTGCAGCTTAAAGTGTTCAACTCTTCTTTTTTTACAAGTATTTAACAATTAAAACTCAATCCCTGATCTTGCCAAACACAGCAAATTACTAGTATATGTATAATTTAAATACATAATGCTTGTCATTGCCTTCAAAAATATTTGAAATAGTGCATTTTTGAACTCTAAGTGCTAACCAGCATGTTTTCTTAAATGTCACACATCTTTAGTTCTATTTGGTAATTTATATGAAAAATTTAATGCAATAATAACATAATAACCAAGACAGGTCAGTTGAAACTTAAAATATGGGGGGGAAATGTAATTTTATCTGAAAATTAAGATTAGGGATAAGATTAGTGTTCAGAGAGTGACAAAGGCTACATCTACAGGGACACTGCAACTGCAAAAGAAATGCCAAGGGGAGCATGGAGTGAGATGATCTGTTTAGGGAACGTAGAGAGAACAGTGCAACTTTACTAGTGGTAAGTAATTTGGATATTAGAATAAATGTTAAGACTGGGCACATCTAAGGAAAAGAAGTTTCATCCAGATTAAGAAGGTAGTTTTGAGGCTGCATTCTTCCTTTACTACCACTGTAGTTTAAAAGCTGATATTTTGATCTTTAGATCACTTTTATTTTAAATGTCATACTTAAAAGCATGCTTAGAAATTTTTTCTCATGTTCATTCATTGATGTGAGTGACGCTAAGAACCAAAACTTTAAGCTTTATGTGGGAGGTGAAATTGATGTATTAGGGAGTGTTTAGATGAGACAAATCTTTTACCATGATTTAGCTTTGCAATAACTACTGCAGACTTTTACCCCTATGTTAAAAAATGGATCAATAACCTTGAAGTGAGAGTAGAGCAAGAGCCAGACACATTGACAGTGTGAGCCCCTGACAAGTTTAAAACCATTCTCTGTCTTAGTACGAAACACTTGCACATGTATCCATACTGCTATATTATTATCACCAATCCAATGCTCACCATTCTTTCAAGGTGTCCTTCAGTGTATGGCCAAACTTATAAGATCTGACAGAACCATAGCTAATTAATGTAATTTAGGTGAAAAAATATTTAGCTTCTGCTTTGTAATATTCTTCACTCTTATTGTTGTCTGAAATAGTTGGGGTTTTTTTAAACTCATTATATCAAATAATTCTAATCCTGTTTTCGTTGTAGTAAAACTAGTATTGCCCCTTGTATTCCCCTGTGCTTGGCATTTACTTTCTGTGTACTACCCACATAATTTCCATCATACATCATCCAACAATCTGATATTGACTCAAAAACTACTGAGGTAAGAGACGTTGCAGCATACATTCTTTCTGTGGTTTCTTTGGTTTTTTGGGGTTTTTTTTGCTATTTAATTGTGTGCTGAAAGAAGTCAAAATTAGAGTATGACAAATAAAAAAGGATGTTATATGAGACTGTAAACATAAATAAATATAAGCAAATTATTGATCTGTTTTTGGTGCAGCTCTTCTACTGGTAGAAATAAACCATAAACTTTTCTGTTTGTCTGCAATTTTTAAGTTTGGCATTCTGATGATTCTAATAATGTTAAGGCTGGACTTGAATCATATAGCACAAATCAGGAAGAAACATACTTTTTTGACTCGTATATGCTGAGAGGTTGGCTCCCTTGTTTTGATGCCAAAAAGATTTTTTGCTATTTCTTTTTATACCTTTTACACAATTCTGTGTATCCACAAGTATTAGCATGTGCACTTGTACTTCTCTGAGTCTGGTAATTCAGCATAGCTCCAAGGTCCTGTAGAGTTAGGAGACCAAACATCCTACTGTCTTGAGGAGCCATGGCTCCTCTCAGTAGAACATGTTCTGTCAACTTATTGGCCCCCCAGGGAGCTTAAGTCTATAAGTTGCGTGTGTGAGTGGGGTGGGGGGATACAGCAGAAGAACAGAAGAACAGAAGAAGAAGAGAAGGGAGAAGAGCATGCATACATGGTGGGCTTCGTGACGTGATGTATCAGAACAGGATCCTATTAAAATACTGAGGTAAATGACCCTCGACCCTGTAACCTCCAACCGTGTCTAGTGTTCATTCCTGAAACCAGGAGAAAAAGGCATCAGTTTCCCTTCTGAGTAAAGCTGGCAATTGGGACTCAGACCTTTATTATCAGGCATCGGCTTCATTTAGTGGTTTTTTAGGTCAATGGATTGACCTTAGAAAATTATTTCACTAACTGTTCCTTTGGGGGTCTGCCACACTGCAATTTCAATCAAATATACGTTCCAAAGGGAACATATGCAGTGAAAAACAAAATAATAAGTAACTCGTTATATCTAATAGATTAACATGAAACATCATTAAATCATTAAAAGATTATTATTTTGAGTATGTAAATAACTAATCAATCCATACTGGAAGGTGTTGAAACTTAAACTGGGTGGATTATTGTCTATCTTTTCTAGACCAAATGAATAGATCTACAAAAAAGTATTTCTGAAATGCTTTCCAAATTTTTTTCTTTTGTTGCAAACAGGAAATATGTATGTGAGTTTCTAATACTTGAATTTAGTTCTGATGTACTTTTAACATTTAATACATGGGTGGAATATTCATGAATATATAATTAAACTGCCCAAGCATTAATATTAATGGACTATTCATCTATCCAGAGATAAAGATGATTACAGGTCAAGAGTTATCATTTAACCCAGTGGTTATCCAGCTTGACATTGTGATTAATGGGATTTACACAAAGGGGTGCTTCATTGCTGCCTCTGTTAAATCCTACTATGTTCACTTGTCACTAGCCAAGTATTGAAATAAATGGGATATGATGTACAATTAAGATAAGGAATCTGTGATCAAAGAAACCTAGCGGAAGAAGGAAAAGCAAATACCTCTTGAGTGCATATACCCTGACCCATCTATTATGAGAAGAGTTATATAGTCTGCATATATGTTATAACTAAATAAAATTATAATATTTATAAAGGATGAGAGAAAAAAACATTAACAAGATTTAAAAAAAAATGCACTCCTTTAGTTTACCATGTTCTAAGTTAAGAATATGGGCTACTGAAAAGGAAGAGATGAATGTCATTCATACACATAAAGCTCTTGCTGAGGATATGATTACTTTCAGGGTATACATTCTTCTTTGTGTTGATTGCTATCCAGAGTAGAGAAGATATGACCTACCCTTAAATAACTATTCCTCTTTGCAGCCTAGTAATCTAATCTATGGGATTTAGCAACTTTTAACGAATCGGATAAATCAAATGGACCAAGATACAGAAAGAAATAACAGGAATCAAAGACAAATTTTTGTTTCTGAGAACATTGAGATTACTTAGTAAAAAAATTTAAAAGTTTGTTCCTAACACAGTTTTCAAACTAGAAGGTGGTGCTCTCTCCTTCTAAAGGTTAAGTGGTGGTAGTAGGTCTTGAAAAGGGGTTTGCTCTTGTTCCCTCAAAATTATTTCCTCCATGACCTATAGATTATTCTCATTTTCTCTTCTGCCTTGTGATAGCCATGGGGCATTTTATACAGAAAATATTTAGCATTAGACAATCCTTGTGTTTTCTCCGAAAAACTTTACAATGTTATATGTGTCTCAAGGTCTGATGCAAGACATGGGTGATGAATAGGACCATATTGATTTTCTTAATAGTCTGAGTTTAATCTGTCCAAATAATCTGATTTTACTAGTAGGCAACACCTAAAAACATATCAAAAAGAAATATTGTTACTTACATGATTCAAAAGTAAGTTTGGGTCAACAGGGCTTATTAAGATCCTGATAGATTAATGTGTTTTCCCTGTTTTGTTAGCCTGGCATAAATCATAAAATTACTAGGATTTCTGTAAAGCATTTGCTATGCAGTTACAAGGAGGTTATTACTCAGACCCAAGGATTGTATGTATTTTTTACATATTTCCCTTTTCTGTTGTGTGCTGATAAGCCATGTCTGGAAATTACTGCAGGAAAGAAAGGTCTGTGTAGGATAGTCAAATACAGGATCAATTTCACATCAGTATTAACGTTTTGTGAAAAGGAAAACTAAATGGTTCTAGAAATATATTTTCAGTAAAGATATCATTAATACCATTCCAGGAGGTACTGGCAGTATAGAATACTTCATGTAATTCAGAATTTGTGTTTTCACATTATTAACTACATATTAACACATTCCACCATGGGCAAAACCTACAGGTAGTAAGTCAGTTTGAACCTAGTTACAAAAATCACATTTGGGGTGTTAAATACTGGCACTAAAAGAGCAAACAACAGCCACAGGGCTGCTTCACCTATTGCATGTTGAGGCAACATTAAGCTCTCACATAAACTTCACAGAAATCTGAAGCCTGGGAAGATGCTTCCTGATGGAAGTAAAAAAAGTGTCCCAGCTTCCACAAAACAGAAAGGGGCAAACGCACTTTGAGGAAAAAAAAACAAAAAAAGAAAAGCATGGAAAACGCTACAATGCTACTAGTCTGTGATCACAGAATCATAGCATGAGAAAATGCCTTGGGTTGGAAGGCACCTTAAATGTCATCTAGTTCAAACCCCCCTGCTGTGGGCAGACTAGAGACTCAGATCCTCATCCAAACTAGCCTTGAACATGTTTAGAAACAGGGTATCCATGAGGGCCAAGCATGCCCTGGGGTTTACTGGGTCTGGCATCACCAGCTGGTCAAGGGGGAGGATTGGTGTGTTCTACCTAGGCATGAGTTCAGGCTATCAGTGAAATTATTTCTTTCTTAAAAGAGGTTCTGTGAATTTTACTAAGTTTTGAAAAGGTATAAACTTATCTACTTTAAAAAAAAAAAAGTTTCTAAACGGAATCACTCATTCTGTTTGTCATAGTAGACAAAAATCTAGAGTTTACATTGTATACCTCTTCAGTAAAATATCATTCCTTTCACAATTTTAGGCTGCTTATATATGTGTTTTATATGCATTATATATATGCGTACTTTATTTACTTTTTAGTTATTTTGCTAGTAATACAATTATAGGTGCACTTGCTTTGCTTCTTTTCTCTTCCAGCAGGTTTTCATCTCTACTTTGCATGCAGTTGTTACATGAATAATGCAGAAGCAATTTTTTTGGTGTGATATCTTTACAAAAATGAGTTTGTTCAGCTGTAGTAACAACACAGTGTTGGCAGTCAGTAATTTCATGAGAGACTTTTATTGCTACCAGAGGAAAGAGAAGTGAATAATCAGTACCCTAAGGGAAATATATTAGTGCTATAATTCAATTCCTAAGTGACCTGGCAATTAATAACCAGTAATGATGAGGGCCAAAGAGCAAAAGAATAAGATATGCTGTAAATTATTTCATGAACAGTCTGTGTGAGAAAGGGCACAGTTCTCAGGCAGCTTATAGGCCAACAGAGGATTCTTTAATACTCCTATGTCTGTAGGTGAGCTCTGCTGTATGAAAAAAAAATGTAGTCTTCATCCTCTAATGATGATAAAATGATTACATAAATAACGTTAAATAATTTTTCATGGCTGAAGTATGCAAAACTCAGCAGTTTAAGCAAAGTAGGGTTCACTGACACCTACATTTGCAGAAAGTATAGTATGCTTTAGGGATAGAAGTATGAAGCAAGATAGCTAATCATTGAATTTAATACATGATAAAGGAAATAATCTCTGTCAACGTAAGTACAGAATAATATAGTGTAACAGCACTTTACTCCCTGTTGTGGTTTAATCCCAGCCAGCAACCAAGTGATCTGCTCTCTCACTCTCCCACTAGCAGGATCAGACTAGCAAAAGCTAGAAAACACATGGGTTGAGATACAGGCAGTTTATTAGGGAAAGAAAAAGCCATGGACACAAGCAATATTGTTGATCAGGGCCCACACAGAGCCAAGGCCTTTTCTGCTTTTTTACTGCCACTTTGGCAAGGGGCAAGCAAATCAAAACAAGGAAGGCAGCTCAAGGTCTGGCAGCTGTTCAGCCATCTCCAGGAGACCAGGGTCCCATTACACGTAATGGTGATTTGGGAAGACAACGGCAAACACTCCAAACATCCCTCCCACCTTCTTCCCCCCACTTTATATACTGAGCATGAGTCACATTGTCTGGAATCTCCCTTCAGTCAGTTTGGATCACCTGTCCTGGCTCTTCTCCACCCAGCTTCCCATTCATTCCCAGCCCCCTTGCCAAAGTGGCAGTAAAAAAGTAGAAAAGGCCTTGGCTCTGTGTGAGCCCTGATCAACAATAACAAAAACATCTCTATATTATCAATACTGTTTTCAAGATAATTCCAAAAACATAGCCCTATACCAGCCACTGATGAAAATTAACTCTACCCCAGACAAAAATCTCAAGACCACAATGTGAAACTTTGTCAATGTGAAGAATGTTTTGAACATGAGCAAGGCTTGAGTTATATCATAATTAGTTTTACTCTTTAGAAAAGTGGTGGCTATTCTCAATTAGCATTTTATTTCTGCCCTTTGACTTTAATCATGTACCTCTAAATTTCTGCAGTGACAAGTATATGGAAGAAAACTAATATACTTGGAACTGCTTAATCTTCTTTTACATTCAGAAGAATAAAATTAAATTGCTCATGCTGCTTTTCAGATGTTGGCTGTTATAAGGTGTTTTACAAAGTAATGAATTAAAATGTTGGTAGTGCTGTGCCCTGTAGGCAAATAGAGCTTCTATTATGTTACAACAATTGTTCACACACAGATGTAAAATTGCAACCTGATTTTATATTGAGAGCGTGCATGTAGAGGACACTGAGGTTATTTTCTACTCATTTTATGTAGTTCCAAAGCTCTAAAAATTTTTACCTAAATAAGCAAAGACATACAAGGCAAAAAAACAGATACAGATGAAGAAACTAGCAATGGCTACATTTTGCTGATTGATACCACAAGAACTAGTTAACCTAAAGCCTTTTTTGGCATTGTGACTTGTCAATATACAAAAATTATGTAGTCACAGAGAAAAAATGTTCAACAGTATTCACATTTTATTTGCAAATTACCATATCCAAATTTATCAGAAATATAAAGAAACTATTGTAAGTGAAGTATATGAATTAAGTGCTAATATAGATCTGAAAAAATAACTCATTCAGTGCCATTTTTGGCCAGATTTCTCATGCTAATTCCACCTGAGCCTTTCCTGACTATGTCTCAGTTTGATTTTTTTTTTCTTTCTACTGTGAATTGAAATATTTCTCCTGCTATATCATCTCATTGAGAAGTGATTTACATAAGAAACTAAATATTTTATGTTAAACAGGAGATTTAAGTTCAGATTTAACAGGAAGCCCTTGCAGAAAGGGTAAACAGTGGTTAATTGAAGGTGTCCCCAACCAGTCTGCTACAGAGAGGCTTTTTAAATTATGTCTATCCACCTGATTCTTTCTTCTTGCTAATGTAATAATTTTGAACTAGTCAGCCAGTCACAGGCTAGCTTTACAGCCTGTTTTACAGTCTTTGCAATACCATTTTACCTCACTCCTGCTCAAAGTGGAGTCATCTCAAGCAGGTTGTTCAGGAGAATTTTCTTTTGAGTTTTGAAAATCTCCATGAAGGGAGACACCAAAACTTCACTGGCAGACTCAGTGTTCAGTCACCCACACAGTAAAATATTGTCCTTAATTTGGGGTAATGAAGGTCACTGGAGAAGACAATAGACAGTGGAGAAACTACAGAAAGCCTATTACACAGAAAAATGATATAAGGGATAATTAAAATAGAGATGGGGATGCCTAGCAGCCATGAGATGAAAGTGGCAATACTACAGTAAGGTGGTATTTAGTAGGAAAATATTAAACAAGAATAAATTAGCCTTTAATTCGTAATATTACTGACCAACAAATATTCCTGACCAATACAGAAAAGGAATTTTCTTCCTTAAAATTGATTGAAATAAAAAAATATGTTTGGGAAATTGTCAAGACGTTGTTACGAATTGGAATAGTTTGGATTTTTTTGGTCTGCTTTATTTTTATCCTCAGATAGTGTGAGTATGAAAATTTCATTTTCTGATGTGATAGGATTAACTTTATGACTTCTGCAGGTGGATCTCTGCACCCCTGTGGACCATCATGGCTGCAGGGGCACAGCTGCCTCACCGTGGTCTGCACCAGGGGCTGCAGGGGAATCTCAGCTCTGGCACCTGGAGCATCTCCTGGCCCTCCTTCTGCACTGACGTTGGGGTCTGCAGGGCTGTTGCTTTCACATATTCTCACTCCTCTTTCCACTTCTCCTCCTGCAGCAGTTTTTTTCTTCTTAGCTCTGTTATCTCAGAGATGATGCCACTGTTGATGATGGGCTCATCCTTGACCAGTGGTGGGTCTGTCCTGAAGCTGCCTGGAATTGGCTGTGCCTGAGATGGGGGAATCTTCAGGTAGCTGCTCGCAGAACCCACCCCCATAGCCTCCAAAGACTTGCCATGCAAACATAAAAAATGCATTTTGAGAAAAATGCCTGGCTTTTGCCAAAATTTTATGAGATTAACACTGGAAGTGGTGGCAATAAAGGTAATGATGGAAAAGGACATCCAAAGGATACAGGATCTGCTTATTAGAGAAGAACATCACATTTCTATAGTTGTAACCTATCACTGTCATCAGATTATACAAATAATTTGCAATTAATAAATTTGGTATTGAATAAATTAAGCCAATTATAATTGCAATAATTGCATAATAATAACTTAAATGTTAGATAGTTATTCTGAAAAATATAGAGGGAAAAATAAACCAATAAAACAACAGAACAGTTATTCCTGTAAGATCCAACAGTGATCTGTACCTATACAGTAATGTGATATATTTCTTAATGATTACTTTGCAGCTTTTGATCACCAGACTGTATTGTTAACTAGCCATGGGGATTGCAGTTGAATTGAGAAAATTGAAACCCCATGCACTGAATGAGTATAATAGACTGCTCTGTGTGTAAATTACATTTATTTGGCTGCAGCCAGCAAGACAAAATGCTTAATCTAAAAAACTAATAATCACAAAACAGAAATTCATCACTATAACTCATTTCTGTGGTACATGCTACAAATTAAAAAATAAACACTAGAGGAAACTATACATAAAGGATCCCAGAGGCTCTTAAAATATTCAAAATGGATCATAATTTAAAAGCTGAACTATGGTAATATTACTTTATTGATGGATTATGCTCATAAATTGTGATTGTGCAGATAAATTATATTTTTTAAAAAATCAGAAGCAAATAATAGAAATCTACTTTAATGGTGCTATTGAAATTCAGTTCTTAAGTTTCATAATTTTGTGTTTGCCTTCCTTATGAAAAGGTTTCACAACACAATTAAACAATCATTAGTCATCTTTAACTGATGTAGCTGTTTATCCTGCTTTCACTGAAATTAGAAGCAAAGTTTTATATGCTTAATAGTAAGTATTGTTTCCATTGAATGGAAACATGCTGGATTTAAAACAGATTTCAGAATGCAAAGGTTGTACCTTTAAAAATCATACAATAGAATCATTTAGGTTGGAAAAGATGTCTAATGTTTCTGAGCCCAACTGCTAACCCAGCACAGCCAGGTCCACCACTTAACCACGTCCCCATGTAGCACGCCAATGTCTTTTGAATACCTACAGAGATGGTGGCTCCACCACTTTCCTGAGCAGCCTGTTCCATTACTTGAACAACTCTGTCTGTGAATAAATTTCTCCTAATATCCAGTCTAACTTTCCCCTGACACAGCTTAAGACTATGCCCTCTTCCCCTATCACTTTTTGCCTGGGAGAAGAGACCAACCCCCACCTGCCTGCAACCTCCTTCAGGGAGTTGCAGAGAGTGACAAGGTCTCCCTTGAGCCTCCACTTCCTAACTTGAGCTCCAGATCCTCCAGATCCTTCACCAGCTCCCTTGACCCCTCTCTGGACAAGCACCAACATCTTAATGGCTTTCTTGAAATGAGGGGCCCAAAACTGAACACAGGATTTGAGGTGCAGCCTCACTACCGAGTACAGGGGGACAATCACTGACCTTGTTCTGCTGGCTACGCTATTTCTTATACAAACCTGGATTCCATTGACCTTCTTGGCTATTTGGCCACATGCTGGTTCATGTTCATCTGGTATATCTTTTATGGAGTGAAAAAAACCCCAAACCTGTCTATACGTATAGAGAGAGCTATGAGGAAAATGAATGCTCCATTTAAAATTAATTAGTTGCTTATGCAGACTCTCATACTATGAACAAAACAATCTTTATTTTCTGGATTAAACTAGAGTGGTCAAAGACTACATTAAATTTGAAGACTCCTTTACTAGATCAAATTTATTTATCTTGGGCATGCTTCTGCAGATGAACTGCAAGATAGACTGTGCAGAGTATATACAATCACATTATTGTCTGGTTGTAATTAATAGAAGATATACTATGAGGTTCCTGATGAAAGTTAGAACATATATCGATCTATTGATTTATTTGTTAAGCTAACTTACAAATTTTCCACTCTGGCAAGCATTAGCACCTATACAACTGGTCCAAAAATAATAAATTATAGTATATCATTTTCCAATTTAGGTTTTCTGAAATCCTAACCACTGAAAATGTTGTCAACTTGTTCAATGCACTTCTTGGCCCTCAATATTAGGATATCCACAAAGCAGAATAGTATAAACATAATATTCAAAGGTCCTTTAATTTTCCTTTCTCCTTGGAAATAAGTGAGAAGAAAATTCATTTTACATTCAGTCTTTTCCTACCTATTTTAACTATGAAAATAAATGATAGTAGGGGACAGAGTGAGACCATGAAAAGAACAAAGGTAGCTGCAAATTTAATAGCTATACTTGTTAGTGTCAGGTCAAATCTTGCAAATATTTCCACTTTTGGTATTACATAGGAATAGTCATATTAAATTTGATTCTATAGATCATTAATCAGGATTATTAAAGTGCTTAAATAATCACAGTTTGCAATTCCTTTGTTATAGAGCCTCTAAACTCAAAAAAGGATCTTGTTGATGTTAATAAGCAGAAGGGTATCACAGCAATGGCAAATTAAACCTATTTTACAGGTGACTGGGAAGACTCAATAACTTGATGGTCAAAATGAAATTTAAAAGAATTAAAAGCTGTATTGTGTCTATTATACCCGACACATTCTAATCTGGATGAGAAAAAGTTGTAATTCTTACCTTTGGCTGCATTAGTAACACTTAAATACACAATGAAAACATCCATAAGCATTCATCAGTTTTCAGACTCAGTAAAATATAATCTAAGATACTTTCACATGATGGGAGAAAATATAATCTTAAATGATCATGCACTCAGATTTTTTGATGCCAGTAATGACCAATAAATCAGTCTTGAGAAAATCTGTTTCCAGTTGTCATACTAGAAGTATCTTAAAAATTATCATATCTATAAAGGGTGGGAATGAAGCTCTCAATTCTACTCATGTTTTTTACATTAAGCAGTTTTTGGATAAAAACACTGAGATTCAATCCAGGGAAGGAATATATCCCACCCTTGATTCATGTTCTTAAAATTCTTCCTCATTAAAATAACTTTTTAAAAAGCAATTTTCTTCTTTTCTTGAAAACAGATGAAAGTGAATCAGCTGTTTTCCATTCATGAATCTCTATCTATAGTTAGAACATATGTTAGCTTTTATAAAGCTGCATACTTGGTCAGAAATTACTTGACTTTAGCTGAATTTAAAAAAAAAGTTAGAATCTGAGTCTTTCAGCTTTATTGGAAATATTTTATATATCCATCTTGAAGAACATATTCATCACATGTGATTATAAATATGAGGAATATGTATGTGTTTAAACATAATTTGAAGCTAACAAGAATTCATGCCTTTCTTATTGAACTCCATAGACATTTATGCAAACGCAAAAATAATGCTATGAGAACTATTTCAAGAAATTAATACCTGGATGTGAATCCAAGAACTAATGAGTATGTTGGTTGTAAGCATTACTATTTATAATATACTCATATATATGTATATTCAAAATATATTGCACGTGAATTTCATCTTACTAGCAAAATATGCTGCATTTCTTTAAAGTGATGGCAAGAATGCTGTAGAGCATTACTAAGGACATTACAGTTTTCTGTGCTCAATCACATATATATATGAATGCTATTTAGTGAGTTGGAAATGCCAGGAGATTATTTGTTTAGTTATTATTTACTGAAATGGTGAATTTCTCTACTGAAAGAGCCAATTATAACCACATGATCATATTCACCATCTGTTCCCAAACAAGTTGACAAGCTAAGAAGGCTTACACTTAAAATGCTCCATCAAGATAGAAGACTTTTATACAAGGATTGTAATAATCCCAATTTAGAAGAGGGATCCAAGTCTGCCCTTGTCATGTGATGCAAGTCCGGTAAAAGCAGAAATAAGAAAATGGAATTTCAATCATTTGTCTAAAATGTATCATAGTACGGAGAGTTGTGTTATTAAATTATTATTCATATTTGGCCTTTATGGAAATTTGGTGTAAAAGATGTGCTTTATGCATCTGTCCTTTTGTGTTTTATGTATAATTTGAAAAGATAGTACAAAATAACTTTTTTCTCGTTACTAGATGTAGTTAATTATGAACTACAGATGTGTTTTAAGTCAGAAAATTAATTTACAGAATTTTTTTCCTATTCTCTTAAATAAGACAGAAAACCAAAAATCATCAAAATATGAAAATTACGCTATATGAAAATTACTTTTCTGCTTCTGTGTATAATTATGTATGAATATCTTGATATTGAATATTCTTTTATCAATATATATATATTATCATTTACAACTCACTTGATACAAGAAAGTCAAATGGAAAAGGTTTTTTATATCTGTTCAATAATGCCTATTATTTATTTCTTAATCCAGTTTTTGATGTTTTGTCTATCAGAATGTAGGTACATGAGACAAACTGCGATATAGCTGAAGTATTCTGCTGGAAATGCTTAGGCCAGGTGAAAATCCTTGCTGGCCCATGTATTTTCAGTCATATGAGAAAAAAAGCGGGGCAAATGAGGGTTCAGAAAACTGCAGTGAGATTTTTCGCAGGAAGTTACTTTATTACATGAAAATGCCCATTCTATTATATGAACACTTAAATGTATAGACTTCATAGTTTCAGGAATAAACATAACAGAATGTAAATTATGTATAAATACATAGAAATAAAAAAATACAAAGCCAATATTTATTGCTAATAATTATAGCTTTACACTAATGTCATTACAGTCATGATTTTTGAATGGACAAGAATGACTCAGGATTTGAAATTTACTTCAGGTAGTGAAGGAAAAATGGAGGAATATTGTATAAGTTGACAACTGAGAAATGTATTTCTCATAAAGTGATTTAATTAAAAAGCACAATTAAAAATTAAAACTGCTAAGAACAGTAATTGCTTTACTCAAATGGGAGTGACTATGCCAAGGAAATTAAATAATGTTAATATGGAAGTAATTACTGAAGAACCATGATAAACTTACTGAGATCTAGGCAGTGTTCCTGAAAATCTTTTCAGACTGAATGACTGAGTTGACTGATTCTGTAGTTTATATTTTTGCTTTATTCATATTGTATGATGAATATTTTATTTTTCGAGGATTTTAATTCCCTTCTTATTCTCTTGCTGTTACTTCTTCATACTGAAATGAGTCAAGTGAAGCCATTTAAAATACTTTTTTCAAAATTAATTTTACCCAAAGGATCAGATTTTTAGTCAGTCTTCACTCAAAATATCTAAAAAAATATAACCTGAAAATTCAGTTATTATCAATAGACACTTCTGAAATATTTCAGTTTTGACATCACTGTTAAAAATAAATTTTAAAAACATTATTCTGTATCCAATCTTTTCATTTTTCATGGCAGAATCGTCCTTGATTATTTCCTAGGGTGAAAAATGAACCAAAAAGGAAATAATTGTTCAAGTCAGAAGATTCTGAACAGAGAGCTTAATATGTTTAAGCAATTTTTAAATATTTTTCTGACAGGAATCATAAAGAATTTCAATCAAATTCTGCTAAAAAAAAATTGCAGTAACTCAAAATTTAATGTTTCACCATATAATATCTTCAACTGCAAGGCTTTGTCAGGCCTTACCTATCTGAGAATTTATCTGCTGCTTAGCTAACTTCTGCTGATCCACCAACTACTTGCAAGGACTGTTGCTGTTGCTCTCCCAAAAGGGATTCAGACTCCTAGATAATAATACTTTCAAGTAGACACTATCCCAAAACCAAGGTGCTCTCATTTAGCCTCTCGCTTCAACATTATTCCTACTCTTTGTTGCTACTTCCACTTACAGAACACACGCCTTTATAACATCTCCAGAAAAGCTGGACATGTTTTATAGTATAAGAAAAGGGCATTTTTCTGTCTTTATGCAGAGAGAATATTGACCTCTTCTATTTCCTCATTTATTTAAAAAAAAAAAAAAATAAACTACAGAGATTTCCAGCTCAGCTGAAAACACAGAAAGCATCTCACAGTCAAAAATAAGTAGAAGGGGGAGAGGTGGCTGCAGAAATAAGAAGGGTCTTGGCAGTTCTTGGCATGGATTCACAATGGGAAAGCACTTATTAAGACACATCAGAATAACTTCTATTTTTTCATAGCCAGGCAACATCTACCCTCTTTTTTGAGCTCATAAGACTGTTGTTGACTCAAGGGTTAAAATGACATTTTTTTCATAAAAGACTCTACTACATAATTGCAATGTAACTGCAGACTCAGTTCCATTTCTGCTTCCTAATCACTTTTGCCATCCTATCCTTTCACAGCCCACGCATCACTGTTTCTATAGGAGAGGTCACTGCATGTCCAGCAGCTCCCAAATTACCTCTGCTGTTAGGACAGTGGAAGCCTGAGAGTCATGCTCTTGACTGATGTCAGTTCATCAATATGGCACCTGCTGTTGGCAAATGGAAAACAGTAGCTGGTGACTAACCAGCATCTCTTCATCCTCTACACTTTAAACCAGAAATTGCTTCAAATTAATTTGTTCTGTTTTGCCATCCATTTTGCACTGTGCATTTTGTTTCTAATAGAGCCTTACATGGTTCATTGCTCCCTATGGAAGTGCAATAATATTTTTTGGCCCTTCAGAGTAAGTTAGTATCAATGACAAAAACACCAGAGGTGGAAAAAAACCCTCCAGAGCTGCCAAATGCATTTTTTGGATCCCAAAGTCTGCATGGTTGGGCTTTAAAATACAGCTGAATCTGGATTCCCAGCTTCAGGCCAGTGGCTGCCAGGGACTGCGCTGTGAAAGTTCACTGACATCAGGGAAAAGAAGGAAATGGGGAAAAAAATTATAGGTACTTATTTTAATGACTTGCATCTGCTATCTATGAAATTTCCCAGTGCAGGAAAAGAGTTGTCAAAAATTTACATAAATTTTTCAGCCAGAATATCCCTTATGATTTTTTACTTCTAGTTGACACAGTTTGGTGAACTAGACTCAGCTGGCACAGGTAGTAACCATGGCTTTACTTGATCTTCTGCTCCTGTTCTTTTTTTATGTGCCCCTTTGCTTTTGCAAATATCAAAAATGATTGAGACTAAGTAAAGAAGAGTGATTTAAGTCCATTCCGCCAGGAAAACTTATTCCCTGGCCATCTGGCAACTCCTTAGGTGGCAACTAAAGATGTTCTGGTGATAGATGAGGTTGCATTTGTGAACTTTATGAGTCATAGTAATAAGAATCTCTAAGTGCTCTGCCAAGTAACAATGGCATAAAGGCTCCATTAATCTTGTCTACACCAGCACCACAGTTATACACAGATGTTTCCCTGTCGTACTCTAGGAAGGTGGTGTGAGCTGGGCCACCATGTATTTGGCTAGGCCATCTGACAGTGGTGGTAGCTATCCACAGACACGAAAAATATCCTATGAAATGGTGGAGCATCATCCCTTTTAGTTGCTGTAGCATAACTGCTGGGGAGCCTGGATAGGTTTTGTCTGTGTCATCAGTATTGCCAAAGCAGCTGAGATGTTCACTTGGGCAAAGCATGATATGATTGCACACACTGCTGCTAAAAGGTGTCATGGATCAGGAACAGGGAAGGTTACTTTCCAAACGGTTTTTCAGACCTTGAACTGACTGTTGGCAGAGCAATGGTTGTTGAGGTTGCAAGCTTCCAAATTAACCAATTAAGCTGTCTTCTTGACAGTGACTCTTAATGCTATCCTGGTCCTTTTCCATTTTCTTATGGACAGAACACAATTTTTCTTATCCTACAGTTTTTATTCTGCTTACAGGTTCCCCACATTTTACATAGTGACCCTGTGCAGAGGCATCATTTCTCTAACAAACCAGACACTGGAGGAAATTGTAGGTGTTCTGTTTTATTTTCACCATTTCTCCCCTTCTTTTTAACAAGTACAGACCTGCCAATTTGGACTAGTGTAAATTAATCTGCATCTGAACCTTGGCTCTGAATAGCTAAGTTCAGGTAGAGTGCAGAGTTCCTTCTTAGAGCAGTACCATTGATAGATGCTGCTTATTGCTATTGTTGCTGACATGGTTGCCCAAGGCAGAAGATAAAAATGTCTTAATGTTCCAGCTTTGCCCCAGTGCACAATAACTGCATTGGTAGATTTGTCCCACTTTGGGGTACAAGAACTCATTTTTACAGGGACTGATCTACTAGCCAGAGCAGACAAAGGACACTCTTGAAATGGTCATATAAAATGTCTGTCATAACAAAGTCCACAGGAAAAGAATACAATGAATACAATGAATACAACGCAGTGCGAGAAGCAAGGCAGCATATCTGTGATGCCCACTCACAGAATTGACTCCTCTACTTTCTTGCCAGTCCATTGGTTCCTACTTGAAACAGTCATGCTCTTTATAGTCTCAGTTTTCCACAATTTGATGATCATGTATCCAGTATCAATTATAATCAAACGAAAGCTTTGTTCTTACCACATCTTTTGTAGCTTTGTCTGGTACTGAACATAACTCCTTCCATCCTTCTATTGTTTCCTTTTATGTATATTCCCAGGTTGCTCCTGGTTTCAATTTCAGTTCTTGAATGTCTAATCTTTTTAATAAATATTCAGTATATTTATTACTTTGTTCTTGTGGTAGAAGAGAATTTTTTTATGGCTTACTTTGTTCTTAAAGTAGCATAGACATTCTTTAAATTAAACTTTCTTTTTTTTTTCATTTCAGTGAGTCTGTAGTCTGTGATATGCTTTCATTTCCATACAGATTTAATAGGATTCAAAACTGTGTTTCAAAAAAGTCAAAAGAATCATAGTTTATAGGTTTTCAAGGTCTCAAAACACTCATTTAAAATTTGAGTTGTTCTGAATTTGTCAAAGCTCATTTTTAAACTTAATTGCTCATTAACAAACTATCCATTTTTTTTCCTAGCAACCTTATGAGAGGTGACTCTTCTGAATTTTTTGAGTAGATCAGATATTGCCAGGTAGCTAAGTCCTCAGTGAATATGAATTCTCTCTTAGTTTCTGTATTGGTTATCATTCCTGTAGCATTAAGACACTTTATTATATTGTATAATCATTCTTAATATTCTTAAAATCATAGAGTGGCTTGGGTTGAAAGACTATAAAGATCATCTAGTTCCAACCACCCTTCCATGGACAGGGATGTCACCCACTAGATAAGGTTACTCAGGGCCCCATCCAACCTGGCCTTGAACACTTACAGGGATGGGGCATGCACAACTTCCCTGGGCAACTTGTTCCAGATCCTCACCACCCTCACAGTAAAGAATTTCTTCCTTATGTGCAATCTAAACCTGACCTCTTTCTGTTCAAAGGCATTCCACCCTGTTGCATCATTGTATGCCTGTGTAGAACTTGCTTTCTTCCTTTTTTTTTTCTTCTCTAGGCTGAATAAACCCAGGTGTCTCAGACTGTTTTCTTACGAGAGGTGCTCCATTCTGGCCATCTTTGTGTCCCTCCTCCAGACTTGCTCCAACAGGTCCTTCCTGTGCTGGGGACCCCAGAGCTGGCTGCAGCACTGCAGGTGGGGTCTCACCAAAGCACAGGGACAGAATTCCCTCCCTCACCCCACTGCTCGCTGGGCTTTGGATTCAGCCATGGTGAATGGCTTTCTGGGCTGGAAGTGCACACTGTTGGCTTGTGTCCAGCTTTTCATGCATGAGCGGTCCCAAGTCCTTCTCCGCAGGGCTGCTCTCTATCACTTCATCCCCCAACCTGTACTGAACTTCATGAAGTTCATACAGGCTCACTTCTTGAACTTTTACAGGTTCTTCTGCATGGCCCCATCCTTCTGTTCTTTGTCCTCACCACTTGGCTTCATGTCATCTGCAAACCTGCCAAGGGTGCCCTTGATCCCACTGTCTGTGTTATTGATAAAGATATTAAAAAATATTGGTCCCTATATGGACCCTTGAGGGACGCCATTCGTCACTGACCTCCATCAGGTCAAAAGCATTGATTACGCTTGAGTTTTCCCTCAGTTTGGCTGGTTGAATGACTCTTCTGGCACTGGGGCTACCACAAAACTGTATATAGTTATGGAGGTGCAGGCAACCTAGGTCTAAATTATTCAAAAGTTTTCCAGAATAAATTTTAGAGGCACCTTCACATCTCACACAAGCATGGGTAAATCTTAGCTGTATATGGGATACATCATTGCTTTAGAGATTTTAAAAAAAAATACTAGTAAGTATGGATAATATTTTTTTCTGCTGAGGAAGTATTTAATATTTGAAAGTCTTGGCTATGTAGCAGTATGGATTAACAGAGAGAAAATTTTCAAGATTTCCCTTCATTAACCATTTATAAATACATGCTGCTGTTCATAAAACTGTTTATGATACCATTATTTTCTAGAGCAGTGAAGTTATGTACAATGTTTTCAAAAAAACCTACCAAAAGACAAAATGAAACAAACAAAATGTTTTCTTCTTTTTGCAGGTCTTTGAATCATATTTTTGAGTGGTATATTTTTCCACCAAAAATGATGCAGATCAAGAAAGACCCAGAACTTGTCTCTAGCTTAAAATATTTAACCTCATTAAGTGTTATACTAGGTCACTAAAAGAGGAAATGTTTCTACCATTCTCATTTACCCTGCAGCCTCAGTAGGTATACAGACACACAATACTTTGGATATCTTTTAGAAAAGTAATATTGAAGTATATATTAACCAAGAGCAGGTTTGGCTTTTTTAAATCCACAGTACACATTACTCTGTACACTTTAAGGTTAGACCTGTTTGGGAGTCTTCTTCAGTTTTTAAAAGATCCAGTTGTAGTCTTGCTGTGCCTGACTTGGGGAGGTTACTCATGCACAGTTTGCTCATATCTAACAGCATCTGTCCACAGAGCAGTGCAAGGATGTGTGCAAACTCCATTCTTCTTACTAATTCCTAGCAAACCCAGCAGGATGATTGCATGTATGTTCATTGTCTTCAAGGGTAGTACTGAGCTGATAATTGTTGTATTTATATTTTACCTAAATAGCAAACTCTGACTTTAGGGCATATTATTAAGTCTGAGGAAATTTAAATGAGGATGTTAAAAGTTTGGTATAAGTGAGCTATGAGACCCTCAGGACCTTCACAGTATGCTCTCAGAAAGCTAATCCTATACAGCATTAAATTGTTCCACCATCCTTGAGGACTTGTATGCTTTTTATTTCAAGTAAGCTAATTCCCCACCATTGTTTGAACATATATACTTACAACAGCACTGTGATTTAGCATCTCTCTCATTAACAAAAATGAGCACAGTTTTTTCTTCATTCTCCATGAAAACATCAGCATCTGTGTTAAAATATTAAAATGGATTTTTATTACGTTTTTTAATCTAAAATAAATTTGAGACATATGAATGCGTTCTTCTTTTTGTTTTTTTCTCTTTTCAGAATATGGCATCCTTCCAAGCTTTTTTTGCTGGATATAGTATTTTCAAGAATTGTTTTGTTTTAAAAAGAAATGCATAGAATTGATTTGAGAACAGCACTTGAAAATTTAGTTCATTTACTGTTTTACTTCCATCATTAATTGAATTTTTAAAAGTCAGCATTATTAAAAAAAGTATTTTGATATTACATATGAATGTTAATATGATGAAAATTATTTTTGAACATTAATGTGATAAACAAGTTATTCTAATGATAATTTCAGTAGTACTAAGAAGTAAACATGTACATTCCAACCATAATTTGTAACCCTTTTCAAGGCGTAGATAACTTTAAAAAAACTTTCCTTAATATTTGAGCTGAAGAAGTATTGTACATGACATCAAGGAGCCATTTTCTTTGGGAGTTATGGGACTGAGGCTCAAACAGGGATACCTGCAATATACATTACCTCTGTCTTTTAAGCAGAGGTGTTACTTTTCACTTTGGACCTACATTGTGAGTACAGCTTTAAAAATCTAAGCCCCCTCTGTGATTTCAGATAATTTAGAGTATTCCTAACTTAAGTGTACTGATCTATCAAGTAGCAATTTTACTTCATTCACAGGAAGGCTGAAATTCAGTCATGTCTCTCTCTCCCTATATATTCTTTAAGTACATTGAATGCCCTGAATACTTCAGGAAGAAAAAAAAGCATTTCACTGTCCTTTATCATAAGTCTGGAAGTAATGTGTTATATATCATTTGGATATTCACCAAGACACATTCAGAACATGTAAATGTATTTCTTTTCTCATCTAGAAATATATTTATTTTGGCAACAACGGGCAGTTGTGTTTGTTTTAGGGTAATGTTAGGAACACAATTATAACAGTTTTCATTGTAAGCACATTAGCCAGATTATTGTATTTGATGTCCTTTTGTTGATTGGCTAGGAAAAGTTCTAGACTTTATCACACAGTTTCTGCTATTATAGAGAACAGATTGTGTAGCTCTGCTACATTGCTTGAGTATAGAAAAACATACTGGGAGTCCTTTTCCCTTGAACTTGGAAGGCACTCTGCTTTCTTGCTCTCAAATTTCAAATTTTGCTCTTCTACTTTTCATGATGATCATGAAAGTCGAAGTCACATTCTTTAAAAATATCAAATTATTCTTGCACGTATTTCTCATTATTTTCCCAGATACATGTCTTCAGGTACCCAAACACTGTATGAATACCTAAAGATGGGGTCACCAGATGGCTCAAAAGTAGTGAAGCAACAGTGAATCCTTAGACTCCTGTAGGCTGGAGTCTGAAAAAGCTTCTCTTCATTAGAATTAGGACATAAAGATCACATTTTTATCAATAAAACCGCATAATTAAATGTCCAGTTAGCATAGTTATTTAATCTGTATTTATTATGTACAACTATTCTAATACATTATAGTAATTTATCTGCACTGAACAAGCTGTTAGTTGATATCAATTGCAATATCTGAAATAAATGTAGGGTTTGCGTGACCTCTAGTTAATAACAAATTTCTGTTTATTTAATATCATTTTCTTGGGATTGACACCTCTTTTATGATCTTATTCTTCCTCTGGCCTTGTGAAAAATTACTACCAATATCCTATTTTCCCCTTGTTTAGAGACCTGGAGTGGTGATCTGTGTATGCATCCCTTTCCATTCAGAGTCTGTCTGATATTATGAAGCTGTTTCAGGGTAAGTCTGTTTAACAGAAGTGTCTGTACATCCAACTTTATTGACGAGAACTCTAAGAACCTTCATCCATTATTATGGGTGTGATGGAGAAGAGTCAAGTTTGAAAAAGTACTTTGACCAAGCAGTTTCTATTCTGATGAGGGTTGTCAAAATGAGAAGTAGCTCTTCTGCCTATCTGCAGTGAAGAGGCTTGGAGACTAGGAATTCCCCACATGAGATAAAGGAAGGAAGAAGAGATTCCCATCAGAACCTCAAGAAAGGAGATATAAGTAGCTATACCAGTTTGTGACCTCCCAGTGTTGCTGTTCCTCTCCACATCTGTCTCTTTCTCTGCTGTATGTATCATCATTCCTTCCCTTCCAGAGATTTCTAGAGAGTCTTCTAGCTGTCTTCTTAGCTCTCTGTGATCCAAAGCCTACTTCTGGTACAGCATCACTGCCTAATTTTGGTTCAGATTTCTAAGAAAGTAGTTAAGTGATAAACTTCATTTTTAAACTTCTAGGGAATAGGTGATGTCAGACTGGTGACCTGGCATTAATGGGGTTCCACAGGGCTCCATCCTCAGCCCTGTGCTTTTCAACATCTTCATAAATTAGTTGGATGCCGGACTTGAAGGGATACTGAGCAAGTTCAAGTTCACAGATGATAAAAAACTGGGAGGAGCTGTTGACTCCGTCGAAGGCAGAGGAGGTCTGCAGAGAGACCTTGACAAATCAGAGGATTGGGCAATCACCATCCATCTGAAGTCGAACAAGGGAAAGTGTCAGATTCTGCACCTGGAACGGGGCAACCCTGGCTGTGTGCACAGACTGGGGAACAAGAGGCTGGAAAGCAGCACCATGGAAAGAGCACTGTGGGTCCTGGCCACTGGCAAGTTGAACACGAGCCAGCAGTGCCCTGGCAGCCAGGAGGGCCAACCCTGTCCTGGGGGCATCAGGCATGGCATTGCCAGCCGGGCAAGGGAGGGGATTGTCCTGCTCTGCTCTGCACTGGGGCGGCCTCACCTCGAGTGCTGGAGGCAGTTTTGGGTGCCACAATATAGGAAAGGTATTAAAGTATTACAGAGTGTCCAAAGGAGGGTAATGAGGATAGTGAAGGACCTTGAGGATGTTAGCGTAGAAACACACAATCATGGGATGATTGTATGCAGGTGCTTTTATTGAGAGCGCTCTCTGGGGACCAGGGGTTCAGACCCAAATCATGATTCCGCCATAGATTCGGAATGGATACGTTTTTATACCCTTCCCTTACATAACTGTTATACAATCATATGTTAATCATTAACTTAACATTGTTCTACTGTATATACTGTTTTTACCCAAGCATGAGTTTGAGCCCCCCTCCCCACAACGTTTCTCATGATTGTTATTCTTTTCTCATGATTCTTGTTGTGATTAATTATGTTTATTAAGCAATTATCGCATTATCTACCATACAGATGGGTACACAAGTGCAGGTTCACTCTGTGCAGGTTCACTCTGTTCACTGCCTTTAGCAAAGACAATGCCCACTCCCGTTCCCAAGGCCTATTTTGATTACCATGATTTTGGAAACATTTTAACTCTATGCTATCAAGGAGAAGCTGTGTGAGGAATGGCTGAGAGCACTTGGTCTGTTCAACCTGGAGAAGACTGAGGGGAGACCTCACTGCAGTTACAACTTCCTTGTGAGGGGAAAGGGAGGGGCAGACACTGATCTCTGTGATGACCAGGGGACAAGACACACGGGAATGGCCTGAAGTTGTGCCAGGGCAAGTTTAGACTGGATATCAAAAAAAAGGTTCTCCACACCTTCAGAGAGTGGTTGGGCACTGGAAGAGACTCCCCAGGAAAGTGGTCACAGCACCAGGCCTGACCGAGCTCAAGAATTGTTTGGACAACGCTCTCATGCATGTGGTATGATTACTGGGATGGAGCTGTGCAGAGCCAGGAGTTGGGCTCAATGATCCTTATGCATCCCTTCCAACTCAGAATATTCTGTAATTCTTTGATTCTGTGATTTGTTTTTATTTGGAAAAAAATTACACCCTTTGCTTTTTACTATTTATATGTCCAGTACTGTTCTGAATTTTTCATAGTACATCTAAGAAATTATATAGACTTTAGAAAGATATCTATCCTTGGAACTACTTGGAAAATATTTACAGCTGGAGTTAGTTTTATAAAAATATAAGACTTTATAAATACTAATCAAAAAGTCTTAAGTTAGAGACAGTTTGACAGTCTTTGATTTCGTTTTTGCATTTTACAAAAGGAGAGTAATACATGCAGAATAAAATGCAAAACTCTAGTCTGATCCTTTTGGATGAGTTGTAACTTCTCCATTATCCCATGATGTAAGATCAAGTTTTGAATTAGCTTTGAGTTTGAGAATTTTATTAATGGCAGAGCTTCTGGGGGAGAGGGTGTGGGGAAGTGGTGTTTGCCCACAGAGGTGTTTTCTGTTCTCTGAAAATACATGTAATGTAAACTCCAAAAATATTTATGGTTATCTCTCCTTTCTGTTATGAGTGAATGTTTTTATGGTCTTACCTTGAATCTTTATAGTTAAAAAATAGCAAGGTGGAGTGTCATCAAAGATCAGCAATGGCACGAGCGTAAAGAATCCATGAAATTGAAGCAAAACTTTAATTTTGATGAAAGGTTTGTTAGACAATTATCGATGTAATTTATTTGATGCTTCAATAACAAAATGGTGAACATAACGTTGCAGTCTACTTAGATGACTGCCTGATTCACATTTGCCTGACACACATCACAAGAACATATCATAAGATAAATCATTTTATAAGCTTCAAATAATGTTTTAATTTTCAGATTCTCATCTTCAACAGGAATGTGATGAACTCTATTAAAGCAAATAAATTCTGAACAAATGTACTATGGCCATACATCCTATTTTTTCCTTAACATTGAAATCATCACCAGCAGTGACTTGAGGGCATTGCACTTGTTTGGCACTCAGCAAATTTAATTTGCATGTTTGACAAATGTGATAACATGGGAATTCTGAGTTCCAGTTCTGCTTTTCATACACCATCTTTGGGCACTTGCCCATTTAAGTGACTGTTTCATTTTCTGTATGATGGGAGTTATTGTAAACTTATATATCTCATAGACTTCAGTAATGTTGGCAAAGCACCTTGTAGATAAAGTAAATTATTTAAGCAATTTTATTGTAATCAAATTAAATTGTAGACAATAGAGTAACTTTTTCTCCAATCTGGACTTTTTACTGAATAAATCATTGAGTTTGGCAGCTGATTCTTGTGAATGCCTCAGTGGGTCATCTAGTTCCCATTTTAACATTTTAGGAGTATTCTTTCAGACAGGAAATTTGATACAGGACTTTCATTAGCATAAATATAGAATTTGTTATTACAAGCAGGCTTCAAATCTAGAAATTCATGTATTGTGGATTTTCAATATAATGTGTTACAGTGAGCCATTTAACACTTGCTTAGTCATTTTAGTCTGAACTTGTAAACAACACAAGTCAAAAACTGTGAAGGGAAAAATGAGAAATAAAAGAAGAAAAAAAGCAGTTGGATTGTTAACTCAGCCAAAGTTGAAAGCTGAAATTTGAGCTCCAGCTGATTAAATGGGATGCTCTTTAGTTTATGCAATTACATTTATGAGCAACTAGAAGAGCAGAAAGATATGTGCTTATTATTTTGACTGTATTTTGGTTAGGTTTGACAGAGTGCCGTGGAGGACAGATAGGACCAGGAGCTGGGAGCCAGAGGGACTTCCCAAGGCAGCAGGACAGGCCCTTGCAGAGCATGTTTCACCACCCCAGCAGGGTGTAGGAAGAAGGCTTGGCTGCACTCTTGCTGTTACCACAGAGGGTTTATTTGACTGCCTTTACTACCTGGGTAAGTGGCTGTCTCATGTTCAATCTGTGGCATGTTAGAATTTCCAGGACCTGTTTTGCAGAGCTGTTTTCTGTCCAGCTGCCCCCCAACCTTTGATTTATCCCATCCCAGCTGCAGGACTTTCCATTTGCCTTTGCTGAACTCCATAAAGCTCCTGTCAGCCCATTTCCAGTCTGTCAAGATACTGCAGCTCTACTTTCCAGAATAGCCTCCTTCACCAAAGTAGTGTCACCTATCAACCATGCATTTCATTATCCAGGCCATTATTAAAGTGTTAAACCTTCTCAGTTGCAGTCTCAACTCCTGAGGAACAACACTAGTGAGCAACTAAAACCTACCACTTAGTCTTCATATAACTGATCACAACCATGTGAACCCCAGGGTCCTGTTTTCCAGCCAACTGGAATAATCTACCCATCTATCCATCTGATATCAGACTTTCTAGTAGGCAGGCTATATCTGTAATAGGATAACTGTATGTGCATGACATCAACACTCTGCTTGCAAGATTTACACATTCTTAACTACGAAATGGACTTGCCATTGGAGACATGAGGACAACATGGCGATGCCATACCAAGCATACACAGTTGTTCAGAAATCTGAGCATTTGACATTGTGTTTTAGGGGAAATAAATTCTAGATTGTTCCTGGCAATTTTTTGCTCTGTCATATCCATTATGGAAGGATCTGTTTGATCCAAATTAGCTAAGACAAATCACAAATATTTCAGCCTTTTATGAGGTTTTCCTCTATTTTAAGTTCAAACTGAAGAATTTACAAAATTGTGACTTGGGCAACCATTCAGGGCTTCAAGCATTTCAGCAGGTAAACTTCATCCTTAGCAGTGCTAAGAATTGTATCAATGTAACCAGGTGATTATGAACCAGCAATGCACCATTGTGGCAATTAAGATCAACAGTGTTCTGAGCTGCATCAGGAGGAGCATTTCCAGCCGTTCAAGAGATATGACCCTCTCTCTCTCCTCAGTACTGGTGAGGCCACATCTGGAGTGCTGGAACTAGTTCTGATTTTCCCAATGTAAGAAAGATAGGAAATTTACTGGAGCAAGTCCAGGGAAGGGCTGCAAAAATGATTATGGGATAGAAGCACTTAGCTTAGAACATTGAGAAAGCTTATTCATATTCAAAATGACTTTTAGAGTTACATTAAAGACCCTCTCAAACATGTCATGAAGCCATAAAAACAGGACAAGCCCCTGTTGTGTATTATTAATGGGGTTCTCCAGGTTAAACTAATCATATTCATATACTGTATTACACTATCCAAAGTTCTCAAATTACCCACAAGTAATTTAATATACTTGAATCGTATGTCTACAAGCACTGCCAAAATTCATTTGCATTCTTTTCATTGAATAGGAGGTTATACAGGGCAATATGACAGAAATATACTTTAAAATAAAATCTTCCTTCGGAATGTCAAGTGGATATATACCAGAGATAACATATTGGCTCTGTGCTTTAAATGATGGATTCAAGAATATGGTGCTGCAGTAGGGCAAAATACTTAGATCATTGATGAAAGACTTCATGTCAAAAGGCTTGTACAAACCTTACGGGCACTGACCCACAGTGACAGCAGCTATCATCAGCTTTTGCTGTATCTTGCGGGATGGAACAGAAGAGACTCTTCCTTTAAGAGTAACTTTTTCTCGTCACTTTTCAGCATATCAAGGGACTATATTAGTCATTGTCAGCACTCAGGAATTCAAACTGTGTTTGGCAATATTTCATTAAGAACCAGACATCTAATTAGGGAAAAAGAGTTTATGTTAAAAAATTCCTTTAGATGAAAAATATTTTAGTAACTATACAGATAACTTATATATACTTATATTCTAAAGCTTTGTTGCCATTAGACCTACCAACAAAAAAATGAAGAAAACAGAAGTATAGAAACTGAAAATTGTTCGGGTTGGAAAGGACCACTTGAGATCATCTGTCTGTCCCACAGGTCAAGGCATCTATTATTGTGACCACCACAGTAATTTTCTCATCTTTCTCCTTGGTTCTGCACAGATAAAATTCTCTGACACCAATTTCTTCATTATTTTATTGTGTCTATCTAGTCCACCAATATTATCAGCTCTTAAACCTCATGGTTATGTCTCAGGATGTGACATTTAATCCTCTGCTTAGGACATGCATTTTCATTAAAGAATTTTTTTTTTCTCTATACATTAATAAAAAGGTCTGATAAAAGGGACACAGAAGAACAGTAGCATTTTTTATCTGAAGTGTAGTTTGTCTTGAAGTAGAACTCATGCTAGAGGAAAATGCATAAAATCAGGTGACTTTGAGTGGAATTCTAATAACAAAATCTAAATGTCTACTTTTTAGATAGCCATACAAGGTCTCAATTATTTTAACATATGCCAACACTTCCCTGGGCAGAAACTACACAGCACTACTGAGGAATTGTTCCCAGTAGGTATTTTGGGTGTGTCAACAGTGGGTATGATGAAGAAGCATGTTTAGGCATGTAAGCATGGACAGAGCTGTGTCAGTTAGACACAGAGAAGGATAAATTCTTACTCTGCTTCATTTGCTGGTGCACACACTCAGCTCATTTAAAATTGTTCATGTAGTGCCTGCATATAGAAATATGTATAGAAATATAACAACTTCAGAGATTTTCCTTGACTTCTTCATGAAGTACATATAATGTTTCTGATGATAAGAACAAAAAAGGTCTGAAAGCAGATATGTTTGAAAGTATTAAGGAAAAGGGGACAGAACTTTTCTTTATTATAAGCTGTTTATACTATATCAGCTCTCAAGTAATTTTCACAACATGAGAAAAAGCCCAAGGGACTAGAACGCTTTCTAAAGATTCACCAAGGAGAATTATATACAATTTGCATGATATTTAACAAACCCAGGTGATCAGTTTCAAATCTGCTAAACTGGGTGAAGTTGTGACATCTGTAAGACTGCTTAGGAGTTTATGGATGTTTAAAACCCCTTACACTGAAAACTAGAGTACAACTGCATTACAGTAGTGTTCTTAAAATCTCATGTTCTAGAAAATAAAAGACGGGCTAGATTTTGTTTTTCAGTTCTGAGTTCAATGAACAACACCCCCTTGCTCCTTATCCTTGCCCCTTTGACCAATCAGCAAAGGTTCAGGTTCATTCTGCTTAGGTCACATTATCACAATAGGTTAAGAACTGTTTCCACACTGAAGTCTGAATAAGGCTTTCTAATACTTTTGCTAAGGATTCACACAGTACTGCCCCACAGTAAAGCAGAACTAGAGCTTAAAGAGGGCAGCAGGGACCTTACAAAGCATCTGAAAGAGAGGAAATGCCACATGGTCTACTTGGAAGTAGCAGAAGGATTAAAAAAAATTAATATGGATGTGGCATTAATATTTAAGTACTAAAGATGAGATTGTAAGCAATTCTGAGTAAGAGCTGAATGAACTGGAAACACTTAACATTGAAAAGAGCCTTGATAATGCTAGTCATTACTAGAACTAATGAATAAAAAAAGTACTAAATGCTTTCATTCAGAATTTACTGGCATGTCAAATGCAAATATACTGTGGATTTGAAAGTTTGGGGTTTTTTTAAGTATGTAAAGCCTTGGCAGAAGAAATCCTACAACAGGAAGATATGCCAGCTTAGCCAACCACAAACAGCTTGGCAGAGCCAAGAATGCCACAGGATTCTGGTCAACATGCTGATGATAAAAGCCATTAGTGAAATTCTTACTAACTTTACAATTAAATCTTGCAGAATGAGATAATGTTTAAGCACTTGTATGCAATGCTTAGAAGGAAGAATTAAGCTGTTATTGGAAATTTTGGGTTGAGAATTCAGTGTGGAGCTCCTCTTCAGATATTGATATTTCTAAAGTATGTAGAGCTGATAAGTTTTTTAACACACGTGGTTTTGAACCCAATAATTGCATGAAGTTTGTTTAATATCTTGTACTATAAATAAACCTTTTTTGTCCAGCAATCAGTAATCACAAGCTAGTTGCAATTGTAATAAATAAAAACAGGATGTATTTTAACTGTATTATGGAAATTATTGTCTCAAATAAAGTAGTTGGAGAAAATTTTAAAAAACAGGAAAATTGAGCTATTGGGGAATGTCTCATGACAATGTCTCATATATATTTGTATGTATGTCTCATATTTATACATAATATATGTATAAATCTATAAAAATATATTCACAGACATATTTTATTGTATCATAATAAAAATGACAAAAATCCTTATGTTAATAACTGCTTGGGGTCTATTACTGAGAAGAATTAACACAGTATTTAGTAAAGTCTTCTGGCCTTTTGGGTTTGGTTTTGCAAAGCAGAATTACAATTGTCCTATCACATGAGAATTAATAAGGTAGACTTAAGGCCACTAAACAACAAGTAGTAGACAGCAAGGAAAATGCTGTACCATAGACAGCTGAGATAAACATATGCAATTGTATGATCTGGACAATTTACATAACAGAGTCACATAGGAGTTCATTGAGACAATTACTGTATCTCTTTTTTTCCTGAGTTTTTAATCTTGAAGATAAAAGAATTTAAAAATTCAGGCCTTGAAAAGGTAGTGTAATTTCTCAGTGTTAAAGAAAAGTTATCAAGGACAACCAGATAGTTCAAGGCAACATAGCCTGGTTTGAGTTTCAAGAAAGAATAAAGAAAATTGTGCTAGGAGATTTTACTCATAGAGAATTAAAGGATTAAATCTCAGGTAAAGTCAATCAATGAAAATAAGTCTTATTAAACAAACTTGATTCCCTTCGTTCAAATTAGAAATATATTTGATAATGATAACTGCAGTGATGGAAACAGCTTCTTGTAAGGTATTTGTGACAAAGTACTGTATATTATTTGGAATAAAGATTAGCATTACTTGAAAATAGTAATGCCAACTTGAAGTGGAATATAATCCAGATGATATGTCGTGATAGATGAAACACAATTTCTTATGTGAATTTCTACTGACATTACACAGGCATGGTAACTTCCAACATTGTTCAATGTTTAATCAGTGAACAAAAAGTAAACACAAAATCACTGCCAGTAAAATAGGAGATGAAAAGACTGAATGGATGATAAAGGATGAGGAGATATGCATTTTGGAGCACTGAGCCAGTTCTAACAAAAAGAAGTTAATAATCAAATTCTGGATCAGAACTGTGCAAAAGGGAAGAATTGGCTGTCTGAACTGTAGTGGTATGGAAGATGTAAGAAATATCTTTTTTTTTTTTTTCCTCTGGATATGCCACCAGAGCCCTGAAACACTGCCTGCACTGTTCTTGTCACATTTGTGAGAAAACATTAAAGTTTTAGAAATATTGAAAGGGATAAATTAAATGCCAGAAAAGCACACAATGCTTGTAGGAAATGCTGCAGAAGAATTCAGAACATTCTATTAATTTATCTTAGTGGAGGTAAGACTGGAAGATGATTGGGTTACAGTGACTCAATGTCTTCACAGAGGGAGAACATAAGTATTGATGGAGTCCTGAATTGCAGAAAGGTATATCAAAAATCAGTAGGTGGATATTAAAGAAGGCCTTATTTAAACTAAAAATCTAATACATAACTCTTAAAAGTGAAGGCAATCCTTTAAAAAGTATAGTCATGAGTTTCTTGCTGTCTTTATACATATCTTCATGTCAAACCAGGTCACAAGTATTGCCAAAAGAAGTCAATATGAAGGATGAAGCAGCCTGGAACAGGCAAAATATTAGACAAGATAAAATGCCAGCCTGTCTCAAAAATCTGTGAATTTCTTGCAAAAATGCACACCGATAACTGCAGATTCTGATAATGAAACTGTATTTTTGCATGTATGTCTTTAACTTAGGGACATTTTTTTTCTACAGGTATTTGGTGTCTGCATAGCACATTTTAATCAATGCTTCTCACATTCCTTCTCATTACTTCATTCTCTGCAAGATTCTGAGGTCAGATACTCTGGAAGCAGCCTCTACAATTCAAATTCCTCTAATCTGTACAGAAATGTATGAACAAAACACCTGTGGCACTTATCCCAGACTGAAACATAAGCCAAGCTATGCAGAACAGGAGAAGTAATTGCCTTTTTTTAGTAAGATGTCAAACCTTTTAAAACAACAAACACACACAGGAGGTCTATTCATTTTTCCATATAGAGGATATTAGCACAGAGAGTTTCCATTAGTACCAACAAAATAAGCATGTAAGCCTTGCACATACTGTATTTATGGGATTATAAAGATCTCTGATGATTTCGCCTTCAATGATAGATTTTTCTTTTAGAATTTTTATTGTTGGTGCACTTGGGGGACCTTGGATGCAGCTGTTAAGCACAGCAGAGCTCTTTACCTCATTTTAAATGGCTTTGGTTGGGGAATTAGCACACACCTCATACTGGTGGCTAATGTAGTTGAAATATCGACACAACTCTTGCACTTAAAAGGAGAAATATATTCCCCATTCTATCCTACTGTTACAATAATGCATTAAGTTTTGCTAATTTTCTTTTTATTTGGTTCTATCTAGAGATCAATGGGATCTGTTAGTGGTAGCCCGTTACCCCTTTGCCAGAAAAAACTCACTTCCCCATTGAGGTTTTATGATTTCCATCAGTTAAACTGGTGCAGTATTAGCTGACAAACAACACAACTCCACTGTCACTAATCAGTAAGGCAATTTCGGTAACTGCTCCAATTAGGACTACCAGTGCCTCTCTGTCAACAGGTAACTACCTTTTTACCTTGAGATATGCTGCCAGAAAAGTATCCATTTTCTTTCTGGCCTTTATCAGACAAGAATACCCACTTTAAAAAAGGGACAGGGTATGATCTCACAACTCTTTATTAAAAAATATCTTGGCTACTTTGATGATATCTACCTCTTAATATGTCTTTTTCTTTTTTCTTTTCTTCTTTTTTTCATCCTTTGGTGAGATAATGACTTTAGACTTGGAAAGTTAAGCTTTTAGGCTCTTCTACAGTCTCTGAAGAAAAATGAGTACAATGTGGTTGATTCATATTACGTCTCCAACTTCAGTGCAAATAATCATCTTGGGAAAATTCTGTTGGGAAGGCTGAATGAACTCAACCTCTTTCAGTGCAAATTAGCTCTGTGAAGTTCTTTCCCTTCTTCTCCCTGGATGGTGTCATATCCCATCCCATAGAACACATATTCCAGCTAAGAATTTAGTCAACTCATCCTCCTTATAAAAGAAGTATAGCCTAGGTAAGCTTTCAACTCCTCTGTTGGATGTTTAAAGATATATAGAATCAATTTTGTCTCAAAGCAGACTAAAACAGTAGAGGACAGATACTGGAGGGTTACATTTTTCCCCATATGTTTCAATACTTCATGAATTTTAAAACCACTTGCTTATTAATAATGAATTAAGCATACTGTACCTACGCAAGTATCTACATATATAGAATAGCTGAAGTTCAATATACATGCATTTTTTGTTAGATAAGTAACATACATTTTTTTTTTGAAAATGTCACCAACAGTTCTATTTATATCTCCTTTTATATTTGAATGTCTTGTTAAAAATAAAGACAGGTGCTGTCCTGGACACGGCTCAGCTGACAAGCTCTTTTGTCTTAACAGTTCAACATTATTGCCATAACATCACATGTTTGTATATGTGCCAGCTGTCATAGTTTAAAGAAATGTAAATACCTACCAAAACAATGTGTGTACAGGCAGACCATGGCAACAATGACGAGGCCCAAGAAAACTGAAATTGGTATGTTTGAATGAATATATGCAGTACTTTTTTTCCAAGGGGTCTTGTAAAGTGAAATAACAGTTATATACCCTTCTGGGTTTTTTGAGCTTTTTTTTTCCAGTTTTCTTGTGTCTTCTTTCATTGAATGGGACAATTCATATCTAGAAGAGCAAACAAAGAATATTGTCTCGATATATCAAATATTCTTTTCCTAAATACATAAAGACATTCAGAATCTTCTTTCTCTAATTTGTTTTTAGAAGGATGCTCTCTATGCTAGGAGAGTATCAGTGCTTAAATACTTCACTGTGCCCATCTCAGATGCTACAACCATGAGTGCACTCTGCTGTATTTCCACTTAAGCTGATCCTTGTCTTGAGACTTACTGAAATATAATCTTGACTCACAGAATTTAGTTTTAAATGTAATTAAAAGAGAGATAGTTCCAGCATGTTGGTTAATTAATATTTTATATCAATAATTTTATATTTCAGAAGAATGGAAATATATTAAATATTGACTAAAGTAGTCATAAATAATGAATGCTTTTATTCTGCCCAGGCAAATATTTTACAGCAAAGAATGCAATATGACACATTATGCTCTGTAAGAGCTGTGACTATTAAGTGTCAATTTACATCTTCTCTTGAACAAGTGTAGTGTCCACTAAGCGTCTGCATGAGAAAAGGAGAGGAAGGATTAAAAAGGCAATAATTTTATTTTTTACCATTCCATCTATATATTTGTCTCTAAGATAACAAGAGTGAGTGTTTGAGGAAATAAAATGCCCTTTTGTACTCTACAGAAGAAAATAAGCCTGGCATTCACACTCACTCTTGTCCTGGTGCTGTACTGTTTCTGCTTTCTGCTGCTTGAACATTGTTCCACTTCTCTTTTCCATTTTAGATTCTTTGCCTTTTGTTCCTGCTGCTAAGTGTAGAAGACTATGTATAAAGAAAGATGATATTTTCTTTGACTCATTGTTTTAGAACATGGACTTGTTTTGTGACATTGGCATCAAACTTTAATTCTGACATTGTTTTTAGGTCAACATGGGCATCTGGAAATGGTTCACCAAAAGAAAAGATAGAGGAAATTTTTTCCCGAAGGTGATCCAATATAGACTGGTAGGCATAGGAAAATGTGCTTGATCAGCAGTCATACTCTATTTCAGTGAATACCAACTTCTAACAGTCTTTTGATCATAGAAAACCTTGCTATTTGCTCCCAGCAGAATATTCTTCACCATTGCTGTATTGCATAACCAAAACAGCTTAGTGATCAAAGGGAGCCATTTTCGTTTCTGACATAGAAGTTTTTGCCATTAATGTATGAAAAAGCAGTTATTGTTGAACACTTTTTGACTTCTGAAAGAGGACTTTGAGGAGAAAGGAAGGGGTTATTTTTTGTCAAATGCCTTTTGTAGGGACAGTACCAGCATGTCTGTCACTTTTTGCCGGGGACAGGCTGAAAGCATGCAGTTTGCATAACCAGAAGTAGATGTGTTCCAAGCCCCGGATTTCCCATTAAGCTCACCTTGCTTGACACCTTCAGTGCCACATGGAAACACTGCTAAATATTTTTATCTCACATGTGCATTGTGCCTGTGCATTACAAATGCTGATATTTCAACTCTTCAATCCTAATTTTCTGTTTCTATTTCCTTGATAGTGAATACTAGATTGCAACCATTATAAAGTTGACATCCACTCTGACTGCTTAATAAAAGCTTGTAATACTCTCACAAAAATCCAACAAAGTTAAAACTTTAATGGAAATTGATCACTCAAGGTGGATGAACTGGATGATTTGCAGTAAGGTTTGATTAAAGATAAGATACTTTAATGTAAAAGTAAGAATGGACTCCATGTCAGGACATTTATATGTAAACTAGAACATAAAACTAGAATTTATTCTCAAGTGAAATGTTTCAAGAATCATTGCATGACTAAGTTAAAGTAAATTATGCAAAGCAGAGACTGAAGGGAACAATTTTGCAAATGAATTTTTATCTCTAATTTCCCAGGCTAAGAATATCCATGATACCAGCAAATCCTGTGTAGTGAAAGTGACAATTCCACTATGTTCTTTTAATGGATCATTATTTTTCTCATTCTCTGGAGGACACTTAACAAACAAGGGATTTTATCCTGAAAACCATCAAAGGATATTTTTACTGCATAGGATATCTGTCCACAATGGACCTAAAAAAAGAGTCAGAAACACTGCAAGGTAGAACTGCCAATTTTTTTCAGCCCTGATCAATCCAGATCACTGGACAGAAACGAATTTGCCATTAAATGTCATAGAAATAAGAATTATCCTGCTGTTTTTTCATCTTCAGACACTAAGACAGATTTAAGACAAGCTGTTTTGCTCTTGTAGGTTATGCTACTGTAAAATTATGAGATGTTGCTGTTGCCTGGAAAACAGTGCTGCTAAAAAGCAATTGTATGGATATCTGCCACCACCACCAAACATTTGGAAATTTCAAAGCCTTAAGAAGGGACACTTTGAAATATTTAAATTTTGCTACAGCACAGACTATTTCAAGGCATTTAGTTAGCTCCTGGCCCTTGCTTCTCCTAGCCATCTTCATAAGCTGAGAACTACATGAACTCTCACAAATTGCATTCCCTGGAAGAATAAAGCAACAAGCAACACCACATATACACAAAATCTATGGATATAAATTAACAGCAGATATGGACTGATTTATGCTGATGATTTTTTAAAAAAATAACTAAAATGATAATATTTAAAAATTTATTTTTTAATATTTTTCTGAGTTTTGGATATTTTAAAACACAGAAGAACCAAATCTTTAGTGCTTTTCAATTTTCTGTGTCTGTATTCTACTATAGCATCCCATGATAATTGTGCAGAAAAGGAATTAAAGGAAAAGCAGAGTGTGTTGAACAAGATCTAAAAATAAACAATGCCAGAATTTACTATGCACACTTGCCTGCCTACATGTTAGGTCACAAATTTTAGCATTGTGCTTTGTTTATAAAAAACATTTCCCTTTGGCATAGTTTTTTCTAGGCTAAGTAAACTAGATTTTATCTTACAATGACTTTGATTTTCTGATCATTTATTATACTTCATCTCATTTCTTTAATTCAGTGCTAACAGTATCACAAATCTTTCATGGTATAGATATAAGTGAGTCCTAGATATGTTCCCTTCTAGGTCAGACATTATTCAGATTCATTTAACAGTCACTCACTGACCACAGATAAGAAAAGTAATTAAGCTGATATTGAAGCCACATATACTTTGAAGCATCTAATCAAAAGTTATTTTTGTTCTCTGAAGTTAATTTTAAGCTAGTCTGATACTAAGCTTGAGATCAAGTGTAGAAAGAAGGATCTTGTGTCTACTCTTAATGCAGCAGAACAATCAATTATCAAGATGCAAGTGAAAGCAGAACTACTCACTTTCCTAAAAGTCAAGCTTAATATATTCAAATGTGACTTTTCTGCTTCAACCAGTTGGAGATGTAGCTCTCAAGGGTATAAGTCTTGTTTAGCATTATTAAAAATAAGTGTTTTATTTTCATAAGTCTCTCTTTACTTTTGTACAGAGGAAATGGGAAATTCTCTGTAGGAGATAGGAATAAATGGATAGGAAATATGGTTCCATGGCCTCCTAGACATATTTCAAGTAAGGGAGATATGTAGAAAGATCATTGTTTTTGTCATCAAATTCATTTCAACAATTTTGTTGTTGTTTCCTTTTTTTACTGGGAAAAATAGTTTCCATTCCTGAGTCTTCTTCACTTAAGGCATTTTAAGGAAACAAACCAGCAGACTTGGGGTGTTTAACAGCTCCCAAAAGAGAAATATCCACTACTTCTGGCTTCCCACTGGGATGTCACAAATCCCACAGTAATAGTTACTGAATAGTAATATAAACTCAGATTTCCCACACATCCCCCAAACACCCTTCCCCCCAGTTCAATTCAGGCTGCTCTGGAGATAAGGATTGTAAAGAGTACCATGACCAATGAGTTTGGGTTTGGTTTGGTTT